>CM073593.1:48700000-49177500 GCA_037074705.1 Zhengitettix transpicula | reverse complement strand
AAGAAAATTTTCGTTTTTATTCAACTTATTCCTAGAGTAAAATAAACATACCATTCATAAAGTATATTTGAGGACTACTTTGGGCATTCATTCACTTATGAAGCATAATAACTTTATGAAAAAGAGGTTTTCAATTGATATTTCTAAAATATTTGCATTGTTGTTTTAATTACACTTTAATATTTATGATCTTAAAATATTTTGTTAATAATTATTGTGGTACTGTTTGTGGCTATTGCTCCATCAACACAACATAAATATTGTCCAAAACATTTTAATCTCTAACGAGTACCTTTAAATTTTATTAATAAAAACATAAACATTAGATTGAACAAAATCCAACATCCTTCTGTTACTTGTCCCCAAACATCTCAATCCAAATTTTTTCTCATACTCCCTTATTACACATTTCTACATCACAAATTTGTCCAAGTTTTTAAAGAATATCAAATATACACCATTTACAGATCTATTATTCGTTCCTACTTGATTCAAAACCACAAGAACCCACTTGACACCTACAGCAAACATTGTGTAGTTTACAAAACCTCTTGGTCTAATGCTGTCCCTGCTACATAGGGCAAACAAAACATTCCATTAATACCCGTATCAAGGAACAGATGCATAATATCAAACTTCCCAACGATAAACAATCTGTAGTCTCCAAACATATCATCAATTCAAAACATACATTTGATTGGCAAAATGCTATGATTTTAGACAATGACACCAGTTACAATTCCAGTCTCATATCAGAGATACTTCACATTAAATCAAGCATTACAGCAATTAATGTACAAACAGACACTACAAAACTCAACAATTGCTACGATCCCTTATTGTTACGCTAACCCTTCTGCACTCACATTGCCATTGTGTATTCATCTCATTAAGTTTTGTCAACTGATGAGTGTAATTGTGTCACTGTAAGCTCTTCTTAGCACCTGAAGAAAGGGACAAGGATCCCAGAAACATTGTGTGGTATTATTATGTATTTTGTCTGTATTTGGTTAACTTTCTTATTACTAATACATTTTGTTTATTTGAGTATATGTATCCCATTATGTTTTAACCATTTGCACTTGAGGGATCGGTAGCAGAGCCCTCGAGCTTGAAGACACATTTAAATGGCTCCGCTCTGGAGCCCTCGAGAGCAAAGGGTTAATTTACATATAATTTTATTTGGTGTAGTCAAAAATGGAGAAGTGAATCACTCTCTATCCCTCATTAATAGTGGAAAATAATGTTTTTAGGACCATCAGTTTTGGAGATCAACAATTCCTTACTTATGCATCTGCGTGTGTCAGTTACTCGTGAGGTTCCTGCTGATAACCCTGAGGCACAGAAGGATGAAAAATTATATCAGGAAGCTCTAATAAATGCATTAGGAGAATTTGCCAATCATTTGCCTGACTATCAAAAGATTGAAATAATGATGTTTATTATGAGCAAAGTTCCATACCCATCTCTTGACCACCTAAGAGGATTTAATGGTCCTGGGGATGTAATGTTGCAAAACATTCTTTTGAAGTCCTTGTTAAAGGTTAGTAAAATTTGTATCAAGTTAAATGCACCATTGAGTAAAATTTAATGAATAATCTGGACAGAGAATATGATGGTAGGCCCAGAAGTACCCAGCCTGATGAATAAGCAGGTTCTTTGAAAAACAGAAGTAGTCTAAAGTTCCAAGTTATTGTTTGTGACAGATTATGGTTTTATTGATAGTCTACAGGTGCTTCAGTTACATGTTTACAGTGGAGAAGTCCAAGGTAGGTCCATGGAATGGGGTGCCACCCTAAGTTCTGTGTTTTAGGGTTGTCAGATCAGAGGCTGGAAAGCAGGGTGGCATCCTTGGAGAAATTCAAGTCACATCTGTGGAATAGGGATGTTACTCCCCTGGGATGCAAGGTGCTGCCTCTTGAGAAGCTACTATCATCTCCTTTCCCAGCCAATAAAAATTCAATATTCTGCCAGGAACATGAGATTGACAGTCAATCACATTGTCTATTTCACCGCATGCTAAAATGCTGTCTTCAGAGCATCCACCAACAATATCGCTCCATGATTGTTGCAAATAGGGAAAATCAATCCAGTATGGACTTTTAATTATGCTTTTAATAGGTCATTATTAAATCCAATATTTGGAATGTCTTTAACCATATATACAAAATTAAATTAAACTATAATGAAATCACACTTTTTAGAGAAGCATATCTAGTTCAAATTAATTTATTTGACTTTTGAGCTAATAAACACTGGTGCAATTACAGGTTGTTATTATAAGATTACAATTACAAAATTTTTAATAAGTTGTTTAAACATACAAAATGATTTATGGTGGTAATGATCAATATTCATACTAGTATGAAAAGTATAAATGATTTTTTTAATATGACAAATATAACATCTTTTTATGTGATAATGGCAGAATTTACCATAATCTCACAAATTATCAAAAACTTTGTAAATCATGGATATTATCACAATTATAGGTTGTTTTATTAAAAGTTTTTAATTTTATTTCAGGTTGGAACCAAATACAAAACTATTCATTTCAACACAACTTTTCCAATGTCATTTTTGGAACCCTTACTACGAATGTCGTTGGCGGCTGACCCTGACATGCGTATTTTAGTGCAAAAAATTCTTCATACTTTGGTAGACCGGCATAGTAACCTTAAAAAGTTGTTGAAACCAACGTAAGTTTCACGCTTCAAAAACAATTTTTTCTACATTTCGTGAATTCTAAAGTTTTGTGTATCTTCTTGCTTTACATTTAGTTGAAACAGTAATTAGAGTAACTCATGATAATACAAGTGGCTGGCTACTGGTATATGCTGTTTATATACTGGTATTGTCTTATTCTTGTTTCATAAAATATTAAAAGGAATTGGATTAGTAATAAAATACTTTTATTAATCAATAAAATGTTCTAGTTGAGTAAACACAGTGTCAGTTTTCGGACTAGATGTATATTATTTTTTCATACAAGTAATTCTTTCTTTCTTTTTCCAGTATTCATGTATCCAACCTGGATTTAACAACAGAGAAGTGTTCTCGACCAGATATAATCTTTATTCGAAAACATGGCCATGAAATTTATTTAAGTCTTTATGAAAGTCTTGAGCAAGCTAATAATACTGTTGAAAATATAGAAGCCGTCTATACTACACTTGCACTCTTAACAGTAGAAATTGCGTCAGAGGATACTGTCACTGACATTCTCATGCTTCTTAATAGTTTACAGGTAGGTTTTTTTATTACGTGCATTTTATTTAAAATTGAATGGCTTGAATAGTAAATGGAGATAGTAATTGCCTTACTTGAAATTGAGAGTTGCTGTCTCCATGTTGGACAGGAAAACTTTCAAATTTTGGATGTGTTAAACTTTTTATTCTGAAGAAAGATGCACTCCATGTCAGCCAACTGCACAGTAAACTTTATATATGCTACTACTTATTTTTATCTGTATACGAGATTATTGACCTTTATCTAATTCTGAACAATGGAATAGATTATTTTTGCAGAAAATGTATTGTTATATAATTTTGTTTTAGTTAAAATAAACAATAAGGTTGGTAATTTGTATTTATCATAGTGTAAGTTATTGAATTTAAAAAAATTGAGTCTTAAGTTAAAAGTATTTAAGTGCTATTAAAGAAAAAATAACTGAATTATTTCCCTGAAGTATTAGGTATCCACACATCTCTATCTAATTGATAACATTAGTTATCAAGTTTTCAAGTATTATCTTTAAAATTGTAAATCTGTACATGCTTTAATTTTTTTTTATTAAAAATATATATATTTATTTTCAGGATATGGCTTTAACAAATGCTACTCTCAGCAGTGCCCAAAAATTTAACTTACATGCAGTTGTACTGAGCTTACTTGTTCTTATTCCACATATTGTATCATTACCATCATTGCTTGAATATGCAGAGAAGGTAAAAAATATATTAATCATAGTTTTAATTTTATAAATAAAATATTTTTTATTACAGTTCATTTATTTGGTGGCTTTTGTAGACTATTTAATTTTCTGTTGAAAAAAAAGGCAAAAGATGAAAATCCAGTTTTAACAGTAACAAATTTTGTTCTGTGTTGTTTCCATTTTATTCTTTTGTCTACAAAACAGAATGGCTATATGCAACAAAATCTCAATTTATTTTGTAACTTAAATATAGAAAGCTGAGCTAAGTGCTAGTAAGTGACCCACATATAAAAAACCCTGTGCTTTCATTATGCTGAAGAGGTGTGCTCTCTCTTGGGACACATGTTTTTACGGTTTGAGATGTTGGAGAAGAATTCTTTATGTTCATCACTTGACCAAAATTTTAACTCTGAATATTCCCCTTACAATTCACCTTCACCCAAAATGTCATTAGATATCTGAAGTATATTTCAGCTATTATATTTGTACTGAAGAATAGTTAATTTTAGCACAATTGTCCATATTAAATATGATGAATGAAAAATTGTAGAGGAATTAATTAAATATTTTGTTTAGTGAAATAATATATATGCAGTTTCACACACACAGATAATTGCAATATTTGTGTGGAGAGAACAGAGAGATAGGTTGTGGCTTACCTATTATTTTTGACATGTCACATCCGTACTAATATAATATAATATATATATATATATATATATATATATATATATATATATATACACAATATTAGGAGAATCCATTTAAGGAATTAATTCACATTCAAACTTGGATAGTGAGGAAGGATAGAAATAAATAGGAGAAATAGGATATATATATACACACACACATACAATATAAGAATATTTTTAGTCTTCCTTTGTTCTTCCTTCTTTCTCCTTGCTTAGAACATATGCTTTTCTAAGTGTGTAATTCTATGCCTGAGCATATGCTTTCACATAAAGTGCATTCCAACCTTTCTCGAATTTATATCTATCGTTCCACCCTATCCATGATCCCACATGACTTTGTCACCAAATTACAGTTGCTTACATTGTAATCATTCACTCCCTCTTCTCTATCCATTCCTCCTCTCTGAGCAGAATACGTCGGTTCAAACCCCACCCTGAACAAATATTTTCAGTCTTTCCTTCTTCTTACTTCCTTCTCCTTGCTTAGAACATATGCTTTTCTAAGTGTGTTATTTGAAGCCTGAGCAATTCTTTCACATAAACAAAAGTGTATTCCAACCTTTCTCCTATTGTTTTCTATCTTTCATCCCTATCCATGATATATAAATATATGAACTAGTGCCTGGGTAGCAGACAGTTTAGATCTTATTTCTGATGAAGGAAGCTCATCATCAAATAATTGAGATTTTTATTTTCTGCAAGACACAAGTGGACCAACTGTTGATTTCAGGTAGGTCGGCTATGTTGTCTTTCTTTCTTATGTGTTAATATATATATAAATGAGTAAGGATGTGACATTAAAATAATTGATATTGAAAGGAAACCGAGAAAGTGGATGGCTTACCTGAAATTGAGGTTCCGCATCACCATTCAGGAGTTATAATTTTTGGAGTGGTTAACCACCTCCTTCAAGGAGAAGACAAAGCATGTGTGCTGGCCAGCTGTGGAGTGTGAAACACATATCTATTTTCATTGTTTTTGAGAAGTAAATCTGTAGATCTGCAAAGTATTTTGTTCATTATAGATTATATCTTTAAGTATTATAAATTTATTCACTTAAATTTTCTGTTGTAAATAGTTCAGAATATTTTACATAAAATTAATTATTCTAAAGTGCAAAATGCTTCCGTTTATAGATTGTTGAAGCAAGAAGAGCCAACGCACCTCACTTGTTACCAGAATTAAATGCGCGATATGAGTCAGAAACTACTACAATCCCCAGTGACCTTTTGGTGGACAAAGGCACTATTGCTGACTGTTTACAAGATGCTGGCATGGATTCTTCCAGGTTAAATTCATCTGCATTTACAAGTCAGCATAGGCATTCTTGGGCTGATGGTAGTATGCGTGGCACTGAAAGTGCTGCAGATCTTAATGCTTTCCAAATGGAAGTTGACAGTGCTGCGTCATCACCTGGAGTTGAAAGGGTCAGTAGTGAAAATTTAGTCATTCAGAAAATATAACATATTTCTAATATTTCACAGAATCATTTTTTGATATTTTAATGAAATATAAAAAATAGTATATAGTAAAATAAAGATTAATATTTTTGTGTATATCAAATATATAGGTCATAATTGAACTCAATTTAATATTAAGGAAATTTAATTTGATACCTTTGAAAAAGAATTAAAACTTCAAGTGATTAAATTGATTATTCCACATCTCCAAAACATTCTTTAATTATCTAGCATATTATTCTTACAAACAGATGTTATTATAACTTCTTCTAGCACCATAAATTATCCTACTTTCTTTTAATATAAGTAGACTATTATTCATAGATTTGAAAATATTAATTACTTTATTGGGTAGTAAATGTTGCTGCACAACATTAACTTTTCACACTTCTCCGCAGTCGATTAATTTTTTAAGTTTTGCTAATAAGTAAAAAATTTAAGCAAACTTGGTTGGACTTAAAACAACTCATTGGTTATATAATTGAACTTATCACATCTTGTTTCAGTTATTATTTTTATTTCAGGAATTAATTCAACATACATTATGCCTTATCTATGCTCTTTGTGTAATTATCTTATCATCCATACCATTACCCATTCTCTTCATTAATTCATCTTCACCAATTTTTTAACATTGTTTTATCCATCTATGATGAAATTTAATTCACACATACTTTACTATACAGATATACTGTTTTGTTTACACTTATGACTAATTTAGGAAGTCTTAGTCTATGGTTATAACAAAGAATTTACAACCTGGGCCTGATTCCAAACTATAGGCAATTAGTTTCCACTCTTGCACTCATTACTGTATTGTAGAGATGGGCGATTTGATCGAGAACTGATTCAAAGAGCTAGTTCCCTCCACGGAGTGAGCAAACTTTGACTCAGCAGGAAAGAGCAGTAGCTCTTCTGATCCCAAGTGAATCACTCAGAGTGGACCAACTTGCATCCTCCCCTCTCCAAAAGAACTAGTTCATAGAGTAGTACAACTGTTCATGCTCTTTTGATTCCAAATAAATCACTCACTTAAAGAGTGTGAGAGTTGGAACAGATGAAAAATTCTCGAATTGAATCGGTTGAGTCAAAAAGTCTTTATCATTAATTAATATATCAAACATTTAATTACCAAGGATTAAAACTAGTATGTACAAAGAATGCAAATTTTGCCCTTAAACAATTTTAAAAAAACTTGGTCCCTGTCTTTATGGGGAAATTATTGTGAGGAGTTTATTTTGGTAAAATTAAATTTAGTAACATATGAACAAAATCAAGTAACAGATAGTTAATATAATTTTCTCATAACTGATTGTTGTAAAAATCCCTTCAGTAATCCTCCTTTTGTTCATAAATGTTACCCACATCATCTCACCTGCTGTCATATATTTACCACTTTATCCTCTCAAGGCCACTTCACTCTTTCATAGTAAAAAACACCATACTCTTCTTTTATTAATGTTAAGAATTCACTTCACTTATAATCTTGGCGCAGAATTCAGATCACATCCTTAATTATTAAAATTCATGATATTAATGCATACTTTGTAAGTTGAAAAGTACTTTTTTCTTCACCTGGCTTCTGTAAATTAATTTAATAATTTTTATTCACTGGCATAGCAATTGCAATATAAGTGAATATATTACTATTGCTTATATATATATATATATATATATATATATATATATATATATATATATAATATTAGGAGAATCCATTTAAGGAACTAATTCACATTCAAACTTGGATAGTGAGGAAGGATAGAAATAAATAGGAGAAATAGAAGGATTGCGCTTTATTTGAATTCATATGCTCGGGCAAAGAATTACGCACATAGAAAAGCATATGTTCAAAGCAGAGAGAAGGATATTTTCAGTCTTTCCTTCTTCTTCCATCCTTCTCTCTGCTTTGAACATATGCTTTTCTATGTGCGTAATTCTTCGCCTGAGCATATGAATTCAAATAAAGCGCAATCCTCCTATTTCTCCTATTTATTTCTATCCTTCCTCACTATCCAAGTTTGAATATATATATATATATATATATATATATATATATATATATATATATATATATATATTAATTGTAATAGTGAGAATGTGACATTGTCAAAAATATTGGTATGGAAAGGATAGAGAGATAGGTTGTGGCTTACCTGAAAGTGAAGTGCGGTGTCGCCATGAGGAACTGAAGGTTGTTCTTCAAATTTTCGGAGGCTCTCAGCCTCCTTGCCAAGGATATATATAGGAGCGGTGAGTCATGAAAATGAGCTAACTCTTTCGGCTGTGCGGGTGGTTCGGATCACTAAAAGGAATGGTTTTGCCCATCTCTACTGTATTGCTTTATCGTCATTGATCTGTGTAGGCAGAGTTCATAGCAAAATTTCTTTCATTACTTTTTCGGATTATTATTATTAAATTTTATTTCTGGCTATGATGTACTTGTTAGTTTCAATTCCCACTTTTTAATAAAAATTAATGACATTTTTGTGTGTTTTATGAATTGCTTATTGTTTGTAGCCCTTAACATTTCATAGCATTTGTAGAATTTACTATAATGTGAGTTAGTTGATAGGAGATGAACTGCAGATAGGTTGTATTATATGATATGAACTTTCATGTTCAATAACCAATGTGCCTTCATTGAAGACTGCAGTATCCTTTACATCTGTAATGTTTATGATTTACCTTTTTATTCATAATTATGACTGCCTCTTTTAGGATTTGTTAGTTTGAAACTGTATAGTTTGAGAACTATTAAATTTGCAGATAAGCAATGGCTTCCAGAAGTGTTTGGCTACTTTAAACTTTTTACTATTTATTTTTTCAGAATCTTGAAAGAATGCAGAAGATTTGTGTATGGATTATTCCCAGTTGCTCAAAATGTTCCTTTTCTCCTACTCCCAAAGGAAGCTTTATGACATTTGTAAGGTCATGGATAAATAATTTTAACATAGTATGCTTTTTTTGCTAGTGTGTGTTTGTATGATTGAAATTGATTACTATTAGAATGGAAATATTATATAGAGATCTTATCCAATCCATGTAACGTGTAACATGATCGCAGTCGATACAGGTTGATGGGGAGTCGTTGCAAGAAATGAATAGTTCCTTGTCAGCAGATTCACACCTTGAAACCTGGCCATGGTTCCTTAGAGTTGAAGGCTGACTTGGGACTTAGAAAGGAAAGGAAATCTAGGAACGATTTTGAAGGATTAAAGATGTAGAAAAGTTGAGGAAAGAGGGTAGTGTGGGGCGTAGGTTCGCCTGAAGCTTATCAGGGAGGAATCGGAGGTTTGGTCATTTTACCAGTCAAGATACACATGTAAACATTAGTAGTATATTTTGCAGTCCAATATACTAACTGTAAGGGTTAAAGGGAAAATAAGGATTCAACTAGGACAGGCCCAGTTGGAGACACGCTTCCACCATAGTCACAGCAGCAGTAATCTGCATTTTAAGAACTTCAAACTATAGTCCTGAAAGAATTAATTCTAAAATATATTCAAATTCATCTTATTTATTTGTTAAATTTTTCTAATTTTCATGAAATCTACTCATAATTAACAACTGTTTGGAGTCTGTTAACAATTCTGGTATACAAAAAGTATTTATGGGCCCTGAATTCATTTGACACAATGTGGTCTGAAATGAGAATATAATATGTCTGTATAAAATATAATAATTAGATAAAATAGCCAAATACAGACAAAATTAAGTGTCAACTGTAATTGTGCAGTTGCATCGCTCCTGGCTCTCATGTATTTCCGATCACCTGCCTAAAGGGACAAGGATCCCAGTAACATTGGGTGGTAATTGTATCATCACTTAATTTTGTCTGTATTTCACTATTTCATCTAATTAAAATTGAAATGTTATCACAATATGTAAATAACACTTGTTTATATGCTGAAAGTTTTTATATTTGAAACGACTAGAAGGGTATCTTAAGCCCATTATAATTTATACAGATTCAGTGTTAATGGAATCTGAAATATGTTATATGAAACCAAACAATGTGATAGTATCAAATTGACTTATTGTAGAAACTCGTTTCTTCCATTCTGATTCTTTATTAGCATTGTTTCTGCAAGTTATTTCTAAACATAATTTTCTTATAGTTCCGTGTGTTTCATATGTAAAAAACATTCTACTCTTATAGTATTGTAATAATTGATATACATGAACAGACATTTTCTAATTCTTCAGTGTATTTCATCTTTATATAGTTCGTTAATGCATAATTCTGGTTTCCAACATACAACCATTAGACCTTAATTTACTGTTTCAGTAATTTGCTGATCAATTTCAACTATATATGCATTAAATACAATTTAATGAAAGAAAAACACTCGTACAGTCCTTATATTATCGACAAATCTAAGTTTATTTGTACATTTACTCAAGCTATTGAAATACAAATTTAAGCAGTTATAATAACTCAGACTTTGGTGAGGTCATGTTATGTGTAAAGTAGTGTTTCCACAACATTTTATTTTTCATTCATTGGACTGAATCATTTTTTAACAATTCAAAGAACTACAACTATAAAGTAGACATAGCTTCTTAGAACATTAATGATTTAAATAATTATCATTTTCTTGGTATATTTGTTGCTTGCATTATTTTTGGGCTTCCAACCAGGTTAGAATATGCTGAGGCTCAGAGTTGATCAGTGCACAACTCTCTCCATATTGTTGTCTGAGAAGGGTATAAATGAGTAGCACAGACAATCGGACAGTCGGTAATCATTTGACAACAATGGCAGTGCCCACCATCAAAATGTCGTGGTCTAAACCTATGCTTAGCAGGTTGGAAGCCTAAGAATCATTCACTATATAAAAGAACTTCCTGCAGCCCAGTGTATATCAGACATGCTCCATGGATTTTTCCCAATCTTAATGAACATTCTACTTTGTGATAAATGTTATAAAATAA
Source organism: Zhengitettix transpicula (assembly GCA_037074705.1). NCBI lineage: Eukaryota > Metazoa > Arthropoda > Insecta > Orthoptera > Tetrigidae > Zhengitettix > Zhengitettix transpicula. The sequence continues at coordinate 49,166,476 of CM073593.1, read as the reverse complement.
AATTATTCTCTTAACAAAATTAACATTCCTTACCAAGTGTTTTATTAGTACATCTATGTTTCATTCATTAGAGGATTTGAAACTTATCTAAATTCCTGCTTTTCACACAAACGTTGTTCACATTTCACATGAAAATGGTCAAACCAATTTCAATTAAACTTCAAATAGATATATAAGTGGTATATTAGCTATATATCTTATGTTTTCCACCTGGAGACAATATAGTGGCCAATTCAAAACATTTGAATCTGTTTGCTTTCACAAGAAAGCAGTTTGTCCAATTTTGATAAAATTTTATATTGTTATACAGACCTGTCATATGGTTTCTTGTCAATATTATATATTGAGAAATTCTGAACCTGATTTTAACTTATTGTATAAGAATTTATTTTGCTTTACCATTGGAGTAGGTAAGAAGTAAGAAAGATTATTAAATTAAATTTGATACTTGAACAATGAGTTAAACAAATGGTGAAGTTACCAATAGTATATCTTTGAAATTACTAGTATTCAATATAATGTTTTACATGTTTTCGTAAAACAACTGTATATATGAAGAATTTATAAATCAGATAAAAATCTTCATTTGCAGAAACAACCTGAAGAAAAGTTAACTGTAGAATCAATGAAAAAGATTCTATCAGACACATCAAAGAGTGAAAAGGTAGCTGAAGAAGAAAAGAAATCATTAATAAATAAAACATTTAGGACAGCAGCATTTGAAGAATTATTTTCTCGTACACACACAAATAAGGTATGGAATTAGCTATATTAATTCATTGTTCTACTATTCATGTATAAAAAACTGAATTGAGATATTAATGAGTATTGTTGCATACCAACCTGTAATATTTGTGTACTTAAATTTTATAGATAATTTGTCATTTCAGTTAAAAAATATTTTTCTGTATTTGTAACCTTCTTATGTAAAGGTTACTTCTCACCTCAAGTGATTTAATTTGTCATTGAAAGATTGGTTAAAATTTTAAATAACCTACTTTTACTATAAATGGTTCAAATTGGATATTGAAAGTCAATGTAAAAAATGCCAGTGGCAGTATTCATAAATCAAGTTTCTTGTACATGCACTAATTTATGCATGATTACTTATGGTAATATGTTGTAACAACATATGACGACAACCATTATTGTAGAAATATTATGATAAACTCAGTTTGGTTAGTTATATTTTTATGTTAAATATATTTATTTAATTCACTGTTCTGTTTTTTTTTATAATTGTTGGAAACATTTTATTAAAATTATTATTATTACTTGACTTACTAGGTGTTTTAATGTTTCAGCACCTTATATATTTTTTTATTTTGAATGCAATAAATAATCAATCTTTTCTAGGATTCAAAGATAAAATTTATTCATTGATTGACACCAGGTCCACATATACTGTAAAATATTTTACAATTTTAATATTTTATTGCATATTAATTATTTAAAATTAATTGGCTCAAAAACAACACATTTATTAACACAGTATTTAAAAAATACAAATATTATACATGTTATAAATTGAAATGTTAATTACAAACAAAATTGTAGAAGATTCTAGCTCAGTTGGTAGACATGAAAACACTTTTTCATCAGGGAGTTTAGTGGAGGTGTCATAAATATCTCCAGAAATTGCAGAAACTAGGCCCAATCTCCACAGCTCATCAGGTACTCTGCTAGGATGTGTGTCTCGAGCTTCACCTCGTACTCGACAATCAGAATCTTTGCTCCCATTCCCCTGATTGTCGCTTCTGATTATTAACCCTCGTAATCCTATAACAATAATTAAAACGCAGAACCCAACAGTAATACTGATGCAAAATTAAAGGTTTACAATCAAAAGTGTTTTAAAATAGCTTCCTTCATACTTGTAGATCCAACAATACCAGAAACACACAAAACCAATAACCAAATTGAATTCACTTCATTACAATAATCACATCATCTTAAAACTCTTTCATATCATTTTTTGAAATGAATCATAACTTTTTAAAGTCACTTATTCATGTATAGCATGATAGAATATTTATGAGTTTTTTTTTACAATTTTAAGTGGCATATATATTTTTATAATTCTACATTTGTGCTTTCTTTTTATAGTATTGTTAGAATTTGTGTAATATTTTAAATGTAAAAATTAACTTCTAATTATAAGTATTTATATTTTCTTTGATTTCAGAATGATATTTTACAAAATAAACTAAACGAAATATTTAGCAAACTGCCTGTAGGGTCTCTAGAGAACATTCGATCTCCTCCAACTCCTACTCCCAGCTTGAAGCAAGAAGATGTTGTACGTACCAATCCACCAGCCTATGAAGTTTTATTTCCTGAATTATTTGTATATTAGTAATCATCAACTTTTCTAATAGGATACAAACATTAATTTATTATGATTATTATTAATTTAAATAGATATTTTTTGTTGTGTATATAGATTATGTACCCTGTAATAATACTAGTTAGTGGTTGTATGCTTAGTTACCATATTTTTATAATTTAGAAATACCTCTATTAAATAAAATTGTTTGTTAGAAATTATTCTATTGTAATTTTGTTGAAGCCATCTGAATGCCGTTTAAATATGCATCGTTTATAAGATTTTGTTTGTTACAAAACTTAAATTCTAGAATTTATATAAATTCATATCATTTTTCATGTTTCATAATTTTTCATACACATTGAAAGTATTAATTTTAAATTGTAAATTTAATAATCAAAAGAAAATTTAAGCTTTTGTATTATTGTGCCATATTTGTTGGATAATCAATTTATGTCATATATACAATGTATTGTAACAAAAACTGCTGTAATCTGCTTCCCAATGGTTAATTTGGAGTTGTGATTTTTTGAATTTGAATTCTGTAAGCCTGGAACAGGAAACACATTCCTTATTTACTCAATCAATTGTTTTTGTCCATATTCTAGATAACATACATGTGAAACATTTTGACTTATCACTGGGGTGACAAAAGTATTTGCCTTAAAGTGGCCTTTACATGTTTGTCTTAGCAGAAAACATGAAACATGTCTCAAATGTTTAACTTAAGTTTCTCTTTGAAGAGTTAGGGTATACAAATTGTCTATGTTCATTGTTTTTTTCCATTTTACAAATTTATCTGGGTATATGTATAATATAAAAGTGTTTATTTCCAGGCATTTGAAACTTTGTTTTTCAAGTTTCACTCAATGACTTGACTTTTAACTGATAGTCATAGAATTTAGGTTCTACTGGCATAGTTCTCTTGGACAAACTTGTGTAAAAAAAACTGTATGTTTACAGTTATATTTTATATGCTTCTCTATCACAAAGCATATACTTTGAATCCCTATTGCACAAATTTTAATGAGTTTTGTCATAAATGTCAACATATTGCTTTTATGGTACTCTTCTGAAAAAATGGTCTTGTTATTGATACCATTCATTTTAAGAAGAATGTCAGTTATCAACATTTGTTGCAGAGTTTTTATTTATTTATATTAGCATTTAAATTGCTGTGTTGCAACTGTTTTAACAAAGCTTTTTTAATTTAGTCACATATGAATTTGTATTTAATGGTTGCCTGAAGATGTGTTATACAAAAGTACAGCTGGCTTTGTTTCATTAGCTTGCAGTCAAAAAATAAAGTTATTTTTTTACTCAGAAACATTCTTGTTACAAGCTTACTATTTGGGTGCAGGTGATGTTTAAAAACATTTATATTATACTTGGAACAAACTCAGTCATCAAATTAATAGCAAGAGAATTTCTTAAGGTTGTAATTTTATAAATATTTAAAATTAAATTTTATTTACAATATTAGAATTTATAAAAAAGATTTGTTATATTCCATATTTACTAGTCTATGCCATACACCATTCTTACCCAAAATTGGAATGAAACAATACGGTGTGCGTAATACATGAATTATGTGGACTATGAAAACCATGTGGATAAAATTTATCTGTGATGATAGACATAAAAACAGTGTGTGTTTTGGACAAACTTACCTGTCTGGTACTCTATACAACAGGAAAATCTTCGGTAAAGTTCTTCTGAGAATAGTCACACTGGTTTGCTTTTCCTTATTTACTGTCGCTAGGGTAGATTTAATTGTGGTCAGAGGTCATTACTTATGGCTGATACAATTGATGAATAAATTAATAGAAAATTATAATGTTTGGTAGCAAAATTTAACTATTACGTTTTGTCCTCTTTTAAGTTCTCTTCAGGTTAGACAGTTTTTAATCCTAAATTTTAAATCAAATTAATTAAAATAATTTGTAATTTTTCTTTACATGCATATGTTATTAATTTCTAAATTGTAGAATAAAAACTGTCCAAGCTAAGAAGGTCTTAAAAGAGCAAAACATTATAAAATTAATTTTTGTTTATAAACATAATTTTCTGACTGAAGGCTGTATATTTATTTACTTATATTATAATTATTCAGATATTTTCCATCCCTTGATTGATGCTTTTATAGTTACTTTTGATCATATTTGTTCAGTGTCGGTTTATAGTCTTACGATTTTAAATCAAAAGCAATAAGGTTTTCAGAAATGTTGTATGGTATTTATTTGATCATTTAATGTAATCTATTAATTAGCTACTTCTTTATATAATAAATTACTAGTATCATTAATACCATGTATAAGAAAAATATTTGAATCAAGAAAGTTAATGCATTCTTTTAAAAGAAAAAATGATAATGTATTTTCAAAAAATATTTTTTCCTTGTAAACAAGATGAGGAAATGAGGGTGCATTTCTTACATGATGGTGCAGCATACACATGTAAATATGGTAGTTATTCTACTACATTTCACATACAGACTTTGTAATGTGAAGCATCTTTTTTAAAATGAAATTCAAGTTTTTATGTTTTTCCCAAATAATTTCCATTTTATAAAATTAATTATAACCTTTAAACACACTGAAAAAATCTAATTGCTGAAATGCCAAATTATTTTCAACAACAAAAGAGATCCAATTTAGTGTTAGTATTGGCATATTAACTTAATTCAAGGCAAGCCCATGGATTTAAAATAAATATTAAAGTTTGTATTTGTTTCAAACTAATATTCACCACCAATGGCTGTGTTATTATATAAGTATAAGAAATTGTCAAAGTCTCAAATATGATAGAAAAACACTGATTAATTTCTATTCTGTATATTCATTTTTGTGCATAATTATTATTTTGTATTTTCCGAGAACTTTTGTAATGCAGCTCTTTGATTTTCCAATTTTTTTTAAAAAAAAATTAATTCTTAATGTGAATTTTATTACTCACTTTGTTAAGATTATTTCCTTCCAATGAAATTTTGTGTTCATCCACTGTTTCTTTGTATAAATAAATGAAACTTTATTTTTACAAATATTTTCCAACATTAAGATATGTCTTTTGTCATTTTTTTAAAATTACTACTTTTACCAGATTAAGTACATAGTTGTTCAACACATAGAAGAGTTAAGTTCAGTGACTTAATAATGTGAATTGATACTCTCAAGATGTGTATATGTATGTTTGTGAATTAGCTATTGAGAATGATATTTTAAAGTGCAGGGAAAAGTAATAATAGGGTTGTAGTTATGTGTTATAGGTTTAAGAGGAAGCAATAATCAGTGTAACACAAGAATACTAGTTGTAGAACAAGGTTTTCACAGTGTAGAAAATGTTTAATGTTTTTGGGATTCCAGATGGGTAAGCTTGCAGAAAAATACACTACATTTCAAAACATTACGAGTATTTGATGAGCTTACTCAGCCGGAATAACAATATGATATAATTCATCAAAACTAGTGTTTTCTCTAGATACGAGCCCAGGAATCCTGATAACTTAATTGTTCAATTTTTACTGTATTATTTTCAATCAGTTCTTTCAAAATTTACGATATGAAATTTGTTTAATAGCTAAAGTTTTCTGATACACTGAGTTAATGAATTTCTACAGGACATTTCTTTAATTTCCTTACATCTTATAAATACATGTTTTCTTCAACTGGAAGCCAATAATGATGTTCCTATTTGCATTATGTCAACTTTTTGTTGATTATTCATTCTCTAAAATTTGTATTCTTTGTATTCCATTGATCATTGTGTAAACATTCATGATAGATGTTTAAACACAATTCAATGATTCATATTGCCATACTTATAGTAAAGTTATTGAATTTTCTCCATTTGTGACCTCTTGGTATAAATAATTGATTTTATTTCTATTGCAATCATTTAGTGGTAACTGTAATTGCCTCATGCTCTTTAGTAATCAGTATTTAATTATTATGCAATATTTTCTATGAATTTCCAAGTACATTTAAGTGTATAACATTTATTAAAGAGTAAAGGATTTTGGAGTGAAGTGATTGCAATAATGCTTTTTGAATTTTCAACCAAGTAAGAGTATATTTAAATTGTGATGTTTTTGTGACATGGAGATTGGGTCTGAGACATCATGACTTAAACCCACACTTTGTTGGAAACATGAGAGGCTACCTTCCAACATTATTTATGTTTTAATTTTTCTTATTCTTTTCTAATTTTTATAATCCCACATTTATTTTATATATTTTGAATTTATAATTTGCAAAACATTTAATATCGCTTCAATTATCCATATTGTGAAAATCTTATAATAAGTAATTTTGTTTATATTAGATACATTTTCAAATGATGTGTTATTTTCATAAATATTTGTACACATAGTTACATATATTAATTTAAGATTATTAATTAAACAAAATAACTCCATAAAAATAATTTATTAAGAATTTTCTTGTTCTCTTTCAAAGGACCAATATTTGATATATTATCAGCATTTTGAATTATTACAATCACAATCTATTGTGCTTGTATCTGAAATGTCAATGCCTACTGTTAACCATACATTTCTATCATAAACAAAGTTGAATTCCTTTGCTATGATTTCATAACCTTTCATCGATATTTAATAAAATGATTCTTTTTCACCCAATAGGAACAATCATTTTTATGGTGTCTATTAAAAGCAATATACTTTATGAAGGTTTATGGATGACATATACAATAATATTAATGTATTAGACTGATTCAAATGAAAATCCTTGATTATTTATTATGAGAAATATATGGAAATAGAGATAAATTATATCTATATTTAGTCTGTAGATGGCTATTTTTGTCACAGTTAATATACTTGTTTACCTTCATGAGTTCTACAAAATTGAAGCCACATATAACATTTTCATTTGTTGCAATAGGTCACAACATACTGAACCTTCAAATACTTCAGTGAATTTCACATATTTTTATAACACTTTCACTACTCAAAACAGTGCTTTAATTCATGTAGTACTTGTAAACAACAGTACAGCTATGTTATCATTGACAGCATATGATTTTCTATGTTGCAGCAACATTCTTCCACTTGTTCTTTCTGTGAACTACTAGGATAATTACTGGACAATCAATCATACATAATTTTTGAATTTTATTGCACTTACAAGGTTATCACTAACATCATTTAAGTGTATTGAAAACTTCACTTACATGCTTTTCGTTTGTGGAAATTGTGACTATTTTTGAGAAATTTTTAATGAATAAATTATTGGTAGCATTAAAATTCTGAAACATGACTTCTCTGAATTGTTATAATTTGTAAGAATGTAGTCATACAGTGAATCGTTTAATACTCTTAGAACTGTGGCTAACTGTATTCGACACGTTCCAAGACACTATATATAGAGACCATTTAAATACCACAACGTTCCTTAAGATAATCTGTTTTTATTTAACTAGTATATAAATGTGTCATGCAACATACTCTTGGTAAATTTTTATTTAGCTGTTTCTATGTTCTTCTTTAATGCATCCTGCTAATTTGTTGCAAGTTAAAAATTAAATGTTCACACTTTTCCTGTTACAGATTGCTTTATTTTAATAACTAAAATTATTATAAATGTGAGTCTTTTTATGAAATTGTTTTTTTTTTGGGTGTGTGATAGCATTGATATTTTGTTTGTTTCTCATTGAAAAGATAACCTCTCTGCATTTAGTGGTGAGAAGTAAATGTGCTTCATTTTTAGTATATTCATGAATCTTATTTGTAAAAATATTATACTCTTTAATTTCAATTAATCTTCATATTTGTAAAATAAGAATTGACTGTCACATTACTTGTCAAATAGGGATTATAATAATTTTATATACCTGGTCAGCAATATAAAATCATTTTTGTCTGTACGTTATGTAACATTCCTAATGTAACCAAGTTTTCAGAATAGCATATAACTCTTTGAAATACAGCTCTGTGAAGATTTTGCACCTTGACTACAACAGTTCTGTGACAATAGTACATTGCTTGTTTAAGAAACAATTGCTTAAAAATTTCTATTTACAGCTATGACCCTTTGTAAGCAATATATTTTTAGGTAATTTTTTCCAAGCTTTGGATATCAGTTTTGTTTATTAACATAGCATTTAGTATCGGAAGTGATGGAAAATGATATTTAATCTTCATATTTACCAATATATATTTGATCTTGTTATTTATTCAAGATAATATAATAGGCCAAGGAATGTGACTGTTCAGTATTTCGAATGGCCTTAACTGTCCAGTACTATAAATTTTCTGGAGCTGTAGTAAAAAGTTTCTAATAAAGCTGTCCAAGTAAATGTCCAATATTGGTATTGTATTTGTTTTTAGAATTTAGACACGTTTACAAGACAATATATAAAGAATATTAAAAGAATGAATTTAATTTTTAAAGCTGAAAGTTGTAAATATAGTAAATTAAGCATTCAACTGATGAATATTTGGATTAATGTAGGCATTATTAAAACATATATATTACTTTCTTATGTATAAAATTTTCCAAAGTTTATTGTAAAATTTGGCACTATGCTATCAAAAGTAAAAACATATATATAGTATAGTTGGCTTACTTTCAATATGATAACAGTAATTTTTAAGTTTTTAAAATAATTATTGTTAAATAAAATAATAAATGGATGCAGCTATTAAAACATGCAATTTTAATTTATCATTTTTCTTTTCACTACTATGAAATATTCATGTAGATATTATAGATGATATTAACTTGGAAAGAATTGATGACTATGTTTATAATTCTTGACCATTAGCATTGTGTTGTGTTATGTACATATGTAAATTGAAATGAAAAAGTTGTACTTAGTGTATAAAATGAATTTAATATTTTTAACATTAACAAACCAATAAAAGTATATAGTCACTTCTTTGTTTCATTCATAGCACCCAAAAGAAATGAAAAGTTAATTTATTGCTTTTATCTAGTGAGAATCTAGTTGGAATAAGGAAAAAAAAAGATTGTACCCCTTGCGATGAAAATACTCTCAACTTGCATCATTTAATGATTTAATAAACTTTGTTATTTTAATGTTTCATTAATAGATCAGATAAAATTATTTAAATAACATGTATCATTCTTGTTTTCAGTTCCTTATTTACAATTGTAAATGTATTCTCAATTTTAGGTACCGAACATATATAAACCGTCGACTAGCCAAGGAAGTAGTAGGCCATCTATGCGCAAATAAAATCTTGAATATGGAAGTATAATCTTATTGCTGTAGTAATTGATGCTCATTTAGTCTATGATTTCATTTTCCCTTAAATTTTCAGTTTTATATATATGGTAAATTGTGTGTGGGTATGTTATATTTCTATTATTGTGATTCTTCCTTGAAAGAGAGAGTAATTCAGTGTAGATATTTGATGTCTGAAGGATGGCTCACTGGGGTTTGAATTTAACACTGTGTGACTGCCTGGCATGACATTCTGACGTACTTTTTAGTTAATTCAGCTGCTCTCTGTCCCACTTTCCTATCCATATATATCAAATTATGAAAAGTGACAAGGTCAAAATGATTAACAAATTAGGATAGGAAAGAGGAAAAGAGACGGGAGTTGATTTACCTTAAACTAACAGATGGTGAAGTCAGATGGGGCAAAAGGTTTTGAGCCTCCTCCTTCAGGAAAGTAGGTATGAACTGTGTACCCAGCTGGCACACTATCATGTTAGCTGAAAAATTAGTTCTTTCAGTGAACTTAATTGCACATGCATTACTGAATTTGATTACTCTCGAAATATCAATATAATTTGGAATTTTAGTTTTCGGCATAATGTATATTGTTTTGGAGAAGTTCACATGATATTTCTGGAAGAAATAGTTGTTTAATATATATTGGTAATGTAGTTCAACTAGTTCACATTATACTAAGCAAATGTTTAATATTTCCTCTTTAATCGATTTAATCTATTTCCAGTACTTGAGTTCATAGTCAATTTTGTATTAAATATGTTGCTGTTATTGGGGCAATATGTAACACTAACATAACATACAGAGGCTAACTTACTGCAAAAGGTTTTTTTTTATTTGGATGTTCCATTTTATTTGAATATGCAGACCCAGAAATTTTTTATCTGAACATTTAATTAGGTTAACATTCAGCTTGATTTCTATTTTATTCTGTACTAGACTGAAATTCATACAAACAGTTTTAGTGACATTAATTACAAGGTTGTTTGCATAACCAATTTGCAATCTTTTTACTCGATTCACCTATGCTGGATTTTAATGACAACAGATTTGATTAATAGGATTTAGACCGAGACTCTCCAGACTTCAGAGTGATAAATTGTTTGTTTTCATATAGTAAAAAAATGTGTGTTGCCGCATTTTTTAAAACTCTGAGTTTGTTTAAATAAGGAATCTGCAGGTGTCCCAAAATATTCTATCAGATCACAGGATACAAGATCAAAATAAATTTTAGAAATTTTCCCCGACGATAGTTTTATTTGTAGTTACTATTTGTTTGTTATTCTTAAATTTCTATTTATGTTTGCATTATTTGTAAATCTAGCCTTGGCTGAGAAACCATTCACTCGTGCTCTATAAGGTGTTTAGGACGCCATATCACCGTGCGACACGGATTTACTCGTAGCGTATCAGACCTTGTCATGTTTGCTAAGGAGTGTGGGATGTTTCATTGCAGACTGGAACTACGATGTATGTACATAAGCCCCTTCTCCGGTCTACAAACTCTGATGTCATACCGACCGTATTCCACAGTTATTCCCGGCCATGGTAACTAAACGAATCAATACTTTCTACCACATTAAACACTAATGTATAATGTTAACATTTATTTGCCAACATGTATTATGCCAACCTCTTTGATAAATCTATAACTGTCAACATGCTATAAAAATTTATATTTTAATCTACGTCACTGTGGATGTGATGAACCAGTCTGACTCAGCAAATGGATAACAGGAAGATATAACGCATTTGGACATTAAAATTTATTGTGCTACTCAAACCGAAAAGCTAAATGATTAAGATATGAGTGATCTGACTTTAAGACTTGGAGGGATCATTGTATGAACATGAATTAAATAATGATTACTATTGCAGACGTTGAGAACACACACAGCCTTTGAAAAAACTCTGGACAGGACTTTGTAAAGATCAATAGATTACAAGAATGGTAACCAAAAGATCATGAAAGTGGACATTCATTTTATAATTATTGTGTGAGTTTATTACAATTGCAGCCAGATCGTTTTGAGGAATGGGGTGCACGGGGCCGTGACAACTCCTCGACACTTATGAAGAGATTAGTGCTGTTTGTTGACACAGGTCGAGTCTGGCATGAGGACCTCATACCGTAAATTAAGGATCTCCCGTACACCTATTTTAAAATCGTCCAATCCTATTAAGACAATAGAATATTCTGAGTAAAATGTGGTGACCGTACATCCATTACACGGAACCACTCTACAGTTTATCAGGCAACCATCAATGGTCCATATTTATATTTCATATACTCATCGTACTTCTACGTTAAGATCGTCCAACTTAAAGACGACGTGGAAGTCTCAGTTAAGGGTTCATGCATGGAGAGAGACTGCTACAAAAATTTAGGTGTATAAGCACCATCTTAGGCTCTGGTGTGAGTGGTGTAGTGTAAAAAACCACCCATATGCCCATGGGGTACGGTGTGGCTATCCCTGATCAAGAGTATACAGACTGTACAGAATTGATTCCTGCGGACTAACCTAGGTATGTCCGAAACAGCGTCATTCCCACAGGTTTATTATATTACAACAATCTTTCCATTTCTTCGTCAAACGTGGTACGAGAAACACGTGCAGCGAGCTACCGAAGCAAGCGAGTGTGTTTACATCGTGCAACGAGCGAGACCAAGCGGCCCAACCGGGCAATTTGGAGTATTCTGGGCGAAACAAGAAATAGTGCATCGCAGGAGGTTATTAATTGGTAGCAAGTTACGGCTGCTACTCGAGTGATCTGTAAGTGTAACTGAAAAGGAAAAGTAATCCAGGATGAGCAATACAGAAGCTAAGAAGCAATCCTATGCAGGAGCTGTGGCAGCGGAGCACCGTCCCGAACGATCCCACGCCATCGTTCTAGATGCAGTACCTGACATACGAACAGATGAGTACCTAGTAGCATTAGCTGATACAATATGCCCCTCCAAAATAATGTATATATCCAAGATTGCTAACGCGAGGATGTGTATTTTTTTAAACAGCAGTAACGATTGTAATATAATAGTCTACACGTGCCCTCTTATCATAACGTCTCTTCAGCATAGCGGACCTAAGAGGGCGCAGCTGCAAGAACACTGACGCAGTTAAAGACATCACTTTAGATATAGCGAGTAACTAAACACAACAACATAAATATTCACCCCTTCCACTTAGGCAGCTGTGATGACGCTGCGTCTAGACGTGAGCATTTTAAGTACCTTATGCAGACATGCTCACGTCAGCAGAAATCTCCACCCTGTAAGAGTTCTTCTCATTAAAGACTTAAAATCATCAGGGAGGGGGAAAGGAGTCTTCGAATTGTGCAGAGCTTCTTGGGAAAGTCAGTCGTGATCCAACCTCCAGACGGGTCGGTGGCTCCTGGTGCTATCCGCCAGTTTGTCTTACTTTATTTTATTTCTAACTATTAAATCTATTGATTCTTCATCAGCTCTTATTTGACTGAAGCGCAGCGAAACACCAACCACTACGCCTAGGTTCAATTAGTTGAACCCGAACCCTCACGTTACCGACTTTCCTATTTCCTGTTCTTAATTCTTCCTTTATCCTCTAGATGGGTATCCATGTGAGCTAACGGAGGTATAGCTCGGTTGGTGAACGATCTATCTGGACTTCCCATTTCCAACTGTCGGAATGTTACATGTTCACAGTGGTGGAGTGTTACATGATGGCAAGCGGGATGTTACATGGCGGCAGCGGTTGGAAGTATGTTACACGATGTAGATGAAATAACAACCAAGTACAAATCAATTGAAATTAACAACCAGACGATAAATATAAGGCCCCTAATGACTCTTTCTAAGATGGACCACAACACCACGGCAAGTATACCTCCATGGACGCTTAACGAACTGCCAATCGATATATCGCTACATAAGCTTAAAGTAAAACCCACACATCACCAACTGGAACGCTGAAGTCTTTCAGTTTTTCCCCCAGAGTCATTTATACCGACCCGTCCAAAAATTCAAATGGAGTTGGTTGCGCTATAGTTACGACAGGCAAAGAAACATCGATCAGTACAGCAGAGTTATACGCCATCTTCATGGCCACTGAACTGTGTCTGCAAACACCGGAGGCCAACAACATCATCTTAACAAACTACAAGGAGGAAATGCATAGAATAACCAGTACGGCGTAGAGAAATGGTTGCATAGATCGAATTATAGGTAATATAGTGATAATCCACGGAAACGGTAACCAGATCACTATAGCCTGGCTACCGGCGCATAAGGACATAGTAGGACACGACAGGGCGGATCTCCTAGCGAAGATGGAAGTTGATCATCAAGGGAAAACCAGAAACCTGCCAATCTGCACCAGCAGGGACTGCAGAATAGGGATCTACAAGGAACTGGAGGAAAAGTGGAGTAGACCAGTAAAACCAGAAGAATGTGAAGTTATTCTCAGAAATGTCAGCAGCATCAAAGTAATATCTCGAAGGCAACAGGTTGTTGTAGCCAGAATCAGAACATTGCACTCTAGTTTCACTCACTCATTTTTGATCTCCAGATCTCCGCAGCCGGTATGCAGCTCATGCAAGGAGGCCACAACAATTCCTCGGGTCCTCTTTGACTGCCCTAAATATAGCGACATAATATGAACAACCATAGCCGCCCATTCAATGATGGAGATTTGCAACTCACCTACAGCAATAAACAACCTTATAGATTTTACTATGAAAACTGATTTATATAAAGTAATTTAAATGTTCAGCAAATGTTAAACTTAACAGATGTATGTCACTAATGACCAATAGGTTAATCCGACTATAAACTGTAAATTAAAAAAAACTTTGATACTAGAATGTGCAGGATTTTCACATCCATGACGTGCCACAGGAACGAATTTGTGAGTTGATTCTTAACTTACCGAAACTGAAAACACTTAGAAGACTTCTTAGGCAGGCCAGTGACTACAAAAAAGTCGTTGAACTAATTTTTTCGTATGATCATTATTCCTTTAGTTATAATAATGCAACTGTTATTGATCCAACAATTAACTGAAAATAAATTGTGTAGGCCTAAGAGTTAAGTGATAACATGAGAATCGCGGCTAATTATCTTGCCACAATGTTAATGTAAGCCCCATTGATTATAGCAGCGTTGGATAGTCTTTATACGTGCTATTCTGTAGTTGGAGGTCTGATGGTACTGAAGCTGACGTTCCCCACCAACATCCGTCATCACTGTATACAACACCCAGCAACAGTCCGGTTATCTCTTTCCCTTCCGGTGTTAACAGCAAGACTTCTTACCACCGCGTCCTGCCGCCACATCATCAATCACCAAAACTAGTCAGCGTCTTGTGAAATGAATTGTTTCATTTCCGCAAAGTAATGCTTGGACTCTCACACAAACAGCTACTGGGCATCGATCCAACTACAAACTCGTAGCTCTGATGTAAAACACCCACTTCGGAGTTAATGAAGAATTTCATACTAGTATTGATTTCCAGTATACATGCGTAATCACAATATTAAGTTAATATATTTGGAAATAAAAATAATTCATTTATTGAATTAAATGACTTTCTGGGTTCTCTGCAAAATATTAGCAAAACATACAATAAAATGTGAATATTTTTTGAACACTATAATTCCCAATAATTATGAAAATTAGTTAGACATAAATTATAAATAAGTAAACCAGCCAAATTTGTCTGAAATATATTTTAATAAAATAAAAAATTAGAACATATTAATAAAAAAAATTGGCCCTACCTATCGTTCCTTTTTGGATCCTCTTCAGGTGCAAGTCTGAAAATTGAGAGAGAAAAAGATTTTTTAATACAAATATGTGAAAATTTTTAATTTATTAGTATGTTAATTGTTTATTTTACAAGAGATATTCGTGACAAATTTGGCTGGTTTTTTCATTTATAATTAAATGAAGTCAGGTAAATTAAAATATTAGCTAACTAGACGTCCGACGTTCATACGGAGATAAAAACGTAAATGTAGACCTACGGTTCTCAGCGTCAGGGAAAAATTTGACATAAATATTTGTAAATCGTGTACGCTATTAATAAGGTAATACTTCGATCTATTGTTTTCCTTCAACGAATTTCTTATAAGTCAATTTTACTGTATCAAGTTTTTATTATTTAAAACTTTTTGGCAATACTTGCCCCTCTCTACTCTTGACAACAAACATAGCTGCTATTAAAATACCCCTTAAATTTGTTGGAAATTGGCTACAGAGCTCTGGAGGAGGATGCCTTCACTTCTTTCTGTTTTTTTTGAATAAGGTTCCCACATGCCGAGGCACCTCGGCCTGTTTTGAGAGGTGTGTATGTTCAGGGGTCGCAGACCTTGGGCATATGGTAAGAGTTGTCCGCTGTACCTATTGGAATAGTCGGCCCGCTGCCTCCTAAACTGGTCAAGGCACGGTGAGAGGAAAGCTGCGACCCCACAGCAAACCCCTCTCCAGCCATCGGAAGAGCGTGGGGCAAGTACCAAATGCCTGACCTACCTGATGCAGGCTTTACAAGGGGTTTCTCTGCATCACTTTTAGGCGAATTGCCGGGTAGGATCCTAAAACTATAACCCGGGGGCCCTAGTTAACCCTTGGCTACCTTGCTCTACCTTTCCGTATCCCCCCTTTCACTCTCTTTCCTATGGTATAAGAGGAGACTTGCCACTATGTGGATTACCCTATACATAGCCTGTCTACACCTAAAAAAAAGTTAGAAATTGGACAGACTAAACATTAAGTTTCAGCTTTTTCAAATAGTGGACAGTTCATTAAGATCGTGTCAAAGTTATTTGCTGCTTCAGATAAAACCGTACCGGCGTTCTTCTGTAAAGCTACGCAAAACCAGGATACAAACATTTGAAATCAGGTTTTGGATCGTCTTGAGACGGCGGATGGCAATTAGATACTGGTGAGAGCTTTCTCTCGTCTTTATATAACTTTTTTAAAAGTTTAATGGATATCGGTCCTACTTTTTCTTGTGAAAAGCGAGCCTTTACGAATTTATATTGCGTAGGTTTTGAATAATCTGATGAATGCCTCGTAAATATAAACTTAAATTAACCAATTGTTAGACATGTATAGATAAAAGTATTATAAATATATATATATATATAGATAATGGTTTGAATATTTTTAGTCTGTTTTTATTTATATTTATTATAAAATTTTATTATATCATTATTCGGAATAAAAGTCACAAAGACTACAAAAACATCATGGAAATACCTCGGCCTGTTATGAGAGGTGTATGTTCCGGGGTCACAGACCTTGCGCATACGGTAAGAGTTGTTCGCTATTCCAATTGGAATAGTCGGCCAGCTGCCTCCTAAACTGGTCGAGGCACGGAGAAGGGAATGCTGCGTCCCCACAGCAAACTCCTCTCCCGCTATCAGAAGGGCGTGGGACAAGTACCCAATGCCCGACCTACCTGTTGCAGGTTTTTCTAGGGTTTTCCCTGCATTTCTTTAGGCGAATGCCGGGTAGGATACTTAAAATATAGCCCGGGGGCCCTAGTTAACCCTTGGCTGCCTTCCTATACCCTTCCGCATCCCCCCGTTCCTATGCTATTAAAGGGGAGTTGCCCAACGTGGATTATCGTCATGTAGCCTGTTGCTCTAAAAAAAAGTTATTTGATGATTTTGTGATATTAATTCAAATTTTATCTATTACAACAATCCTAATAACAATGCGCTTAACCATGTGGAATTCCAATGTGTTTTCATTTGTCTGTTTAATTAAAGTATTGATAAAATAATTCAAAGATCGAATGATCTGTATAGTCCTTATGGGGGAATAGTAAATATAGATGGTAGCTCGAAATTAAAATTGATAAAACCACTATCGTACTCCCCAAAGCCGTTGCCCATATGTTTTTTAATATACGATATTCGAGGTAGGTTTTTCGTTAGGGCGGAAGAAATATCAGGAACGCCCTCCGAATATTAATTAATTAAATTCCTTCAATGCATGTAATACACAAAAGCTACATCAACTTGTCTCATCACCGTACCATAATTGATGAGGTTTCGGGCATGTAAGGAATGGCTACAACGTGTAAATACCTCATGACGAAGATTATGTTAGCGTATATAACAGCTTGTTGTTTTCAACGTTATGCAACTCCTTACTGCCCCGTAATAAATTATCGCAAAATTTTTCTCAGTGGTTAAAATGGATGCAACTCTTATAACCTATTTTTTTTATTTATAAGAAGATTTATGAATCAATTATTTGCTCCCGAATGTATTTTACAAACTTTCGAGAACAATAAACGCGTTATAATTGAATTTTATTTTCTGCATGTTGTAAAACATTATATATATATATATATATATATATTAATTGTTTGGACATAAATTTGAATTGTTTGAGAAATCAATTATAGTGGTCTGATCGAACAAAGCAACAATGAGAGAAGCGAGCTCACTTTGCTTTGTCGAAAAGTCAAAAATGGCGTATGCGCGCTAAAACTCGGGAGAACTAGGGTTCAGTTCGCGGAAAAACATCGTGAGGAGCAGAACAAGTAATATAACTGTTAGTTGGTGGCGAGACATTTCAGAGGACGGAACAAATAATACTAGAGCACAGACTAGCCGGCGTTAAAGTATTATTAAACAAAGTTGTGAATTTAAGACCAAGTAAAAACATTCACGGAAGTATTACCTCGTAAATATCGCTAAGTAAAAGCAGTTTACGTCTGTAGCCAGCCAGGGAAGGAAGCGAGCAGTTTTTACGTATACATACAGCCAGGAAAGTCTAAGAGAGTTTACGTCTAAAGCCAGCCAAGGAAGGCAAGCAGACATCAGATAGCTGACATTCAGGAGGATCATCCGAGTTCCTGTGAGCCTATAAATTTTGACTTCAATAGTGTAAAATCTGTGAGTTGACTTTTTGAATCAGTGTATAATTTTGCAATAGTGTACTTCCGAAACCAAAAGGAATGCTGGTACCAGCTGGACAGATGTAAGTAACAAAACAAAAACTAATGATTAATTTTAAACGTAATTAAATCAGATTTCGTTCTCTTTTAATTGTCAATCAGAGTTAATTTCTTTACTTTTAAATTTCTTTCTATCGACATATGGTTTAGGTAAATGTACATTGTTTGTTAATAAGATTTTTAAATCCATTTTTTGTGTCCATTATCGAACCCAGTAGAGGCCATGAGAGAATGAGATATCAAATTTTGTGTTTGTAAAAATCTTTTGTTGCCACAAAATAAATAAATATTTTGTTTGTTAATTTCGATCTTTTAATTTAATTAAAAGCCTTCCATTTAATTATTACATAAATGGCGCTTCAACGAGAGGCAATTTCTTTAAATAAAAATTAAATAAAGGCCGATTGTTGTTTATTACAATATATATATATATATATATATATATATATATATATATAACTGTAATATTGTAACTATTACATAAAGACCTCCTATTCCCGTAAAGAGGAACTAATGAAATTAATAAATAATCAAATTTATATTATATAGAACAGAACCGTTTTGTTTTCATTCTTCGTTTTTATAGGATCACATTAATTTTTAACATATACAGTATATGTATTATATAACAAAAACGTTGGATTTTATCATTATGATAAGAGATATTTAACGACATGTTCACAGATTTTTTTTTTAACTTCAAAAAATAAAAATGGAATGAGAAAGTTTTTATTTAACAGCGCTACGTTTCGTTGTTTATTTCTACCCACTTCAGGCTATGGCCCGACTAAAAGTTTTGTCTGCAAATATTTCAAATTATGAAATTATTGTAAACTGAAAATTTTTATCTGTTAAAAATATTAAATTTATTGTTATACCGTGATAAAATCCTTTCATTTTTTTCTTAGCTGTATTATTAAACTAAACAAATTTCTTTAGCATAAAATATGTAAAAGGACACCTATCAATAAGTTTGATGTTTTGTATTCGTGAAAACCTAACAAGTAATGTTATTACATCAATGAAAACTTTCAGACGGACCACATTCTGAGAAGCGTAGAAATAATAAAAATTGAAATATGTATATTTTTATTCTATGTTTTTTAAATTCTGTTAGGTTATTAAATATATCTTTTTATAATGACAGTACGTATTGTTGTTGTAATATAATTAATATATTTGAGTTATGTGTGCATATTGCCTATAATAAACAAATTCAAGCATTTCACAAATAAAAAGATGATTCTTAACTGAAAGAGGTACACTTCTACAGAATATAAATTAGATGAGTTAATAATTGTATTACGTTGGTATGTTCAATGATATATTGATGAATTTTTTTTTTGAATTAGAAAAAAATCTGTTAATACACCATTAAATATATTTTTCTATAATGAAATACAGACGTTAAAATAAAATATTGTCGCTATACATGCACATGCGTGGTTACATATTCATCTTCCAATTTACAAAGTTGATAATTTCAACCAAAAAACAGTGAGATTATTGAATTCAATGGATAACTTGAAACTGTTTCCGTTTCACTAAATATTGGATTTATTGTCGGAAGAAATTATTCTGTGTGTGCGTCGGAAACTTTATTCATATATTTTATCTACTGACGATGACGAAGGTGAAATTCGCAGAAACCATGTAATTTTGTAAACAATCGACCCTGTTGATAAACCGAGATTTTTATCTTAAATCCATTCACATGGCAAGTCTACGTTATTTGATCTACTCCATTGTTTTGACTTCACGATGTTAATCTTCGGTAAAAACTCGCATACAATATTAACAATTTGTCTTCATATTTCAATTAAATAGTAAAAATAGCTTGTTAGTCAGAAAAAATTGTAATTATTCAATTTGAAACGTAATAAATATTAAACACGACGTTTCGTCCCTGATTGGGACCTCTTCAGATGTATAGATGTTACATTCAATTATTATTTATTTTAAGTAATATTAAGTTGTCAAACATTTCTAACGTGTGGTTTGCCCACACATTGAGGCCGAATATTTTCAGGTACGAAACGTCTTGTTTATATTTATAATGTTTGAAATTATTAAATAATTGTAAATATTTCTTACTAATGGGCTGATATTTTTATAATTTAATTTAATGGCTAATATACGTGCTGCCAATAAGTATTTCTGTGAAGAGAAAATGTGATCGGATTTCTGTGAATTTTTGTTCCTCAACTTACTAACAAAAAATCCAAAATACTTCAATTTGTCCTTTGACTCACTACACCGTTGCAAGTAATTCTTTTTACATTTGTGTGTTGTTGGAAACCTCTTCAACGTCGACACTAAATGGATTATAAAATATCTTCGCTTGTTTTTAATTGGACCTTAAATCCTTAAACCTGCAGCCGCGTTCTTAAAATTGAGAGTTCTTCACTGAGTTTCTTGTTGTTCTGAACTTTACAAGCGTCACTACTATCACGTATTCAAATCGCTCTGGTAAATATTTTTACACTAAAACCTTACTGATCATAATGCCATCATTTTCCCATAACCGGTACGACTATATTAAAATAAGTGTATATTTTTTGCTTTTCTTTAGAATTAATATTTGTCTTGCGGACCGACGAAAGCTAAGCAACTGGACACTGATGTTGAGTGATAAATGGTTTATAATGTTATTTTAAGGACATAACCCTTGCCAGTTAATTTAATAAAGACGTATAATTGTTCGTAGCTTTGATCTAAGTCATTTGAGGTAATTATGAAGCTCAGAAGGCGTTCTTTTTACGATTTACGACGCCGGCTCCGCTGCTCGTCGCTCTCTTATCTATTAGCTGATTCATGTCACGAGAGGCTTCTGACAAGAGACGCCCTTTGCCAACCAGCTTCCTACCCTTGTACACTCATGTTTTTGTGATGCAACTAGATTTATACCGGTGCTTACAAATTGTGTTGCAAGAGCAAGAAGGAGAAAGGGGCAGGGCCGGAGTAGGCTTAACTTCCTCGTGCGACTCCTCGGCGACTCAGCACTCTAGCATATCACTCCGAAACCTCGGTCCACAGACACTCTGCATTAATTTTGCCTATCTTGGGCCTCGGACTAAAATGTTATGTGAAATCATACATAACTGGGGACGCTGTTCCCGTGCGCTTGACGACGCTGCGAACTAAAATTATGGTGCATAGCAAAGGAGCTTTTACGAGGTGTAAATATCCATTAAACCAGATTCAAATATTCCACATAAGCAGGTATTTATAGATGACAGAGTAAATCTATTAACCTACATAAATTGTAAATATATATTCTGCTGTTAAAGTGAAAAACAGTCCACTCTTACTAGTAAATTAAGTGACGTACTTAGCAACATCTCTTTATCCTATCTACCATTCCTACATCTGTCAGATATTTAATAGACTCTAGACGTAATTATTTAGTATTACTTCTATTATTCACCTTCATAAATTATAATTTGTGTCCTCAATATGTTTTCAGTTGCTCAAAACAACTGCCTTACTTTTATACGAAATTATTTTAATTTTATCTAGGAACTTCCAGTTACTTATTTAATCTACCTGCTCTTCGTACGGAGATGAAAATATAGTGCACGGATCTTTGAGTTAGAATTGACTTTCGACCCAAATATTTGACCACATTGTATATAATTGCGTCTATTATTTTCTTTAACACGTTGTGCCAGTTGTTTGGATTTAATACTTTTTGCCTCTGCCCAATAATATTCTCGTTATATATTGTTTACCCACAAATACATGCATCTTCTTGTGTAAAGGAAACTAAATCGTCGTCTAATCATTTAAAATCAGGCTTTGGAATGTTTTAATATGGTGGATGGCAGTTTAATATTCCTAAAATCCTTCATACAGAGTACCCGGATGGTTTAGACGAAATAAGTGACGTACTTATGGTTACTTAATAAAAAAAATTCTGCTAAAATTTGTTTCTTCTTGACTGTCTTGACAAGTCTTGAAAACAAAGCTTTTGTTGCTAATGACATTTCCCAAAGGAAGGGAATATTTTCGGTGGATGCCGGTCAAAAAAAAGCAATCTGAATTTTTTTAAACCTTTATTTATAATTTTATGTTTTATAAAATTCAAATGGTGAATAAAATATAAGTTACTTTCTAAGTCATTACTACTTCCAAGAAAAACCGTTCAGCCAATTTTTCTGTAAAGAAAACAAAATCCTTGCCCAAGTAGCTAAAATCAAGATTTTGAAACTTCTGTCATTTAGCCTTCAAATAGCGTATGGCTGTTTGATGTAAAAAAAAGTCCTTAGAGCTCTGTACAACAACTTAACAATTTTCATCGAAATAGATCCGACTTTTTTGTCGTGAAAATAAATTTTATATTAAAAACTCTTACAGCAGTTATTTTCAGCAATCAGGTCAATTGAGGAATATTCCGGTGCGAATTATAATATACGTAACTATATATCGACTCTATCAATAGTATAAACCGTTGACAATTCTTTCAGCCAAAAGTTAACCCTAACAATATTCAAAGGTCTCCGCTGGTACAGTCAATTTAGACAATAGAGAAATGAAAGTGTAGTAGCGACCAATTGAATAAAATACAACAAAATTAAACTATGATAATACATTATGTATCAATCGCGCTACAAATTCTTTTGTGTCAACATTTTTTTTTCGAGTGGATGCGGTATTACGTGAACACATGTGGAAGTGATAATACGTGCGGATGATTGTAGGATGAATGAAACTAATATAAAAAATATGTAATGACTAAAAACGTTTAGTTGAAATCAGTCCGACCGTTTCCGTGTGCAAAGCGAAAAAATAAGAGACTGAAGTCCTCATTTTGTCTCAATGTGGAGGAGAAAGTTTGAATTTGCTTAAAACCTTCTTTTGACACTGTATGATAAAGAAGATGCGTTTCATCGCTTGGAACATTTCCTTTTGGATAGTTTACATACCCGGCCAAGCTTGCGCGACATACAGAAATTCAGATGATAAGTGTTTCGGATTCCCTAATGCATGGAACGTAAAGTTAAAATAAAATTAATCGATCATAAGCCAATTACAGATAAGTATATTGTTTTATTTATAAATAATAACTTGAAGATCATAAACGTTGTTCAAATATATCATTTTTCTGTGAATAATATAATCATCCTGGCACTAGACTGGAGACTTCGAAATAATCTACGCTATATTACACAATATGAGACCTATGACCCTATTTAATCAATATTTGAAGCCTTTCGACATGTGAACATGCCCCACCATGCTCAATTCTTTGCTTGATAAGTAATTTTCAAGTCACTGTTAGAATTTCATCTTTATTCTATCGCGGAGAAAATATCAATAAAAATTTCATATCTCAAAACAGTTAATATGTCAAGATACAAAATGAGGACGACCAATCTGTGATTAGACCACTACTATTAATTATTTGTAACTGCTTGTGTTACCATGGCATTGACTTAACCTAGATCGATTCTTCGAAACACAATTCCGCAAATTCAGACAACAAACCAATTTCAGAGTCAGAACACGCGAATTGTGTTAGCTCGTCAAACATAGCCGTGATGAAAAACAATGATTATGTACTCGAGGAATCGTAATTAGTTGGGGTCTGCAAAATAAATGGACGATACAAGCATAATGAAAGTTTGAGCACATAAAGGATTGGGAGCGGAAGAATCATGCGCAACAGAAATGAGCTGCGACGAGGTATTGAGTGTGAGATTAGTTTAGACGCAAATAGTGTGAATTAGATTGGCCGCAAATAAAAGCTAAGTTCATTTCGCTATAAAACATATAAAAGTAACTTTGAAGCTTGTGGCTGACCGCAATTCTCTTGATTCGTATGCAACTAAACACGAAATCCAATTTCCTCTGTCTGTTGAATGAAGCATAACTTGTGTTACACTCATTACACTAATCCTCATTAGTGTGGGTACAATCGCAACACACAGCGCGTGCTCTTGACGCTTTTCTTGAAATGAGCTCTCCGCAGTTACGGAGTTTCAAGTCACAACTGTGTAAGTCTACTACTATAAAGGAGACTTCTGAGAACTGTCTACTCAACTGGTGGGTAAAGACATTCAGGAGAACAAGTATCGCAATTAAAAGGGCTATAGATACCTTTAAGTTTGGCTTTTTCCTGTCTGATTATTAAGAAAAATTTCTTACATCTGTGACTGACTTATCGGGACAGAAAAATTTCACATAAAAATTTGTTACAGAGGAGGTGTCATCTGTGTAATTCCCGTGTAACTTGCACATACGGATATATTCACCGTCAGAAAAATAGAGATTTCCTTTACAAATGAAACAAGCAATTTTGTCGGGAGAGAATATTCGACAAGTATTGTCTATGATAGAACATTGTTCCTTCCATTAAAATACTTCATACATTTTCCCAATACGTTTATTTTAATTACATTATTGTTATTATTTTAAATATGTGAAAATACATGGAAAAGGTTAAATTTCTCAATGTCAATGAACTGAAGTGACAGAGGTGTCCGATATTACTTGTGTAATATAATAATCTACACGTGCCCTCTTATCATAACGTCTCTTCAGCATAGCGGACCTAAGAGGGCGCAGCTGCAAGAACGCTGATGCAGTTAAAGACATCACTTTACATATAGTGAGTAACGATACGCACCACAACATAAATCTTCACACCTTCCGCCTAGGCAGCTGTGAAAACGCTGCGTCTAATGAAGTCAGCATTTTAAGTGCCTTATGCAGACATGCACACGGCAGCATAAATCTTCCACCCTGTAAGAGTTCTCATTGGAGACTTAAAATCATCAGGGAGGGGGAAAGGAGTCTTCGAATTGTTCAGAGCTTCTTGGGAACGGCAGTCGTGATCCAACCTCCAGACTGGTCGGTGGCTCCTGGTGCTATCCGCCAGTTTGTCTTACTTTATTTTATTTCTAACTATTAAATCTCTTTACTCTTCATCAGCTCTTATTTGACTAAAGTGCAGCGAAACACCAACCACTACGCCTAGGTTCAATTAGTTGAACCCGAACCCTCACGTTACCGACTTTCCTATTTCCTGTTCTTAATTCTTCCTTTATCCTCTAGATCTGTCTTCAGTTCGGCAATACAAGCGATGTATTTCCTTTATGCCCAATGTTTACAAACATTTAACCCTGGGTCAAAGTGTGTCTCGAGGGAAAGATATAAAAACCTTGGGAATAAATACAGGTGACTCATTAGCACAGAACCAGCTCACTAGTGCGGATGGCGATATTTTTTACATTTATCAGTCGAGTGTTAGGGTTTGGGCCGAGTAGACTAAAAGTCGGACACTCCGTCCAAGCGCGTCGTTGGTTTTGGTCGCTGTTATTTGTCTGAGTGTGGACTCATTCTGATGCTGGGTAATTTTCTGCGTTGCAGTTGGTCCGACGTGTATATTTTTCAAGGACGTTGTGTTTGCATGCGGATTTGGTATAACGAAACTCACCCGGGGTTCAGATAAACTTGCCAAAGGTTGGTAAAAGGCCACGGGAGGTGATAATCCTGTGGAATGCCGTCTATCTGTGATAGCTCTGCCAACAAATCCTATCTCCACACCCTCTATGGTGGCGTTTGGCAATGCAGCTTGCTGTAGCAAAGTGGAGAAGGATGTTTAATTTAGGGTTGTGAGATTGGTTCATTAAAAATAAGCGCTCGCCGTCTAGCCGATTCATTCGGATTGATCCAATAAACTTCCTCCGATCTCCGAAGTTTGTTCTGTTCATTAACAAACCACGAAGTTACGAGCATACGTTGAGGTGTGCTGGGACACTTGGGAACCGTTTTTGACGTTCCAAGGTGTTCGTTTAGTTTTAGTTGAGGATAATAAATCAGCGTTAGATTTCTATTGTAAAACGTTCTATAATTTTCTGTTTTCATTTTGTAATTCCTATATTTTGTTGAAGGCCCGTAGGCGACTCTGAGATATATCATCTTTAATTAAATGTTTACTACATTATTTGGTGTCCAATATGGGGTTTATTTCCCTTTAATATTTTGTTTACTAGAATTTGGCTTGTAATGTTACTATCTTTATTAGAGGTTATTTATTTTGATTATCACATTATTTGGCACTCAAATGTGGGACTTGTAATTTTACTACCTCTATTAGAGGTAATTTATATTGTTTACTGCATTATATATATGTATATATATATATATATATATATATATATATATATATATTGTAGTATGAAAATTAATGGAAATTAAAGCCAATACGCTGTGACCAAACTATTTAATATTAATATAATTTACAGAATTTTTATGCTTGAATTATTACAACTCTTTAAAGATAAAAAGGAAAATATTTATTACAAATTTGATTTAATTTAATTTTTGTGTTTTTTTTATAAAAAATCGCCACATCTTTTAATGAGACTCAAAATTTCAGGGCAGCTTACTGGACCTCTAATAATTATAATGATTTGCAATAAGCACCAAAAGAGTTTCAAAAAATTGCTTATTAATCTACAATAACAAATTATGTAAAAACTAATCTCAGAAATCTAGAGAAATCTGACGGCACTCATATTTATATAAAATATATTTTAAAAATGAAATAAAATATATTTATATAAAAGTTTATTAGAGCTGTTCTGGTACCGAATTAATTGTGAAGTTCACAATTATTTTCTCTTAAAGAAAAATTTAATCAATAGGCCATTACACTGTTCACTACATTGTTTCACTTCACTTAATTCCGGCTCACTGCCCACCGGACGCCTCACCAACAACTGTTCACGAACTTTACTTCGTCCTACTAATTATCTCTCACTTTTACTGTAAAAGTATTTTACCAAACGCTGAATATGATATTTTCAGCATTTATTCAGCATAGACGTTGCTGAATACCGCTACTTATTTAGTCGCGAGAACACCCTTGGCTATGGTTATCCTCGGCTTGCCTCTAAAATAGATTCCACAATAGTTGAAAGGAATTTCCAGAATTATAATTACAGAATCTGTCTTTTAAGTGAGAAAATAATTTTATGTAGTTCCCTTAGAGTGTATGACTGAAAATTTAATACGATTATAAATTATACTGAAAAAGAAAAAAGTTGATTTTTTTCAGTGCTATTAGAGTCATATTAATTATTATCGTTCATGAATTTTTTATTTTGAAGTTATATTATTTAATACATAAATGTTCTTGCCAATTTTATTTCTATAATTAAGCCTAATCACATTAAATGTTTTCATTTAAAATAGTCAATTTTTTAAAATTAAAGTTTATACTGCATTTTTACACTAATGTGTTTGATATATAATACAAATTTTACTGTCAGATCAACTGCTTTATCTCCGTATTTATACTATTCACTTCCGTTCGGAATGTTTTTTTCAAAAAGAGCTTGCAGAACACAATTGGAAATGAACCAGCAAATTTAGGCAGAACCGCAGAGTAAACCACTCCACCACAGCTATTGTACAGAATTTTCCAATAAAGTTGATAGCTGCACGAGTGCATTAAGCGAATTGGAATCACGGCAGAGAAAGCTATTTTATTTCTTCTCCACAAAATATCGAAAGAGATCGAACGGCTGAATAATGTTCTCCAGTACACAACTCACAATGGCGACGGCTACCATACCGTTGCCTTTTCTGCAGTAGATAAATTGTTACTTTTTAAGGGAAACCGCAGCTATTATGTTCAGTATATAATTCCTGACATTGCCACACTCCTGAAGGGATTACAACTTAATATTAATACTAGTTACTTATTCGTAATCAACATTGTTCTTTTGGCCGATGAGATGAAATATTATAATAAGTAATATTTACATACTTTTGACAGAATATATAATTACGCATTTAAATTACTTACAAATATTTACTTGTAGATGTACAGCCACAACAAATTCTGTATTGTTGAAGTAGATACTATATTTTTCTGCGGTGGTTTAAGGCAGGTAGGAAACGGCCATCTCTTCACAAGTTCAAATTTAACCGGAATAATAACTTTTTATTAATATTTGATTAAAATAAGTATTAAAATATCAAATGTGAATTTTAACGGGAATCATGTTGAATACTATTTGTTTATGTAAAATCTCAAAAGATTCCTGCTTTAATTAAAACCAACAGAAGATGTTTGTTAATTATCTTTATGAAAATAAAACAATAAATTATTTGAATTTAAAAGAGAAATATCGTCAAAGCCTTACAATATATGGTAATATGTAACTGTACTAATTAATAGTGTTCCTGTTATTTATTATGCATATCTTTCCAATAAGAACAATGGAGACAAGTGAATAGTCGAATTGGAAAACTTTTCTAAACGTTCATCACTCGTTAAACTCTTTTTAATGGGAGATATTTTTTTTCATAAACAATTTAAGGTGTAATGTACAATTTTATCAAAGGTGTATTGCTTGTTGCCGTCAGGAAGGGGCGCTGAGTTTTTCTGACGGGAAATGTAAATTTTGGTTCGTTCAGAGTACTCCATGAAATCAATGACAGAAGTCTGTTACATTTAGAGGTGATAGGCGTCATATATGAACCGCAGTAAAACGTTCTGTATATCCAAAAACCTGCGTAAGTTTTTGATATCACGTTTGTTAACCGCAAGGCACACACGTTGACAGTTGCAACTGCACAAATGTTAAAAATGAGATTCGACAAATTTCCTCACGCGCCCTATTCCCCACGCTACTTTTTTTATTGTTGCCTTATCTAGAATATTGACGAGAAGAAAGCTTCGTCGAGTTGAGCGTTATCTGTGGTCGTAGAACTTTTTATTTACAGAACGAAACAAATTCTTCTCTCGGGGGATATAATATTTTGAATCTCACTGAATTAATGGTCAATGGAATATGTTGAGACTATTTATAAAATTTTTGTTATTTAAGTGTATCTATTACATTTAATAAGGATATTCATAAGTAAAAGAATGAATTTTTTTCAATAAAAGTTTATAACGGTCGCGTCGACATCGTGGTCATTGGCGATCCGTATGTTATTTACCATAGATTACATAGCGTTACTGTTTACATACATTCTTAACATTAATTGCAATCGGGTTTCTATATTTGTTCACTTATGTTTGCTTCCTCGATAAATTTGATGATGTCCAAGGCAGCTGTCGTTGAAGGACAGAGGTCTGCAATGTGGTGTTTTGCAATTGTATTTCTTCTTATGTCGTTGTACCTGCTGCAATAGAGAATAGTTATTGATTAACTGCATTCTTCACAGGTTGGTTCGATAGATCTGGAAAATAGGAACGCATGAGTACAAACTGAGTGGAGGGTTCTTACTCTAGATAGCATCACCTGTTTTTTTCCGTTTATGGTTTTGGGAATTGTTATATCTTTGTAGTGTTCTAGTTCGCTGTGAATTATTCCGTTGTTCTTCCTTCTCCTTTTTTCGTTTCACCTGTTTTCGAGTTTTTCTTTACAGAACTTCCACGTTTCCTTGCTGTTGCACTGGAAGTCGTTTTGGATGCTACTTTGGCCAACTTGTCGGCCCTGAGGTTTCCAGGAATTCCTCTATGCGCAGGGATCCATGCTAGACAGATGCTTTGATTCCTATTCCTTATCTTCGTGATATTGTCCCTAATGAGGTTCAATGTTTTGTTCCTTTTTTGGGGGTTTATGATATCTTTGATTGCTTCGGATGAGTCTGTTATAATGAGATTATTGTTATCCGGGATGTTTATGCAAAGTTCAGTGGCCATGTAGATAGTTTGCACTTCAGCCGCCATCAGCCAGGACCGATGACTGGTTATTTTAGTGTTCGAGTGCGCTGGTCATAGCTGCTGTAGATTGCGCTCGCTACTCCTGCTGCAGACTTGGATCCATCTATATACACTGATCTAGGATAATCGTGTTTCTTGATTAATTTATCGTGTTCCTTGACGAAGTTATCTTTTACTTGCTTTAGGAGGTTTAGGTCTACTGGATTGTCTAAGATTTTCCACTGTGGGGTTCTTGCGAATGTGTTTTTGTTCAATTTGTGGCAGTGTGATCCTTGCTGTCCTCATGTTTTTTTCCAGTATTTTATGGAACGGTATTGCTTCTAATACTTCCCCACTGTGGTGGTAATTTAAAGACTTTGTTTGTTGTCTGATTTGGGGGTTACTTGACTCTAGAGATTTTATGGCGTACTTGATTGATAACATTTTTCTTCTGAATGCCCGAGATAATTATTTTGTCTCTGTCCTTAGTCTCGTAATTGGGGTGGATCTTATGCATCCCGATATGATTCTTAACGCCTCGTTCTGAATTTTGTTTAGTTTCTCTAATATTTCTTTATTCGCGGACTGGTAAAGGT
Organism: Zhengitettix transpicula; assembly: GCA_037074705.1. Taxonomy (NCBI): domain Eukaryota; kingdom Metazoa; phylum Arthropoda; class Insecta; order Orthoptera; family Tetrigidae; genus Zhengitettix; species Zhengitettix transpicula. The sequence continues at coordinate 49,135,717 of CM073593.1, read as the reverse complement.
GGGCTCCATATTCTATTTTTGCGAGGATTGTGGCTTTATATGTAAGTTACAGCGTATTATGATTGGTCCCCCAGTTTCTAGCTGCTATTATTTTTAATATATTTATTCCTTTCTTAGTTTCTATTATTAGTTGTTCGATATGATTATGGAATCTTAGTTTACTATCCCATATTATTCCTAGAATCTTGTGACTTTTTGTACTTGTTATGGTTTGGTCGGTTATTTTTAGAGGATAAATTTTTTGTTTGTATCTTTTTGAGATTTTCCGGTGTGAAGGAAAATCCTATTTTCTGATCCCAGTCCGTAGAGTTGTTTATAGCTGATTGCATCTGTTTTGCAGATTCTTTTAGATTGTAGCCCCTTATGAGTAGGACAATGTCGTCTGCATATATCATTGCTTCTATTGGCATAATTCCTTAGAAAATGACTTTTATGTTAGTGTATTAAGTAGCCAGAGTGTTTAAAAAAATGGAAAATAGATTTACTTGTATATACATTAATTAATGCCCTTTGTCATAAATAGCTGTCATACATTGGAGTAATTGGAGAGAAAAGTGAACATTTTATCTGCCAGCCTTATGATTTAACATACCAGATAACAACGCATTTACATAAAAATTATGAAAATAATATAAATTTGACCAAAAGACAATTTTATCATTAATGAAAAAAAATCTCGATCTGCAATGAAGTTAATGAACACAACGGGGAAAAAAACGTATCAAATTAATGGACAGGGTGTTCACAGGATTTGTCAATGACATTAACGTGTCACGCAGTGTTTACAAGGTAATTAACCTGTATGCGGCCTAGGCGTAATTACTTGATTTGATTTGTCTGTAAACTAGTTACGCATTAATCATACAACGGCTGATGTTTCAGTATTTCTAACAAGTTCCATGTGCATTTCAATTTCATTCCATACCATATTCAGCAGTAAACAAAATAAAAGTTATGTTAATAGTGATTCAAATTGAACGACACGAGCAACGGAGAAATGGTGCCGTGATTAACATCGGTAATTGCAATGTGGGTAAATTAACCTGTGTTCTCGATGTAACCATGGGTTTTACGTTTTTCTTGGAAAATATAACGTTTGATTTTAGAGCCAGAGTTTCGTTCATCCTAAAGAGTAAAACTACAATGGCATGATTTATTAAAGTAAAATTTCTTTAACAATAATTTTTATGTCACCCATTTGGAATCGCTCTGGATTATACATTATCATTGTTCTTTGGATCTCTATTAAAAATATACGTTTTACTTTTGGCTCATAAAATAGAGAGACGTTTTTATACACAATAGGAAAGTTTCCAAAAGTGTAAGTTTTAAAAGAAAACATAAATTAGCCAATCAATGCAGACATTTAGACAAAAGTTTAAAATTCATAACTAATGTATGCTCACTATAGCAGTAATCATAGCAATTTGAATGATCTATTTCTTATCAATCTCGGGAAGAATTTTCTCCAATGAATACATGTTATTCACAAAATATATAAACAATAACAACTACCATCTTTGGACAAAGTTACTTGCTGATATAAAAAATATCAAAGAATTTATGAGAAATGACTTTATTATTAATCTGCAAAAGGTAAAAAATTAGAATATTAGCATAAGGAATAACAAAATGAATATCTAAAATTTATAAGTGTAAAGCTATAATTAAAGTTGTTACTATTCAGTACTTTAATTTAATTCAGCCCTTTTCTTTTCTTTGGTGCATATATGCAACATAACTTTAGTACCACCCCAGAGGCATCTGTTGGTTTCTAAGACAGCTAATTTGTGATGCAGATATTAAACAACATGCATTTAATGAAATATGAAACTTTTGGAATCCGTGGACAGGTTAAAACATTCCTATCCTAGCTTTCTGTGAGCTTTGTCAGGTCAGATTTTATGCTTGCTGGTCAACTTCGGAATATTTATTTTTTGTGGTTTTTCAAGAAAGAAATTTTAAGAGTCTCATGGTATTCAAATTGGCCTAAAATCATAAATATGAAATTAATGTGAATTATATTCTTGTTGCAGGTGTGCAACATCACAAGCCAAATTGACTTTGATTGCGTTTGATATATTTTTTATCATTTTCCCGTATTGTATTCATCTTTAGTTTTAAAAAATACAAAAAAGATACGCTGAAGGACTAAGAACGAGTTTTGTTGTACTACATGAGCCATTCGTAAATTATAGTTGTATAATTATACAGTTTCTAATATTTTTAAATTTTTCACCCTCATCAGGGAGTTACTAGTTTGGTTTTTACTGCTGTAGTATAACCAAGCAAGCGTTATGATCCAAATTTAGGACCGAATGATAATGTAATCCTACGTTTAAAAATTCTATTCTTTTTTCTCTTTACTGTAAAAAATAATTTTCTTTGTACCTCTTACCGTTCACTAGCTGTAGCGTGTTTTGCTGGATACGAAAGTTTTGAATTGAAAAATAACAGCATCAACTATTAACAGCAAACCGGTGAAAATAGAATAAGTCCTTGTTGAGTCTTCTAGGTCCATTGGTTCGGTATCGACAGGTTACTGTATATATGTAAAGAGCTTGCGGTAAAAAAATAATAATAATACGTAGTGAAAAGTTGAAAAAGTTTTGAAACCCTTAATTTCGCTTTGGATGGTTCTATTTTAACTTAAACTGCTACAAAAGTACTTATTTTGTTTATTATTGTGTGTGCGGAGTTTATAAAATATAATGTTTAATATGATGACTTGTCTGTTCAAAAATAAATCGCATGCATCAAACAATGAAATGTTTTACTCTCCAAGAATTGTCCTAATTTTAAATAGCACTCTGCCTAAAGAATCACTGAACAACATAAGTTTATTATTTATTTGAAATAAAGTAATATTAAACTAAAATAAAAACCACGGTGAATTTATCCATAACACTTAAAAAATCCAGTTCACATAATAGAAAACTGAAAGATTCTGGTTTGCACTAATTGGAATCGTCTTTTGAATGTTCTTGTTTTTATGGGTTAGTTTTATTTTCGCTTTTACCTACAAAATACGGCTTTCTTATCACGGGCGTTTTTTTATGCCCATACGAAACCAAGAAATATTTTCAGAGTTTAGGAACGATCTTGTAGACCTGCCAATATGGTAGCTCGTTTCGAGAAAGAAAAGAAGTGTGATGTAAATTTGGCTGCCCGTTTTTTTTAGTTTCATCTATCACAAAGCTTATAAATCAAGGTGATCCAGGGATGTGAATTTGGAGTTACGAAACCTTGCCAAAATACTGATATAAAAATTAAGAGGTATTTATGAATCGTTGATTAATGAAGACGTATAATTAAATTCAGTAAAATGTTTCTTTTAGTATCAAGTGGTTTTACGCCATACAGGAAAATTGTAATTGAGGTTTAATTCAAGAACATAGTAGTAGTGCCGCTTCTTGAACGACAAGAGCATCTCCATTTCGACACATGTCTATTAAGGCTACAAAGGAAAGCAATTAAGGAATTCAACGAGGCGGCAGTACCCTTCTGTCAGACACATTACCTCCGCCCCCACAACAGCGTTTTAAGGCTTTTTGTCACAGGAGTGCTCAATTGGAAAACAAATTGTGTGAATAGCACCGTTACGTTCATCTGCAGCAGCAGCGCACGCGACGTAAATAGCTTCTACAAAGTCGATTTTGCTCAGCCAAATTATAATTAGATTCCCTGTAGGTAATGGCTCCATCTTGAGTCCTCAGGAGCTAAGAACAGAATTAGGTTTTCTGAAGAGGCCCCGATTGCTACGCCTTGCTACCTGTTTTATGGAAACAATCAAAGCAGTACAACAAGTTTGGATCGAAACCATTCTTCACATTGCATATTTCTACCTTTGATTGGAGATGGACGTGAAAATTTTCGAAAATATCTATTCTTATATTTTATTAATGTGGAGCAAAACTCTTCCTGTCTTCTTAAACGTGTAATGCTGGTATGTTTTATCAAATAAATTTTCATTTTTAAGGTAAAATCTTTTTTAATTCAGCACTACTAAAACTTAAAATCCTAGAATCTCTTCTATTTTGTACAGTTTGAACCCTAAAACTTTGTAACAATATTGAAAACCGATGGAGACCTGCTATGAGTATTTTTTGAACTTGTATTTTTACAAATATCATTGTTTTATCTAGTTTCTAAGACGAATTTCTTGAGTCAGTAATATTTTTATTACATATTTTCGTACTAATATTTATAAGTGCACTAGAATAAATAAATTTGGATGAATATTCTGGTTGATTTATTTTTGAAAAATAATATTATTTTTCGATGTATCCAAATATATTAAAAAGATGAAAATAAATAAAATATTGACCATACGCAATAATTGTAGTAGATATGGGTAGATATAATTAAAATTGATAACATCATTTTACAACTAGATATTTTATGTGAAAATGTATGGATAGAAAAAAATTATAATTTTTCGATAAGGAGTTAATTTTCACGTTTAGGCGATATGTTTAATTCCAACTTCGTTGAAAACATTTTTTTTCCTTTATCGATTACGTACTTGTGAACCATGAAGAAATTGACGCTACAAATCCACAAAATATTCAGCAAAACAAAGGGGAAGTTTTCTGATATCTTGACAGCTAAGGTCAGAATTAGGCTTCTGGTTGAGAATATTCAAATAATTCAAATTGCAACGGATAGAGGACAGAAGTGACGTCGGTGTTGTGATATGATGCTTAGTGGGATCTTAATTGGACTCAAGGAGTCAGCAACAATTATAAAGAACCCGATTTATAGAATTGATTGTAATAACGTGGGGATTGTTTTATATGTCACTGATTGTCATCGGTTGTTTTAATTATTTTCAAGTAAACCAATTAAATTTAACAGTACGGATGATAATTCAGGTTTAAACGGAGACAAAAATTGATAACACAAACAGTTTTGTCTCAATATGGCTTGAATCGTAAGGCTGTAAATTGTTTTTTTATTGTTGTAATGGTCTGTTTTTTCCCAAAGTTAATGACAAAATATATTTGTTATACTAGAATTTAAGGAAATTGGTTTAATTTCAACAACAAAATTATTCTTCAAATAGCATATTTATATATTTAATGTAAAGTAATTGCAGTCTGTTGATTCTTTACTGTTTGTTGGTAATAATGAATTTTAGTAATAATTTCTAGAATATAATCTGGATAGTTCTTCATCAGTTTTATAGCAGCCTATAAATTGTCACACTTATTTACATTTACAGATAGTCTATACCCATTTATAATCTATTTCTGTAAGTTTGTAAATTAATATGACATTCATGGTCATATTTCCAGAGACCCAACGTAAGCCAAAATATAAATAGTTTTTTATTCCCCCGTAAACAGTATTTTTTTCATGAATTCATAGTATAAATTCATAAGTATGCCTAATTTTTAATTATTTTAATTTTATTAGATTTTTAAACTCATTTATGTTTTAATCTATATTATACTGAAACTGCGATTTTATGTAGTATGTTTAAATCTGCCCATATTATATAATTTAAAAAATATTTCTGAACTTCAGCCTGTTATTTCAAGGTATGTACCATATACGAGTAAAAAGTTATTGTAAATGAAGTAACACGAATTCTGATGGTTAATTCATTAATTAACTGCCAATTTTGACCTATCTATTTATTACTAGAGAAGTTTATAAGAAAAACTATTCATCAGTATTTTATGGAACATTGCATTGTGTATTATTTATTTATTTATTTTTTATTAATTAATTTCAGTTAAGTCGGCTGTGGGTGTTAAATTTAATAACATTGTAGTTTATTTGCTTACGAACAATTAAATGAATTTTTACTTTACAATCCTCATTCATCATACGTGTTCATTAATGCTCATAATTTTTATCTTTCACTTTCCATATTAACTCAAATACTCGGAGCGATTCTATAGTTATTATATTGTTGTATTAGCTTATGAAGTTGAATTTTATTTATGTCTTTATAGATGAAATAAATTCAAAGGTCGTTAACGACGGGCTCGCTTGAAAGAATTATCCTTTTTGATGTATGATTATTGAATAAATTTTACCATTCAGGTCTTTGGTCGGGCATCAGATACTATACTGTAGAAGGTCGTTTTATATAGTCATCAATTTCTCTCTAGCGTCTAATCCACTTTGGCCCTTCAGGGACTCCGTAAAGCCTTCCTGCTTAATATGGACGAAATACCCAGCTTCCAACAGCTCACCAAGACATTCCGTCGTGAGGTATTTCAGAAGCATGAGGGCCTGTCTGAAAGAACAAGCCGCTATTAAATGAGCAAAATACTAACAAATTTATTAAAATATTTTGATAAAACATCGCACTCTGCGCTACAATCGTTATGTGTATTCAAAGGACAAAGTAAATAACAACGGTGAAGACATATTTATTGATCGTTTCCCAACCATTTCGTGGATGCCGTTAAGGGAGCTACCAAAAATAAATTTCTTCTATTGTTAACAGTATTTCTAATCGTTTATAGATTGCTTAAACGTCTAATATCGTGTTAGTCATTTGAATTGTTAAACCTCCAGAGAACCGTACCTGTACCGTAAATAGCTTCTTGAAAACAAAGTTTTATGTTATTTTAGTAAATATTCAATCTAATCAGATCGCCAACTCACATAAGGAACTACTCCCAACAGACCTAATACCTGAAACGAAACAAAACTTAAATTAGTTGTTATTTAGTTTCGACACCGCTTGAAACCGAGTAAGAATGTATTACAGGGCATGCGTAGATTTTTTCAATCATGATACTATCACTACATGAGGTTTAATATGACGTCGTAAATACACGTGATCACATTCCAACCATCCATCATAAACAATTTCTGTCAGTACAATGATTTACGACCACGGAAATTCACGCAAATGTGCTACGGTGACGTCGGTTATTGGGATTTTATCCTGCAATGTTTTCATTTCAATAATTTCAGTAATAAGTCAGTGCACTCTTCCATTGATAATAATAAAAAGAACATAAATATTGTAGGTTTCTAGGCAAACTCTTCTTAGCGTTTTAGAATCTTTCTAAACAAAAATTTGCTTGTAGTCTTTTTTAAAGCTCTATTTTCCATTTATTCTTCCTGTACATTTCTCTTAATTAACGCATTCAACAATTTATGAGGTCCAATATATCTATAAAATAGTTTTATGTAGAATAGCATAATTTTATGTGAGTACAAATTATACAAACATTTTGGATTTGGCGTAATTCATACTTCCCCATTATATTATTTTAATTTGACAATTTCTCTAATTCGATGTTTACCTGTCAAATTTTTCTTTAGATTTCAGAATAACTCTACATGCTCAACTAACGTCCTGTGAATCAGACTTCAAACTAAGGTTGTATCTGACCAAATTTCAACTTTCTGGAATGGAAAACATTCTAGTATATTTTGATGCCTTTGTCGACTGATTTGTATATTGATCATTATAAAACCCTGAACCATCTCCATAAATCATCAATCCAGTATTACAAAGGATTTTCGAAAGAGCATTGTTATTTAAAACTCTGGCCAATAATATTTATACATTTGTTTCTATCACTGCGCACAAATTTCATCTCTGGATCTCTTTCCACCACCAAATGAATGTGTGAACATATATCCTTTCTCGGATGTTACATGTTCGTTCGTCTTGGTCTAATCTCTCCACTTTTCACGTCCGTACTACACCTAGAAAAATTTGGCGGTTCTCACAGTTTCTGATTCTGCTTCCATTCAGTGTCCTATTAATATTATTTAATTCACACTTACAAGTTTAAAACAACCTGCGTATTCAGATTTTCACGTTTTTGTTTTTGCTGATGTTATGAACTTCTGCCAAGTCGTCAACATATCGGTTAATGTAAAATAACGCGTTACAGTGCGTTACAAGTCTTTTTCTTTGCGCTTTCCAAAATATCCCTGCCATTCGTACGTCTCAAGTGACCAAGTATTTATTATATTTCATCAATTTGAAATTAAAGAAACTGACCGAGAAAAAAATCACGTGACACAGTCTGTTACACGTCAGTTGTTTGCGAAATTGATTACTATTCCATACCAATGGTCGACTCGTGTTGACCGGGCGGCATTTAAAGTCATATAACTTCTAATTCTAGCAGCAGCTTAGCAGCGCAATAACGTAGCCTTACAAGCGTCACATAAACATTAATTCTCGGCAGCGTCGTCGAGATCCCCCTCACGCATGACGTCACACGCCAGCTTCAGGGCTAATGAAAATAAATCCATATACAGCTCTCAGCAAGGTGAGTCTTAAATTTCTATTTTACCTTCATTCTGAAATAAAAATCCTTTCGAGAGACGCAAATCAGGTACCATTACTGAAAGATTGCTTCAATGTAAGTATTTATGAGATGCTGAGGGATATGATACTCCATTCCAGAAACAGGGAGATTGTTTATTGCGGAAATTTCTCTTCTTATGAGGTATAACCAACTAAGTATTCAGTTTTCTAGTGTGTCATTAAATAAAAAAACAGAAAGAAGTAATACACCATTAACATAATTAAATACAGTAAATAAATTAATACAGAAATGTAAATAGAACAGAAATAATCCAGGAAATAAATTTATAAAAATAAATAAACATCTTCATCCATATATTTACATAACACACACACACACACACACACATATATATATATATATATATATATATATATATATATATATTGTAATGATCAACAATTAAGCGTTATTTAATTTTCGCCCCACATTGTGGTGACATTAAATGTAATAATTAAAATGATTGGCTTTATTTAAATGAAAAAGATAAGTCAAATTTTAACAAACAAAATTTATTTATTAATTTGTGGCTTCTAAAATTTACAAATAATTACAATAAAATGACAATCTCTCAGGGTCTTTACTGGCTTTGATGATTTACAGTGAAAATTATTGAATGATCTTATTAACAATACAGTTTAAAAATTTACTTCAAAATAGTGTGCTGATATATGAAAGAAAAACTACAAGAAAAACGAACGAAATCTGACTTTACTTTTTAGTTAGCGTTTACAGATGTTATTAACGTTTTGGTTACTTACGAATTGTTCGGCTGGTACCAGCATTCTTTTAGCGCTTCAAAATTACACTATATTGCAAAATTTTTACAAAGATTCTAAATTTTTCTCACAGATTCTACACCTATGGAATTTCTAGGCTCCCAGGAACTCTCCAAATTGGTCAGCTATCTGATGACTGCTTGCTTACAGGAATCTTACGAGTTGCAGATTTTTTTATAGTCTCTTACCGATTTACTTATTGATTTGGATTGAAACTGCAAAGTAGCTCAGTAAAGATTTATTTTTAAATGTCTATCCTTTCGTGGCTGATCTTAGACGTCGACTTCTCTATTTCGCTCCTCGCTGCTGACTGCCCTCTGACTATGCTTTTGCGCATATATATTTGTGTGTGTGAATACTCCCTGAGGAAAAAATTAATATGTGATTTCACAAATACATAAAAAAGGAAATTATGAATTTAGTCATGATCACAATTATTATTATTATAAAATATGTCTAGTTGTCGACAATGAATTAAATTCGAAGAATCAAATTCACTTTTTTACAGAGAAGAATTCAGTTATAGTTTCTGTTAAGAATTGTCATGCAGTTAATGGTATTGGTGTCGTTAAAACTAGTTTAATCCCTTTATTCACTATATAACTCTGTTCCACTATCTCTGAGATAATAAATTATTAAAATTATGCTTCTATTGACTTCAAGGTTTTCTTTATTGTGATGCATAACTGACCAAATATTTTATCCGTAAATTAATATTTATTTCCAGTAAATTAGGATAGCTAATAGAGAAAATTTAAAGTAAGCCGAAAGACATATGTTTGCAGTGAAACATGGTTCAACATGAAAACGGTTATCATAAACTGCCATCAAGCACTCGTACCGCATGTGCCCATGTAAAATAATTTATTCTGCCGCTCATAACCTCAGCGGACATTGTGGTCACGATCATAAATCCTCAAGAGAAACCATGTAGATATCTCAGTAAAATTTGTGTTTCAGAACGTAAAACATAGAATTTGAGTTCTATGAGCCAGGGACAAATCAGAAAACAATTCTATAAGTCGTTTGCTAATCCATATTCAAACCACTACTACATTCTCCTAAGATCGCGAAACATAACATTCTCAACAAAATTGAGGTATCTATATTTCACACAATTTCACCATAAACAAGTAAAAAATCACCAAACGACAAAATCGGTCCTAATATTTAAAAAGCGAACAAATCATCGTGATAGTCAGATAGTCAGATACATCACTAAAGTTAAGGACCAAACGATTCTAAACAATATACCATACAGATAAAAGTACCATTATACATATGCTTAACATTTTTATTTTGCTTTAGTGAGTTTTTTGTGTTTTACTTTTGGAATACTTACTATCAGAAATTGTATCATATACATATCATATCAATACCATTGAATAAAAATTTGTCGTGGCGGTTTTTGATTGACGCTTGTTCGTTAGGTTACATAACTACTTGAGTTGTGATTGGTTCCCGAAACAGTAACCTACTCTTTTGTTTTTCCGAATATTCTCTAAACCCCCACTCTTGAATTGAAAGTCGAAAAAATATATAGCTTATGTCAATATAGTCAAGAAAGTAGAAAAACTAATATAAAAGTCAATAGATATGTTTTCCCATTTTAAGTTAATCTCGTTCAACACAATAATGTTGTACATTATAAATTGTTATTTTAATATTATTTATTGGAGGAGTCAGTAAACCGTATTCACATCTCTAGTAATTATCTAGAGATAATTTACTGGTATATGCCCTACTGGCCTTTTAATATTTTAATTTTTAAAACATTTTAATAAGATATTATTACTAAACTTTTCTAAACATAACAAATAAATGGAATATTTTGGGTTATAATATTTTTATTATAGGTTTCTAGAGCAAGATATCTTATATTATTTACAGCAAAATATTTCATATTTTATTATAACAAATATTAAAAGCGCGTTTTGTTCATGGTTTCTTTTATTGAAGCTAACAGTATCAGACAGAAGGAGTGAAATTTCTGTATGAACTGGAGTCTAGATCAGATAGTTATAAGACCGTTCATAGAACAAATTAAAGGTTCGAAGTATGGTGTGCAGGATAATAAATAACTGTCTCCCAAACGTACTTTTTTTCCTATAAACAAAATCAAATAACATCTGTAAAGTTTTGGTAACCTCCTTTCATAAAGGCAAAGGATTCAAATTGTATTAAATACATCTCTTATTTTTCCTCAATTTTTTATTTAATCTTTTCCTTGTCAGTTTATATTTTATTTACATTTTGCCGTGGGGACGATTCCCTAACGTTAAAGTTAAATGCAAAATATAAATACAACTTGCGGATAAATTCAGACAAAAAAGTATCAGAGTATTGCAGTGTATCTCTAATATAAAATATTTATTTGTTAAGGGCTGTTGTCCATTTTATATTAATAAAGTAGTCACTCAAAATTATATATCTTAAAAAAGAAAAATTCCATTTTTAATATATAATAAAATATTTTTATATAATTAATTACTTGTAAATATAAATATTATCCTTAAGAAACATTAATAAATCAGAAATTTTTTACATAAAAGTAAACCAATATCCAAAGCATTAACAAATTTTTACATCATTGGATGGTTTAATGATTTATCGCGAACGTGTATTTTAATCTAGAGATTCTAGAAGGAACTCTAAACTTCAATTTATGCATTAATACCGTTTAAACTAACCCAAAATAAGTTTTAAATCTTTCGAGTCCCGTTCAGATTCAAGAAATGGATTTTTCAATGATGTAGCTAAATTTTATAATTATGGATTGTAAACTGCTCTGGCAAATTAATTTCAAAATATATGATTCAAATATATTTGTTGAGCAGTTTCAATTTTCTTGATAAAGTTATTTGTGAACAATAACAAAACTATAGGTCCAAACATTAATAATGGTTCCACCAATGATAGATATAAAATTTAAATTGTTATAGTGGAATAGAATAGTTCAAATTTCCTTGTAATAAAAGATAAAATTTACATAGCTTTATTAATAGATGCATTAATATTTGCTTCAAATGTTAATCTTTAAAAAAACATTATTCCTTAAGGTTGAATGACATTAGCTCCTTCCAAAGTACAACCCTCAATATTAGTACGAAAAATTAGAACGTTTCTAGCTTTTGAGAATGTAATGGTTATTTATTTAAAATTATTTATTTTTTGAACACAAAGATATACTTTATTAGCGCAGTTGTGCTGAGTAGTATCTAAACAAGAAAAACTTCTTATTCGTTAACACATGATTAAAATTAGCCAATTATATATATTATGATTCACTATAATAGAATATACTGCAAGATGTAAAACAAAAATGAAACTAAGAAAATAGTTAATATATTTAGAACAACAAAATGTATTTTTATATCAGCATGATGTCATTTTTATTCCAGTGGAATGTGATTATTTTTCTTAATTGTGTTGGGCTTGTTTTTGTACGCGCATTGTCTAGTTTATAGACAAAATATATTTCTACAATGATCAAAGTTGGGTGGTGTATGATAAAGGAAACGCTGAAAGTTAAATAAACAGTTCTTCAAGACTAGGGCTGTGTGACTGTCATACGATTACAAGCTTCGAGTTGGAATTGGATGCCTCAAGCTTACCGAAACTCTTGGAACGTCACACTAGCAGATTAACACTATTGAATTTGCATGCTCACGTCTGACTGTTCTATCTGCTATTACCATGCGGCTCGTTGCATTAAAATTCTCTGAGAAGGCAGACAATAACGATTCATCAAAAGGAACGGAAATGAACAACGCAGGCACAGGATATGCGGTCTGCTTTTAATCAGAGAAGAGTCTTTACAAAGTTTCGTGTTCCCTGAATAGCTGATACTAATCAATGCCACAGAGTGCTTGTGAAACAATTAATAACTGCCTACGGAAACAATAACTGGCAGCTTGTTTGTTTGCTTTTCTGGTACATCGATTGCGAGAAAACAAAACTAGAGTAAGCCGTAGTAATGAATTTAAGCAAATATTTACTAATGACTCCAAATAACTTAATGAATGTTGATAAGAGCACACTGTATATTGCATCCTCAATATTAGAACAGTTATTGAAATGAAATAACGTAATTTTCGATAAATTTTGAATTTTTTCTAAAAATATATTCAATGCCTGTAACATTACAAATTGATGAAACATTTAAAAGTATTATGAGTGAATAAATCAATATTAATCACGGAAAAAATTTCCATAATGATGAAACAGGGATTTTACACAAAAATTAATTTATAATCAAACTTAGAATAGCTGAATCAAAACATACCAATTTAAACAGAGAACTGATCGTTAGCTGTGGAATCAAAGGGTTAGACATTGATACGCAGTAAGATTATATATATTATATTTTTATTAATATTTAGGTAATTGTATTATACTTTTTATATCACATTTATATAAAATGTGTTTTCTTGGCATTTTTAGATATTGGTCAATATTTTTATGTTTCACTACAATTGAAAAAGGCTCGAAAAACAGGAACGAAACGTTGTGTTATTTTGTATTAAATTCCTTATGTCGTGTTGCCCGTTCTATTTATTTATTTAACTGATGTAAGATCAATTTAACTATTAATAAAGGAGAACACAGAGTAACTATATTATCTTTTATTAATCACATATTTAATATTTTTTTCTAATTTTCTCCAATGAAGAGAACTGTACATATTGTGCTCATACAACTTTCTATCATTTTCAATTTCTTATTTTCAGGTTATGGAACATTTGTGCCAGAAAATTACATCGTCCATCATACCTTCTCAAACAACTGACATCGGAAACCATTTTCTTCTTGAGGAAATGAATGGCATTACCAGACCATTAATCGTATCCGCTAATGCTGGGCACTTTTCCTGCAAAACATGAATTATTTTATCGCAGCAGAGAACGAATTGGAATTGTATATCAATTTGTATTTTCCGGATTCCGAATACCGTAGCGCGAATGTCAATAAAATATGTTCCGTAAAGAATTTCTGATTCAGGTAATATGGTCAATCTTTTAGACACTCTTATTTAAGTTTTCCAGAGCTGATAATTGATTATAAGAAATACCTTAATGGGAAATTTTTAAGATTTTAAAATTTTAATTAGTTTTTTAGCGAATTAATTGTATTTAATTTAGTAATGATATAAAGTTATCTCTTTAATATAATGAAAACGAATACAAAACTCTATACGTCTCGATATTTTCTCCAGTTTTATGCTCTTATTTTACCTCAATCTAAATAAAACTCACTATAATTTAAATATAAATACATTTTGTGGATAATAAATAATTGTCATAAAAAGTTAGGTAATGCTAGAAGGTTTAAGTCAGTCTTGTAATAATATTAAATTATTCCCTTGAAGGCTTCTCATACTAATTCTGAAGGTATAAATAATTTCTTTTTCAGTTCTTACAGTTATTAGAAAAAATAATAAAACTTCCGAATATATTAATTTTTTTTTGAATAAAGTAAATATTATATTAGCATATTTTACCTAAATAGTTTTCGTAACTAAAGAGTTTGCAAAATCATCAGATATACATTTGTATTTTTCTGGATATTTGATAAAACTGCTGCTTCGGAAACTTAGAAATGCTTCATAAATAGTTGTATTGCTTTAAGCCAAATATCCATGACACAGAAACAGCTGTAGCGCACAGATAATGCGTCTGCACTGTCCAAAGTTGAACAAATGGTTTCAGTTGATAAATTGACCAACTAATTCTTTCCGAGGTAGCGATTCTCAATTGCAGATTAAAAGAACAATGACTATATTCCTTCTTAAATTCGTTTGTTCTAGTACCGAATTATTTCTCTCAAGAGATGAAAGCTGAAAACAAGGAGTGTAATTTGTTATCTTTCCCAATCAATACTAGTGGGGGAAACCCATACCTTTTAATTCCCTTGCAGGTTATTTATTTACAGCATCAGTATATTAAGTCCTGGGGAATTTTTCTACCCTTAATTGCCAGCAATATATCAAGAGTCGCGAACAACAAGCAGACCTTAGGGACGTGCTAATGAAATGTGAGAAACCCCATTGTATTACAGGAAAGCGTTTCTTAATTAGAGAGTGAATAATATGATGCAAACTGAATTTAACTAGTGGCTAAATCATTTTCATGCTGAGCATTCATAACTTTTTTAAAAAAAATATTGTATTGTACCCTTCCAGGATATACAAAATTTACTTTCCCTTGGAAATTAAAATAGCTTGAGGAATTAAAGTAAAAAGTAATCATATTTCACATATGCAGTTAATATGTACTTTAATAAAAAATAAGAAACTAAGTGGAGTTGTTGAAACATGAATAGCTCATTATGATAAGAGTGTTTATCATGCCTACAGTATTATGATTTATGCTGCTTATGACTAGGTTCGTCACTGCAGTGCAGAAAACATTTACTTACAATTGTGTCTAGTTTAACCAGTTAACATGGATAAAATACACGAATACGGGTTTGGAACTTCTTAATACGTAACAATAAAAGGAACATAATAATAGAATAGTGATAATAAATATTATTGTATTTAAAACATAGAAAATGAACATGAGCATCGGTTTCATAACTAAACTACTCTATATTGTAGAGATTACTCAGGAATTTATTTTATTTAACATTTTCTGTCTTCAGTTCGGCAGTACAGGTGATGTATTTCCGTTGTGCCCAATGTTTACGAACATTTAACCTTGGGTCAAAATGTGTCTCGAGGTAAAGGTATAAAAGAATTGGGAAGTAAACATAGGTCAATCAGTACCAGCGCAGGCGAACGCTAGAATCAGTAGTGGAGAAGGGTCGAGTGGACTGGAGTCGGACGTTCTGTCCGGATGCGTCGTTGGTTTTTGGGCGTTTTTTTTTATTCGACTGAAATCATTCTGATCCTAAGAGATTTTCTGCGTTATATTGGATCGAATTTCTTGAAGGACGTTGTGCTTGTATGCGGATTTAGTATCAATAATCTCACTCGAGGTTCAGATAAACCTGCCAAAGGTTGGTAAAAGGCCACGGGAGATGATAATCCTGTGAAATGCCGTCTATCTGAGATAGCTCTGCCAACAAATCCTATCTCCACACCTCCTATGGTGGCACTGGGCAATGCAGCTTGCTGTAGCAAAGTGGAGAAGGGTGTTTAATTTTGGGCTGTGAGATTTGTTCGTTAAAAGTAAGCGAGTTGAGTTACATTTTGCTCGCCGTCTAGCCGATTCATTCGGCTTGATTCAATAAATTTACCAGTGCTCCGAAGTTTGTTCTGAGCATTAACAAACCACGAAGTTACGAGCATACGTTGAAGTGTTCTGGGTAACTTGGGAACTGTTTTGACCTTCCACTGATTTTGTTTAGTTTCAGTTGTAGATAATAAATAAGCGTTAGATTTCTATTGTAAAAAGTTCTATAGTTTTCTATTTTCATTTTGTAAATTCCTATATTTTATTGGAGTACCGTAGACAACCCTGAGATATATTTATATTAATCATTTGTTTACTAAAATTTGGCATACCAATGTGGGGGCTTGTAATTTTATACTCATGAATTAGGGGTCAAAAAGTGAAGGTTATTACTATATATATATATATATATATATATATATATAGTGTACATACTTATAAGAGGAGTATATCTGTGTTACATAAATAAAATGGTTCTTAGGTTGCATTATAATAATCAACCTACAGAATTATATTTTAATAAATTTATGAAAGTAATACGTGTCATTACCTATTATATGGTCGTGACGTGTACGCATGCTATCTATGAAATACATGTTTTTGATCTATGCATACTCGTATAAGCCTTGTTTATATTCATGTATTCAACATTTTTATGGCAGGCATTCTAAACTTAGCACAGCAACCCGGGTGCTGCGTGTATTTACATCAGTAAAATATCTTTATGTAGGCGTAACCCTTAATCTCTCTTGGAAACGTATGTTTCCACGTTTCGGGACATTAGTTTCTCGAAATACTGGGCAGGAATATCGCTGGTTCTTGATTTTTAGATCATCATAAATATCGTCTGTAACGTGTGGCAGAGAAAAAACATTGGAAAATAATTATATTAGCTAAAATATTGTATTGCGTAGTATTTGACGTTTCCCAAGATTTGATTTTATGTATATAGTATCGGAATACTTGCGATTCCCGACGGGGTTTCATAAATACTTACTGCCATCATGCAACATCACTATAATAGTCTTATGTGGTCCATAATACCGGAAGTATTATATTGTATATACTTATCTGATGAATTGCTCTACAATATATTACATTTAAAGCACACTTGTATAGTGAATTTAATATCGGTATTCGACTGAAATACTTTGAGAAATAAAGAGTTCAACGTTAGATACAATTATTATGGAGGTTGAAATAATAGATTTGGACCGGGAATCGATCCCAGGAAAGGTCTATACAACGAATAGAGAATGTTTGCACGTTCTTGGAGCCGACTAAGGTAGCTTAAATGTTATAGCGACCGCGTACTTAATCGTTGATCCTGGGTTCGATTACCTGTCCTGTTGTGATCCTAATCTGTTAATCCACTTTCACGGATATTAGCGCAGAGTGTGATTGACGCATTTTTTCTGTTCCTGGAGGTTCAAGCTTTAATAGCATTAATTAATTTAGATGAGTATGAATTGTACTAACGCCTGCAGTATAGTTATTCTATTTATCTTGAGGTTTCTTCAACCATTAATTTTAATATTAACAGATTATTTTGTATTGTTCAGACCGTATACTAATTTCGTAGTAAACTGTGTGAAAGTTGGCACGTTATGTATAGATTTTTTTCAACCTTAGGCCCATGAGACAATTTTTTTTTTTCCTTTTTGCTGTTCGCTGTCAATGCTTTTCCTGTCGGGAACGTTGGATAATGTTGACATCTACTAGAGTTGTCGCAAGGCTGCTGTCACGGCTACGGCTAGTTGGATCAGTGTGATTGTTTCGACTTTCGAAGGTATTAGTTATTTTTAGAAAGAAATTATAATTTTTTTTTACCGAATATAAGACATATACCTTCAGTAATACTGTATTTGGGAAATTAACCGATATTTGCCGAAAATGGTTGAGAAGTCTTCTAATTTGTTACTGTCATCCCAATATTTGTATGAATAATATAGGCTAAAGATAGTGTCCCATAAATCTACAGTAAACATCAATCTATAAATATTAGTGGGGGGGGGGCTAGTTAGTTTAAAAAGGATAAAGCCTCCATTCAGCTTAAGGGAAGCAATATAGATACAATTATTATGGAGGTTGAAATAATAGATTTGGACCGGGAATCGATCCCAGGAAAGGTCTATTCGTTAATAAAACTTCAATCTTCATATAGTTGTTTCAAATATATTTAGAATATATTTCTTATCTTAGGAACTCACCTACACGATTTTCCCTTTTAACACATTAAACATTTTTAACAATTTTGTGTATGTGACCCGTAAGTATTAAAAAAAAACTAGTACAGCATGAAGATTGGTAGTCGGTAAACTTTATGTACGTAGGATTGAAATTAATATGAATTTTAAATACTTAACTAAGTATTTCATGGACATGTATATTAATTAAATAATTATATTGCAGTCACCAATACGATCATTATCGATTTAATTATTTATTTTCAAGTACTACACAGACTTATTACTTGTTTATTATGTAATGAGATAAAAAGATAATTTAGCCGGAAACAGTGTGTTATTATTGTCTTTTAGTCAAATATTTATTATATTTTGTGTTTATCCACAACATTTTCGTGAACCTTCTACTTAAAGTATAAACTTTCTTCACATTCTTCAATAACATCTCATTACAGTTTCATCTTCTACTTGCACGCCTGAGAGACTATAAAATTATATCAATATTAGGGTGGATTTATTCATCTGATAAATCATAATAATAACATATTTTTTGGATAAACAACAAAATGTCCATTGTTCACACTTTTTATACTTGATCGTATTACACGTTAGTAATAAACAATGTTCAACATAAAATACCGATAATTGTTAAATTACAATCTGAATTTTCTAATTTGTACTTCAATTAATTCGGAATATTTTTATCAGTCTCACTTGGAGAATATGTATAGGATATCTATGCAGGTTGCAACAGGACAGATCGCTTATTATTTTGAATGAAGAGTGAACACGTTTTATTATGATCGTATTGGTGACTGCAATATAATTACTTAGTTAATATCCATGTTCGTAAAATACTTATTTTAAATTCAGTTCTACGTACATAAAGTTTACCGACTACTAGTCCTTATGTCGTACAAAATTTTTAACTACTTACGGGTTACATACCCATAGTTGTTAAAAATGTTTAATGTATTAAAAAGGAAAAATCGTGTGGGTGAGTTCCTACGATAATAAATATGTTCTTTTAAATATATTTGAAACAAAATGAGGTAAACTATTATATTGTTGGCGGACCTTTCAAGAAATTTATTAATCATAAATTCTCGCTTCGTATATGATCGTAAATTTGTTTTTACGCAGAATGGGACAAATTAAAATTGTGTCATCACTATAGAGTGTGTAGGGCCGCGCATCGAGTTAGTCCATAATTGGTTGACTGAATGTTGACAAGCCCCACTTAATTGACGAAACGTGCCAGTTACAATTGTCCATTCGCACAATCTATCAATAAGCGCCATCGTCAGCTGTGTTGTCAGCACACCTTTAATACAAAGCGCCGTATAAAATTGCGTTGCATTGTGTCGGCCGAATTACATGCCAATTTCACCTGTTGCCGGGAGGTGTGGTCGGTGCGGTCGTGGTGGCTTCTTTCTTCCTTTGCTGTCCTCAAAAGAGAAAGCCACACGGTACTACAACCATAACCGCTTACTTTGCTCCTTATTCACAGGGTGGATCAAGTAAAAACTATAAATCTGAGTGCAGTATGGCAGGAATTCTCATCGATTTTTTGAGCGAAACAGTTGCCACAAAGATTGTAATTTTATAGCCTTAATTCGTTTTTATTACGTAAAATAATTTTTGTGCACTATCAAATAAAATGTTACAGTTGTACGTAAGGAAATTTATCGAAATAATTTATATTTATAGTTAAGTTGCTGCAATTCAACAGACTTCGGTTGAATCACTATCAATCACTCCTGATTGAATTAGATTCTTTTTCTATTTAAATGTTACGTTCAAAACATGAGTAAAATTATCAAATTATTTCGTTCTTATATAAACAAATTATTTCTCTGCAAGAAAAATTAATTAGTTTATTTAGAGTAACAAAAGTAAAAATTACTAGAAAATGTAAGAAGAAAAGCATTTTGGCCTACTGAAATTGAGACTGTAGAATTCATTATTACACATGAATATCACAAAATGACCTCATATGAAGTATAATAAATTCCACTAGACCGCGATTGAATCATTATACACTAAAATTCCCCAACTTACTCGAAAGATACGGTTAAAGATTTCTGGTAAAGTTTCAGTAATTTTACTAGTCCAATAAATAGTTAATACGTTTGCAAATATATCTACCGCTGTATAAGCTATATAAATAAATATTACCTACCATATGTTACGTTCTAGAATTCTTTATTTATAGATATTTAATGCTGATACGGGACCCATCCGGTCAATTTTCTAATCAAAATTCGTAATGCAACGAAATATATTTGATACGAGATTAATATTTACCAAATTTATCTTACGGATCTATAAATACTCAAATCATTTGGATGGCACTCAAATATTTGTAATAAATTATACTTATCGAATCGCTCATACATTTGAAGAAATTTTAGTGGTTAATAATTTATAACTAATCTGTACCTTGAAATATAAAGATATAAATGTATAAGTCGCTATGACATTTATTGTTTATGTGGCTACAAACAAAAGTAAATTATAAATAAAAAACTTTTTATCACTTTGAATTCACTCGTTATTTATTAGTATAATATAATTATTATTATACATTGATAGTAGTATTATGATTATATTGTTTTACAGTCGTTATGAAGTGTATATATATATATATATATATATATATATATATATATATTAATTAATTTTGACGTAAAAATACCAACATAGCAATGGTAAATTTTATTGCTACATTACACATTCACGCGTATATTAATTTTCTAATTCTTGAAAAATATTTGCGTATCTTTGTGGCGAGTGAGTTGAGACAGGGGAATTTTTTTATTTTGATGTCATGTGCTGAACCTGTTGAAAGTTTCCTGCCTTCATCCAAGTTCCCTGGCTCATCCATAATATCGGTAACAGATAACTTCCGTCAATTTGCTGATCGATAACTAATTGGCCAATTTCGGGTTTTATCTGACAGGTAAAGAAAAGAGGGAATGAGGACCCCAAATGTCTTCGTATTGGAACTTATTCCACTAGCCAGAGATTGAACTCAACAATTTGGTCTGTTTCGTTGTGATTTTAATGCATTGTTCGTATCGTAGTTTATTTCGACGTTTAATTTGGTTATTTTTTTGTATGTAGTATGCTCATTCCTACCTGATTATCCTCATTTGGGTTCCTTGCTAATTAAAATTTGAATCACTGTACACTGAAATTAACTTACATTTTGATTGTTCTGCAATTCGATATTTTTCTTCAATGTGTAAATGAACACTTCTATTATTTTGGAATATAATCTTAACTTATGGAAACCTTTTAAAGATTAACTGCAGATGTTGCAACGTGAAAATGGACATTTGTTTGTTTGCATTGGAGGAAACAACAGAAATGGAGACAAATCAGAGTATTTTATGAAACGATTAATATACAGCATACGGCGTGGCCACAGGATGTTATTGAAAAATATTTGCGGGTGGGTGCGAGTGGGGAGAAGATTCAAAAAGTGACTGTGGGATACACGAGATTGTAATCATATGACAGTCGAGAAGTGGTGGTGGTGGTCCAGAGCGGACGCAGAGAGTGGTAGTCTGCAATTGAATCTCTTCAGAAGTTACAACTAATAAAAGAAATACCCACGCAGAGGACATCGATATATCTAGACATCCTAATTGCTGCAGGACACCAAAGTACTCCTGCAATTACACAGAATGCGGATCAAAGAGAATTCGTAACCCACTATACGCCACCAATAAACGTGGAATTCTAATTGAAGTATGAAAGATTGAGTGCGTTTCTAATAAAAAAAAAATTATCGCATTAAAAGTCCACAAAACCGTCGAGAAAGAAAGCTATTTAAATTGAACTAAAACACTTATAATATATATAGACGGTTATTTTTAAAATTAGTTTTGCAATTATTCTGTTCTTTTCCATCTTTTCTTATGTATGATATTAAATTTCTTATTCAACCATTAATAATTTATAATTTATTAGAAAACGTCAGATTCAGTTAACATAAACCCCACCACTAACTTTTTATAGCTCACAAACAGTTTTTACTAATGCAATGAAAATTATTATTAATTTAAAAAATATTATATCTATGAAGTGAAGACTTTTTAAAAATCAGAATTTCTTCTATTAACCGGTATAAATCATCAATAATTATTTTTTACGTACAAAAATACAGTAAAGGTGATTCAATAACAATAACAGTTATATATACGTATCAATTATATCACTTACCCCCTTCTTCTAAATTTTCAAACAACGACGTGTCGCCAAACACTATAGATATACATCCGTTTTAGTTTACAGACAGTACCACTTTTTGTAATTAAAGTTTCTCTGATTACCTACAATATTTTTTGAAATTATTTTATTTATTGTCGCTTCAACTGCTAAGGTTATTAGTGAGTTTTTATTATGTTGCATTTCTTTTGTTGGGTGACTAACGGTCGAGGTTTTCTTAGTATGGAAACACACGCACACAACATCGAACCCGGGGGCTCTGTGATGCGAGGCAGTCTCACTCACTTCACACCTCAGGAGGTCGGCTAACTATAATTCTATAGCATACTATGTCTTTTTGTTGAATGTTTAACATTAAATGCCTCATCCTATACTCTCCAATGCATTAGGCACTGTATTCATCAATTAATATATTTTTCCCATATAATTAAAATTTATCTTCTCTAAAACGGGTTATTCCCTAAATATTTACTGAAAGCAACATGAATCACCTAACTGCGGTGTGGGGTAAATAAAATAAAAATGTATAATTATTCTCCGAGTACATTACAATAAATAATATGATCCAAACAATATAATAAAAATTAATTTAAATTCGTTTTGTACAGTCAGTTCAGGCTCTATAAAAAATGATTCCATAATATCTCAATTTTAATTATGTTTTAATAAAGGTCGGGTTAAAAATTACAATCTCATTACACAGTGTGACAATCAATTTTTTGGAAAGTCTGTTTTCGTAAATAAACACTCGAAATGTATGAGCAATTTATTGATTTCATAGTTTGAAATTTTTTTAAAATATTATTACTGTGTTCATTGTTCTCACCAGTTGCCAATAAAATATGAAACCTGTATTCCAAATCTGCATGGACATGTATTGAAAGAATATTATATAATAATAGGAAGAATCACGTTCAATGTGTTAAGGGATATATCAGCGCTGTATTGATAGTAGTCGTTCAAATTTTTGCTTTTAATTGTGACTGCACTTCTATAGCAATTTATTTTATAAATGAAGTGACGATGCAATTTAATAAAATTAATACTACATTTAAGACCGTGACAGTACAACTGCATTACAGTGTCTCGTTATTAAAATTTCATGGAACACAACGGCATGAACATTTACACATGTTAACAAATTCTCTTTTTATTGGTGACTGTATTTAATAAATTCCTAAAATTAAACATCATGTATGTCTAATTTTCTTGTATAATTAATTCCGGACTTACGTTTGTTTACGTATGTTTATGTAGATGATTTCTCCTAGCGTCGTATTTACTTTGAAGCATCAAAATTAGGAAATTCTGGAAATATTTTGTCTTGTGTAAACAGCGAAGGTAAATACAAAATTATTCTCTGCCACGAAAAAGTCAGTAGTTAGAGAAGTACGTGACTTCACATGTTTTACAGGAAAAAGCAGGAGATCAGTAATTTGTCAACCCACTGAATCTAAGTCAACTTTATTTTATTAGTTACTTTCTACCGAAGATAAAATTTGGCATTGTCGTCCATTTGAAATGCTATTGGAATCGTGAAATGTATGAAATTATATTTATAAAAGTCGCGAGCATAAAATAATTACAAACAGCCTTTAATAATAAATTGAATCTAATTAAAAATTTTTGTAAAGTCTTAAAAAAAATAGAGATATACGACAAATTTTTTGTTTGTAGCGGTTACTTTACTTCTAAAAGCTTTAGTATTTATTAGCTGGGAATATTTAAACTTAGAATAAATAACTCTCTTATAAAATGTAATAATTATTTGTTATTGTGAGAAGAATTTTCTAGATTACAACAATAAAATTCTGAATTCAGCATAACATCAATTTTTATCATATAATTTAATTTTTCGTTTAGACATCATCACATTAAGTGGACAATGTTAATTTAATGAAGAACTAGAAAATAACTCCTTACTAAATAAATTGATTTTTATGACAAAACGTATTGACTCGTAGATAATTATAAAATAATTTTCGGTCAGTAGTCTTTGTCAAGACAGTAATAGCCGAATACGTTAAAAACTATGAAGGTTAAATAAAAGTACAATTTTATACTGTAAAATAAATATAAATTGTGAATACTAAATACAGATGAATTAATTTCGTCTGTGAACATTGAACTTGAGCCCATATTTAACGCATAATCTTCAACTGAGCTTCCTGACGGAATTATAAAATGGTCGCAAAAAGCCACAATATAAACCACTAAATAATTCTGTTCTCCTCTACCCCAGTTTTATTTTATACTTAAAGTAATGAATCGGATTATCTAAAATCAGAACGCAAAAAATTCATTTATTTCAATCTATAACACTTTCAAGTATTTAATAACCATTAAAAATAATTCATTTAAGAAATTGTTTATGAATTACGTAGATGAAAATATATTTCCGAATTTTATGAGTTTAATAACCAATATTTTCGATTTTTAAACCAATGTACGCATGCTAGTTTGGAATATGTGAGAACAGGGTGGAAAAAACTACATTATGTGATTATTTTTATAATAAACAAAAGTTTAATTCGGACAATAATTCATGAAATTGTGTCCAATAGAAATATTATCATTACCTCGACTTTGCAAGTGTCTTAACAATCGTATTGGAGAAACAATTGTTTCACAAAATACAGGGCAAGTTGAAACAATATTGTGTTTATAAAAAATATCCAAGTTAAAAATACTGGCTCAAAATTAATCACATTGAAGAAGTAAAAATCTGTTACATGATACATAAAATTGATAATATGATAGATAGCCAAATACAGAATAAATACGTGATAATATAAATACCACACAACGTTTCTGGTATCTTTGTCCTTTTCTTAAGGTGCTAAGAAGGACCTAGAGCGACAACTACACTGGCCAGTAGACAAAACTCGTAAGTGAATCTTTTTTTAGACATAAAATTGTCAAAGATAGGCACAGCATAGGAGATTGCAAAATGTTAACAAGGAACGAAATAAAACAACTTCTTATTTGAAATAATCAGGACTGAATAGAATAAAACCAGATACATTGGGAAAGTCCACGAGAAAAATATGAAATATTTGAAATGTTTTTTTCTAGAATAATATAAAAGTGGATTAGTAAAACTTGGAATAATAAAGTCTGCTATAAAATCGTTTAGGATAATTATTCAGAAAATTCTGTTACAGTTTAATCAAGCCAAATAATGTTTTTAACTTCATTTTAAGCTGATGTGACTTTGAAGAAGACGGCACCTGCACAGATTGCTCAACGTTCTTTCTTTCACTGTATGCTCCATGTCGTCCTACAGAGGATGTTGAGATGTCTTCGTTTCCAAATATGTTAGTATATCTTGTGGAACAATAACAATTGTTTTTCTTTACTGTGCACAGTCTCTTTTGCTGCATACTTTATTCCCATTTCTTTCCTTTCCGTGAAAGTTACTCTCTCTTTTAGACGTGAATCTTTGAGTGCCGTAATATTTCTAACGCGTTATTAACAACTTTATCCTTACATAAGTAACTATCGAAATTATAAAATATAAAACGTCTTTGTGAAGAGTAAACTAATTAGATAAGTAAAGAGCCAAGTAACAGACGAAAATAAATATCACACAACATTTCTGCAATCATTGTTGCTGGTTCTTGCGGATGTTGCTTTTAAAATTCACCTGACAAAAGCAACAAGGATTGCAGAAACGTTGTGTGGTATATTTACTTTATCAATTATATTTGTCTGTTATTTGGTATTTATTTATCTAGTTTGTACAAGTAATTATCTTACAGAGATATCTGAAATGTTTGTTTGTTCTTGTTTGTCTTGGCGCATACAATATTAGTAACGACTAAATTATGGGTAATATTATCCAAAATGGTGAATTAAAATTATCTTCTTGAATAGTCAAATCGCTGTGATTTCACTTGTATTTGTATTTCTAACTAGATATATCAGGTGTCCCTAATCCGTCAACGCAATCACTCGTTACTGGCAATATTCATGATCTGATCGCGTGTTAATTGTGTTAACATTGTATAAATCTCATAAATGGGACTTTAACTTGTGTCTAGAGCTACCGAATTATTTAAAAATGTTAAATTTACCACTTATAGTTTTCCAGCAGAAGCCTAAAATAGACAAACTTATTCATGTAACGCTAACTTGTGATACGTGCCAGACAGCGGAATGAGATGTTATGAGGTAAAAAAAATTGCGATGATTGGAACCTCAGCCGTCTCAAAACCAGTACTAATTTGTTGAATAAACGACGCATGCAAGAAATTTTCATGCACACGAACAAAATGCAAATCAAGCTGTAGGTTATATAGAATTGTTAAATTTTAATAAGTAACTCCGTTTACAAGAGCTATGGAAAACAATTGAATCGCGAATACAATGGGGAAACTCTTTGAAAAATGTCTGCATCCGGGTTGTGAGTGTTGGAAGGATTGGGGCAGCTACGCCTCTTGACAAACGCATGCACTCGCATTTGTCTGCAGCGGACACTGTGCATTGTTTTTATCATCCGAACCCCCGTCACCTCCTCCCGTCCTGCTCATTTGGATTGTAACGAGGTCGGCAACGGCTGTGTTTACGGGTTGTACAGTTTATTTCAAACTGCTACAGTAAAAACAGGACCTGTTGGCCGAATACGGCTTCAGCTATCTCTGTTCCATGTTACAGCATTGCTCCTGCCAAAATTAAATTATTACTAGAACACGCTGTACTGCTACATCCCAGAGGAGGTATTTGTTCCAAAACAAAACAAAAAAAGGCGGGGGGGGGGGCAACGTCGACGAAAAATTAAAATTACTACCATTACAAAGAACTGCAGAAACACAGAAATATTTTTTAAAATTCATTTATAAATAGTAAACAAGTCACCCAGTCAGTAATAAATTTGAAATAATATAAAAATAAACCCTCGCTAAGAATTAAAAGAATGTGGGTTTCTGAGTACATTGAACAATGTTTTAAATATTTGAAAATTGTATTGGCTCATACGAAATGACGATGTAACAAAATACACTAGGTAATAAAAATGCAACATAATCCTAGTTGGCAATGAGAAGAAGTATTTAGAGAAACTAATAAAATAAATAGGCGTTCGGTTAAAAAAACTCAAAGGAAAATACTGACTTGCACTATTTTAATGATTTTTTTAAATTTCTGTATATTAAATGAAACGATTGTAACCAAGAAATTTTTGAAAAAAATTTCAAACATTTTACAGAAATAGAAAATTGCCAGTTTCCCACATTCTGACGAAAGACGCTGAAGGAAGGATACGTTTGAAATAGATTATTTGGTTATGTTGTAGTGAATCCTGGAAATTAACTAAATGAAAGCTTTTGAAATGTAGAGCGATGGAAAATTGATACGGATTAAACGTAGACGGATAAAATAAAAAAGAGATATTGACAAATAACGAGAAAATATTGAAGTAAGTAGGGTAACTACGTACTGTGATAAAACGTACATTGGTTAATGAGAAAATTCTGATAAAAATGTGTCATTGTATCTTGATAATAAAAATGCGCATACCACAAAGGGAAACATAACTAGCACAAAATTTTATTCCCGTATTTCAGTATGTTGAGTATGTGAGGCAAATGTTTAATTGATTTTGTGTCAGTGGCAGCAACGCAAGTTCAAACATGTTCAGTTTGGCCTTCTGCAACAATGGACCTAACAAGTGACGAGATATTGTTTTTCGGGTATCTAAACTGTTAATGGTTATATGTACAATTTGAAATAGTGTTGTATGAAATTGTTGAAAAACGAGTGCATAAGTCGTTAATGAAATAAAGGATTTTATTCCCTTTAAAAACGAATCAAAAGTAAATATTGGAAACTAAACAATGTAGTCTAAGTACGTGTATTTTCATTTGGTTTATATTTTATATACTTGTTGTGTCATCATTTAGAGGACTTCGAATCCCTTAAGAATTTTGATATTTATTTGTTCTAAGAGTTATTTTAATGAATTTAATACTATTGAGGAAAAACATAAATATTTTTAATCTTATTAGAAAACTATAATAATTAATGCAATGAACTCTCGACTTTCAGGTCTAGGGAGGCGGAAGCATAATATACATAGCGGAGTCTTGTAAAGAATCAGTTTTCCCTCAATCTTATTATTAAAGGCTCGCCCTTATTTATATTCTATTACCATTAAGTAAAGTCCAGTAGAATATAAATTTTCCTGATAGACAGTACATCTTAATAATTTTTTACTGGAAAAGAAAATACTATGTATATACTTCTAAATAAATTTTCTAATGCCCAACATTTTTCATTTATCATATATTTCGAAATATTCAAATAAAAACAATGGTCACCAAACAACAATTTTCTAATTGGTGGAAATTGGTCAAAAGTCACAGTTCATTTATAAACATTAAAATTTGCAATTAACTATAATGCATAACGCTTTATCCCTATTCTCAGGGACCTCATCGGATGTATCTAAAAATTAATTAAGAAATATAATGAGAAGGACAATAAATGTTTGAAATACAAACAAGTAAATAAATTAAGCATATATTTACTTACATTATTAAAAAAACAGCTAAACATGTCGTGAATTTGAATAAATCAGTTTAACAGAAAAAAATTAGATATCAACCATTAACTTTCATAGCCGAAATGAGAGAATTAATACTAATCAATTTTTTCACAAAGCTTATATTATTGTAACTGAATATTTTTAAATACAATAATTCAACATTACAAAATACATTATTTTAAAAATTAATAACACCAAATCATAATAGTTTAAATTTTATGTATCTGCTTTTACATTAATTGAATTTATTTTGGACCTAATATGTAGTATTTCGCTCATTACTTTCAACATCTAAAATTGTTATAGTAATCCCATTAAGTTTATTATTATTTATGTAAACATGTTTTGTTTGAACAATTTGTTTACATAAAGGTAGTTTTAAATTAGCAAAAACAATAACTGGCTTTACAGTCCAAACATTTTGTTTATTACATAATGTTTCTTAAAATTTTGTATAACATCTTTAGAATTTTTAACAAAATTTAAATTATTAATTGGAAAATAGGTTGATTAAAATAAATTGCATGTCTTATCAAAATATGTAATCCATAGTTTTTTTTAATATTTATGTTTGTGTGTGAATTGTTTGTATGTATAATTGAATTTAATCTATTTTTTAATCTTATCTATTTTCCGCATCCGATACACAACTGACTAAGTGAAGAGCAGGTAGAAGACAGGGCAGGGGAAATCTGAGCTTTGCTTGTGACAATTTTTGTGGTGCACGAGGCTCGATTGAAGATTGTCGTAGACGACTGATTGCAACGAATTCGCAATGTTATTTTATTACGAAAAATTGGTTGTTACGGATTGTCACAAGCTGGATAGTCGAGTGCCTACTGTAATTAAAATGTGCATAATACTTCTTGTGAGCGACGAATATCACCAAATATAAATTCAAAAGGACGTATACGTTTCATTAAATTGCATTATTTTTAAGAAATGTCGAGAACGTCACAATTCAGGTCTGATTTATAACGTATAATTCAAAATTATAAGGCAACAAGGAAACGAACCAATTTTTCAAAGGATCGTCATCCTCATGAAACACAGGGAAAACCTACCAAATACGCTGAATCATTGCATTCTCAGATCCAATTTTATAAAATTATAAGTTTTAAATTGAATGGAAAGGCTGTGATGGACGCCTAAGTAAGTGGTCGGTATTCCGCTTTTTAATATTTGTTCCCCTATCACATTGTCATTTTAAAGAACCTCCCTGTTGTAGATAGCTTGACAAATAAAATACAATAGCACTTCACAAAGTAACAGACGTTTATTCGCGGCTGTCAGTGCAACAGAGTTAGCTTTGTGCGTGAATCTGTCGCCGCCAACTGCGAGCATTATTACAGCGGCATTTGCTGCCATGGGATGGGATGGGTCACATTTTTGTTCGCCCTTTTTTTAAGTAATTTTTCCTCGTGACAGAAAGCAGCTACCGGTGTGCCAAATATACCCACGAGGACTGCTCCATTGTTCCGATTTGCACAATAGTCTTGTGCTTCGGATGGCCTCGGCGCTCCGTGTTTTCATATTCATAACCACACAGGCAACAACAACAACGGGCAAATATACGGCTCACAGGGACGAGAAATAGCTCCCACAGCCGCTCCGTAATTAGTGGTGTCATACTGTTGAATCAACAAGTATCAAAAATAGCGGGGTACCTGGAAAACGTAAGCAATTGTTTCGGCGTAGGGTTGAATTTGGAGTGATTCAACCAGATCTCTGGAATTTTCTAACTTTTAAAGAGAAATACTAGGTATGTCTCTGACAAAAACGTCATTAAGTTTATACGTTAGTCACCAAATAAGTGTGTTATTTCGAGTTAACGTGTTTAATTATAGGTTTGCTGAATTTAATATAAAAACAATTACGGCAGCATCTTACGGAAATTAAACTTTTCTTTTATGACTCCATTATTAAATACTGTGGATGAATAGTCGATTTATTATTAGCATTTCCATCAAAATACCTCGATCAGGTTTAAAGGTAGCTGACCTATTGTTTCAAAGAGAATAGAGGGCAATTCTTACCGTATTCCCATCGTCTGTTGCCTCGAAGTATAAAAAAGAGACCGAATTGTTTAATGATATCGGTATTCCCAACGTTTGTGAACTCCCAAAGGATGAAATTGGCCGAGGTGTCTTAGCTACAGGAACCTTACTTCAAAAGCACAGAGAGAGGAAAGCATTCCCGTAGATAAATTCCATCTGCAAGAAATAATCCGAAAGACCAGCTTCCACCGGATTTTCACAAAAGCATTTAATTAATTTTATTTAGTAACAGGCTATATGACTGTAATCCACGTGGTGGCAACTCCCCTTTAATAGCATAGGAAGGGATTTGAAAGGGAGGATGCGGAAGGGTAAGGCAAGATAGCCAAGGATTAACTACGGCCGCCGGGCTTTGGAAAACTTTCTTTACTGGAAGCCGTTTTCTAGTTTGGTCACAAAGTCAACGCTAGTAATCCCATCAAAATGTTCCCTTTTTATGGTGGTGCCAAAGGATCCGATACAGACACATTTATCTTCCAGTTGATCCACGATAACAGATAATTGTGGATACGTAAAATTTTATAACCGCTTGCTTGCGCACACCTTTGTGGGTCACGAATTTTAGTTCAATGATCATTGTAATACTTACTGTTATTATTAGTATATTGTTATTATGACACATTGTTCATATGTATCGAACCATATCACCTAAAAGTGATACAGGACAAACCCTAGAAAATCATGTATTTATGGATGATTGTATATGACATTGCTGTAATTTGTTTTGCTTTAACTAGTCTAGTCAATTTTTTTTTGTAGAAATAGTTATAATATCTTCTACGACTTTTCTTAGGTCTATCTAATAAATCTATGAGTAGCGCTGTGACATGTTATTTAGATGATAATTAATTCGTGCATCAGTTCATGTTCACATAACAAATGTTTGCGATAAATTATTATATCCTGAAATATAAGTAGATCATTCATGTATTTCAAATACTGAATCGCATGTATTAGATTTCGTTTAAAAGTTAATTAGTTTAGAAAAAAAAATTATGTTTGTCTCGCAATAAAAGCAGTTGAGATAAATAATTTTTATTGTTTTTATTATTGTATTTTGAAATATAAATTATGATTCTTATTTCTTCTAACATGCAGAATATAAATATGGAGAAAATAAAATACAACAGGTTTTCAACTCAATAATTTAGGAATCCTGGGTTTCAAACATTGACATAATATACAGTGAAACACTAATGAGCTCTCTGAATTCAGATTTTCAAGGAACCGTTGAGGAAAATGATATAAGTAATGCAGATTCCACGCGTTTCTGTCAAGAACACTTAATCGCAACGTGCAAATTAGTTAAACGCATACTACTAGTAGAAAAACATGTAATTAATTATAGTTTCGTAAGATATCGGTTAACGTTTTAAATATATTTTTACAAATAAATTAAACGTATATGTATATATATTAACGAATGATAATTAACATATTTTGGTTAGTTATACTATAATTTTCATTATACGCGTATGCTGATAATTTTTGTTGTTGAGAAAATGACTGTTATTTAAGGTGAAGTGGAAAAGAATATTAATAGTAAAATAGCTGTCAAAATTTAATAACTGATAAGGAACTAAACATGGACGTTCAAATATGTGGAGGAAACTACTGCTCTTGGTTTATAGATACAAGTATACAGAATGTCTGAACTAGGACCGACCTACGAGGGGATCAACTCCATATGGCGTGTATTATTAAATACACGCAATCGCATTAGTGGCGCTAGGAGTGGGCTGCTACTCAATAGAACGACTGTGCACACGAGAACTCACTCCATCACATAGTTATAGCGCACAAACTTACTTGTGTTCGTGCTAATACCGTACCACCACATCTGTAACAGACATTGCACGCATTTGAGTATTTAACCAACATCCCGTTGGATTTTAAAGGTGTAATAACTGTTCATTAGAGAAATTTACCTGTTTTCAACGATAATCTCTTTAAAAGAACACAACGTCTGTAAGATAATAACACAATAAATTAATGACCCTATAAGAGAAATTAATTTTCTACAATAAAATTTAAAAGTGAGTAGGAATTTCGATCATCTGCTGTGATCTTTGTCAATACTATCGCCAGACTAATAGACATAGTAAAGTATTTTTGTTAAAATTTTATTTTAAATCGCAATAAGAAATAGGCATTTAGCGAATACACATTTACTTTACATACATTGTATAAAATTTTATCATTTTTAAATGTCCAAGCAATAATTTATGATTTTAATGAACCTTAAAATGTTCTTTGATATGTTGGTGATTCTGTGATTTTGTTCAGCTCCACTTTTCCCAGAACATCTTTTCTCTATTGTTCGTATTTTTTTCCGTTCTGTATAATGTGGCTTGTTTTGTGTTTCTCTTAACATAATTGGAATATTTATGGGTGCTCTTATTCAAGATATGTATTTGAGTAAACTTAATGTGTCCAGTTATAATTATTCTAACGATTATTTTCTTCCTTCAAATCAGAATATTGTAGCTTTCTAAAGAGTAGTCATTCATATCTTTATGTATTTTTCATGTTTTTAATTTTCTTCATGTTCCATTCCACTGATTTTGCGTTTCCATACTTTTTTTTAAAAAAAATTCATACATCTTTATTTTCGTTGCTGCCACTAGGAACCGTATTATTCGGGATCGTAAACTTTGTGAATTCGCAATTCCGTTCAGCCTCATTAGCATGGATTTATAAGTTTACTGTATTTATTTTAGAATAAATATGGAACTGATGGTTGAATTCGCTGATCATAATTCTGAATCGTTGTGATGTCATTTTGGTAATAGGGTTATAGGACGTTAATACTTTAGCTGCATATTTATTAAATGTTATACCGTCTTGGTTCTAGATATTTTCCTTGAGTTTTAATAAATATGCAATCGGGCTAGTGGGAAAGCAGTAGCTGTGATTGGTTCTGTATTATGTTCTGATTATTCAGTAGTTTGTCTCTTGTTGTAGAATATAATATATAACCATATTGTAATGCCAGTTAATTAGGCCATTAATTGTTTGGACGTAAAATTTGAATTGTTTGAGAAATCCATTATAGCGGTCTGATCGAAAAAAGCAACAATGAGAGAAGCGAGCTCACTTCGCTTTGTCGAAAAGTCAAAAATGGCGTATGCGCGCTAAAACTCGGGATAACTAGGAGTCAGATTGCGGAAAAACATCGTGACGATGTAATATAACCGTTAGTTAGCGGAAAGACATTATGAGGAGCAGAACAAGAAATATAATTTGAGCAGAGACTAGACATCGTCAATGTATAACTAGTTAAAGTTGTAAATTAATAAGAAGAAAACATTCACGCCACAAGTATTGCATCGTAAATGATTGAAAAGTAAGAGCAGTTTAAGTCTACAGCTAGGAGATAAAGAAATGTTACTTCGCTCCGAAAGAATAAACAGTTAAAATAAATCGTCAAGGAGATACGTTGCAGTTAACGTCAAATTCAGTAAAAGACTAATAAATCTAAGAAACATAGGATTCCGGTAAGGCAAGCAGACGTCAGATAGCTGACATTCAGAAGGATCATCCGAGTTCCTGGGAGCCTATCAATTTTGGCTTTAATAGTGTAAAATCTGTGAGTCGACATTTTATAATCAGTGTAAAAGTTTGGCATAGTGTACTTCCGAAATCAAAAAGAATGCTCGTACCAGCTGGACAGATGTAAGTAACAAAACCAAAACTTATGATTAATTGTAAACGCTAATTAGAGGATAAGGTCAAATTTCGTTCTCTTTTAATTGTCAGAGTTAAATTCTTTAATTTTAAATTTCTTTCTATTGAAATATTGTTTAGGTAAATTGTAAATATTATGTTTGTTAATTTTGATTATTATTTCTTTTAATTAACGCCTTCCATGGGCGTTTCACGTGAGGTAAATTCATTAAATTAATTAAAGCTCAATTGTTATTTATTACAATATCTAGTTTGGATCGAATTATGGCTCAGCTCCCCAATATTTTCAAGAAAGCGATTTCATTATGTTTTATTCTTTCCTGCAATTCTGTAACTATGTAATTAGTCTGGATCTTATTAGACAGCTTGATATCAAAGTATATTCCCAGTATTTTGACTATATTTACATTTGGTGTTGAATAGAAAATTTGTTTGTTTTTTGCGAGTTTATTTTCTCGCCCTAGCGCAACTGAGTAGCTTTTAATGAAAGCCGGTGTATATTTTGTGTGTCCGTGTGTCGTGTCTCACGTTCAGCACCCTGCCCTGTGTACACAGGAGCTCATTACAAGTTACACAACTACACAAGCTACACCTGGAAAACACATTAGCATTAGAGTCACGGAGTAGCTTCACGCTCCCGAAGGAACATATTCCCGCTTCAGCAACATTGCCTTTATGAGCCGTAATTTGCACACGGGTTTGATTCGCTCCATGTGGTAGCGATACTGCCTTTGTGAAACAAATACGAAACTGATCTGATGCGTGTATAAGAACATAATACTGATATTCGTTACAATTTTATAATGTGTATATTTTTTACTAATTAGGCCTCAGATACATGATCCAGTATACTCTTAATCTGTATCATTTTGTTCAGTCCTTGTAGAAAATTAATTGAATAATATTCTGCACAATATTGTAGGAGGATTTCATTTATATCATGTCTGAATTGGAGAGATTCGAGAAACGGCTTAAATAGAATCTAAATAATACAAAAAAATTATGGTGAAGCCAAAAAGCATGTCGTCCTATATTATAGAAACAATTGTATACGCGATTCTTTTAGATCAGTCCAAAAATAACGACCAGTCTCTAATGTTTCTAGTAAAAGTTTTTTCTTCAGGAGTTAGTAAATTAAATATATGTTTTCAATGCTTTAGATAGTTCTGAAATTGTCGGAAATGTCTCTCTGCTGTTTTGAGAGGATTTATAAATTTTATTAAATTTTGTCGCCGGTGTCGAATTTGTCAGAATTTCTTTTATTTAAAATTCAAATGCAATAATTCCATTTTTAAGTTGTGTTAGAAAAGGGGAAAAAAGTTTTTTGACGTTATACGAGATTGACGAATAGTTGTCCAGTACGACCCTGCCCTGATATATACCACTTTGTTAATTTAAATCTATTTCTTTCTCTTTGTGCTATACTTTCGTATTCACTCAATCAAATTATTTCCCTATTCTTTCACGAGACTTAATCTTTTTCACACCTCTTCCAGCAGCATAACTACGTTCATTAATTACACTATTTTCATTATATAGTGAAATTATGCGTTTGACTAAGCAGTAACAATTTACTATAATTAGAAGAATTATATGTTGATTATTCCTTAACTAAAACGAATAATTATAAAATAAACAGTACTATCACAAATAATAAACCAAAATGTAGTGCATAACACTTGCGGTATTTCAGGATTGTGACATCAACATTCCAATAATACAACAAAATCATTTCCACATACATTACAATTAGATTGTATGATAACTCACAAAATTCGTGATTTTGACTCTGGTGGCGGTCACGGGTCACCTGCGAGCTACAACTCCGAAAAAGCTTTTTAGTTGCGTAGTCTGCGAAAAGCTGGTATAAATCGGCCGGAAGATGAACCATTTTTGGTGATATTATGTTTATTCCATAGTGCGGTAGACGTTGTTTTCATTGTTCTTGTTTGAATCGCATCTTTTCTTTGGCTGCATCTGTTGAGCTCAGTATCGTTATTTGAGCTGTGTAGTGATGAAATTACACACTCTGACTACATATGTCGTTGGTTTGGTAGCTTTCCTTCGTTTTATCTTTGAATTAAGTGCAGCGAATCCGACCAGTGGATAGGGTAAATAAGCCAAAGGCTGGTCAAAGACTTCAGGATTCTTGATCAATTTCGCGACCAAATACCTAAGAAAATCCATCTATCTTAGATAGCTCTGCCAGAAAATCCTACCTTCACACTCCCTGTGGTGGCTTGGGCAATATAGCTCGCTGTGGAGAAGGGTGCTTAATTTAAGTTTTTAATTGTGATCGGACCTCCAAAACTTGGCAACAAGTATGTTTGTCACTATTGATACATCCGCAAGTTTGGTGGTCCTCCAATTAGCATAATGTTTTCCGTTCATGAAAAATTTTTGTTCCTGCGAGATGTATCGCTCTAGACCTTTCCCCTTAGGAAACAGATCTTTTTTCAAATTAAAATTATTAATTTTTAGATGGATATCGTGGTGATAAACTGTATAAAAACTAAGGATACAAGACCCCATCCACAATCAATGTATGAAACAGGTATTTATACAAAAATATACAACTAATAATATTATATCTAATTACCGATGAGTTACTGGAATACAATTATATTACTGCAAGAATTTGATGATGATAATTTTTTTAGGGAAATTTATGTCAGACTTATCGGAACATGCTACATTATAGGAAATCTACTGAATTCCGATTAAAATATTTTAATTTCTAAATTGGTTTATAAGCGAGTTTTACTATAGTATTACAGCGTATAATAACAAAAAAACTATATTCAATCACTGTTTGTAGTAACTTTGGTGAAATTGCGCAGCCGAAGCAAGCGCCTGATTTAGCAGTTTTGGTATCTGAGTTATTTGACATGTTTAGCCGTTGAAGTGTAGACGTTTATAAGTACTAACAGCTCAAATGTGAGCTGCAAGAATTTATTATTATTGTCCATGGCCTTTATTGTCGATTAAATTAGAAATATTTCACTTAGAGTATTTTTAATCCAATTATTTTCAACTTTCTATTGTAGAATCGTTTTTGATTTACTTCAATTATTCCCTTGCGTTGTCATTAACCTGCTTCTAATAATATCCATACACGTTGAGATGCGTTACTAAAAAAAAAAGGTTTCAGAATATTATTTAATGTATAATGAAAATATCAAAGTTCTAATTATCTTATAATAATTTAGACAAGATTTAAAACATAATAATTGCCCATGCAATGTAAGTACAATCGCACTTCACAACTAGTTCTTGAGTAAAAATATTTGCCATTGACTAGAATCACTTTAAGGTAACCACGGCAAAACTGCGAATATTGATACCGTAATGAATGCCGGGCGTGTATTGGGGTTTTATTCAATTGTCATAAGACCCGGAGACAAGGGTATTGTTCGTGGAATTCGATTCAATGGATAATTAACATCATGTTTCAGAACCCAACGCAATGTGCCTACTCCCGCTTGGTAGCATAAAAACAATGACCCAGGTAATTGCGAATTTTGAACACAGTGGCCAATTTGTATTCAATTTCACGGGGAAAAAGAACTGCCCGTGATCCCAAGCTTAATTTCGTTCTGATAAAAAGGTTCTTACAAACAATAAAAAGCTGTATATATTGACATATTTAATTAAGTATTGTAATGCGTGCTCCAAATTAACTGTGCACTAAGTCCAGGATCATACATGTTTCATTATACAGATTTTCTTATGTATGTGTCAGATCAATCTGTCTCAAAAACTATTATCCTCAGTTTGTCATAATTTCTTCTACATGAGAATGTGTTACGAATACTTTTCTAAATTTTGAAATCTAGAAATAGCTGGTTACTAATGACAGATAGTTGAGTTTTTTTCGCATCTTAACTAATGCTTCAAATATATGGTTGACAGGTATCACCGTGAAATAAAAGTAGAAATTGATAATAAAGCATCCTAAAAAAGGAGTGGTAGCAGTGAAATATTAACGCATATGTTTGAAACTGACCTTAAATGATTACAGTACTAGTTCGTGTTGACAGAATAGCTATCAGTATGGGAAAAGTTTCCGTGCAATTATTGTGTATCACTCAACCGGACACGGATACATGCGTCAATTTTGCGCTTTGTATCCTCTGCTGACACAAAAAGAGCCCAGACCTGTCAGAATAAGCCCTCAATAACCTGAAAATTGCCACTGTGTTGGTGCCGATGTCCATAATAATCCCAGATATGTTCAATTATGGAGGGATCTGGAAGACCCAATGAAACATGACCTCAACATGACTTCTGAACGCAATGGAACGCCCAAAGCCTGTAAGTCAAACAAGTTGAGGATGTTACTGATATTACATACTTTACATTAATACTCTGAGTATGTGTGATCATTTGATTCTGTCGCATTGTTGTTGTTTTTTTCAATAAATTTCACTAGTTTGTAGGGTATTTAGAAATACGTGCTGGGCATGTGACGTGGACAATTTCAAAATGTTGTAGAAGAGGAGGGAATTGGAGGTGGTAGCTGTGCACCAGGCTGATTTTTTTCGTTTTGTAAATGCATATAGATATAATGCGTCGACCTCCTGTGGTGTAGGGGGAAGATTGACTGCCTCACATCACGAAGTTCCCGGGTTCGAATCCCGGGGAGGGCATTGTTGCTTGCGTACGTGACAGATACTCTCGTCAAATCAGTCCCCCGACACGTAAATGGAGTGCTCATTATGAGTCGCTAATAACCTGAGCTGTTGATGCGACTGTAAGTAAATCAATAAAAATCAATGAAAAAAAAATATTGCGTGGGTCCTTACTTCTTAAGATTTCCAACGTAATCAACCATAGATTTGTCGGTTGAACCATCAACGTGCGACTTTGAAAACTCGGCTACTATCTCACATCTATATCCCTCCTAAATACTATATCCACACACTGACATTATAACTTCAAATCTGCTTCATCACGCCTCTGTTCTGTCAAAATTAAACTCTCAGCTTCCTTCCGCCACCGAAAGAGTGACGAAATATTCCGTAATTCTTGAACGGCTCATTTCGGGATGCCTTTCTGTATCATCAGTTCTCCTCTTACGCCACCACTAGCCTAGCAAAATTGACGGTTTTTCGTGAAGTCCTAAATAGGCTTTGTTCAATATCATTAATTATTACACCGTATTTATTTTTAGGCTTTTCATAAATTCTCTATATTAATTTAATCACTACAACATTTTTTTCATCCTTCTGAGCGCATTGTGAATGACGGTCCAATTAGCTTATTATTACTTCTTATTTTATTGATTACCACTGTGCACTAGTATGAGTAAGTATATATCTTCAAATGCGCATAAAGAAATTATTACATTTCAAGTCTTGAGTGAAACTGACGTGAGCTGCTATTGATATTATTAGTATATAACACCAAGTACTAGTATTACTTCATTAAAATCTTTGCTAATCAATGTAATATTTGAATTTAGAAAAAATGTCAAAAAGGTATACTAAAATTTCAAGTAAGGATTGTTAGACTATTAGTTCTATTGGACTTTTGTTAATAATAAATTTATTGAAATTAAATTTCACTTAGAAAAGGTATCCAATTTCATTTCCGAAAAGGAAACATATCACCTTCAATTTCCTTAAGTGAATCCCATTTCGGTCTCAGACCGTGCCATTTTGAAAATGGACGAAACCGAGTTATAATATATTAATAAATTTACCATGATAGCACGGTAGCGTTGCCTCGTTAAATTATTGTATCTGCGGCAGGAAGGGTTGTATCTTGCATCGAGGCCGAAACCAACCCCGGCCGCAGGGTGGTGAGTGTGGGGAGGCTACCCTTGTTTATTAATATAGCTACGTAGCTGCGTCGACAGAGATGCGGTCGCGCGACGCCAAATAAAACTTACTAAATGCCACCGCAACTCGTGAAAATGTACGTGGCGCGATATCCATTACAACGCGAGCGATGTTTACAGTTCCACTGCAGTCATATCTAGTGAAGCTTCGTGGATGAACGTAAGATAACATGCTTCTGTGGCACTCAATCGGCAGTAGCATCGGATTAAAAGGGAAGATCAGAGTTAGAATCATCACCCTTCTGATTGCTAGAACATGCTGAACTAAAGCGCTACATAATTTTAACATTAACACTCGACACGTAGACTGGTTTCTGAAATTTAGAAATTTCTGTTTTCATACTCTAAAATTCTAGTTTTGGAAGCTAGTGTGAGTTTGAATGTTTAT
This sequence comes from Zhengitettix transpicula, assembly GCA_037074705.1. Lineage (NCBI taxonomy): Eukaryota > Metazoa > Arthropoda > Insecta > Orthoptera > Tetrigidae > Zhengitettix > Zhengitettix transpicula. Next base: position 49,094,526 of record CM073593.1, on the reverse strand, counting down.
ATATATATTGTAATATACAATTTAATTAAAACAAGTTGGGACTAAATAATATACTATTTACAAGGAAAAGATAATTTATAGGATTTATCCCTGAAATAAACACTATACCAAAAAAATTTCGATTTTAACTTAGTTTCTGTACATATTTTAAATAAACGCCACAGTTTTTAATGAAACTCAAATCTTCAGGGCCGCTTATTGGGCCTCTAACAAATATAGTAATTTCCAATTAGCACAAATTATATAGAAAACAAAAGAGTTACCTAAGAATAATAATTTAATTTACAATAGCACTTAATATAAAAATAAAACAAAATCCGGTGAACTTTACAGAAATTTTAAAAAAATTTAAAGAAAGTTGACGGTTTTCATATTTATATAAAGTTTACAATAGAAGATTATTACATACCAGTTTATTAGAGCTGCTCTTTATCATATTATTTACACTCTTCACTATTTTTATTCTGTAAAAGAAAAATTTATTTCAACAACTTGGATTCACTTTACCAAAATCCAACCACCGAATTGAATATGCACCTCCTACTTTTACTAAGTATCCAATCCGACCACTGTATTTATCTTGCGTAAGAAAGTCTGTAAGGTTTAGAAACTTCGTTTCTGGGACAACCCTAGTATCGGCGCAGTCCGTTGCTACTTATTTATTCGTGAGAACTGATTTTTCTATGTTTATCATCGGCTGCTACTTGGTTACTCGCCTTAACAGATTTTCTATGAGTATTTTCGGCCGTCCCACAAAACCAGACTGTTTAAGACCATCAAGTTTTGATCTCCCAAACCAGAAAGAGTCATGACCACCATCGGTCAAGTCTCCCAAAACAGACTTTTCTATTAACATCATCGGCCTATCCCAAAAACAAACTGCCGTTCTAGCCAAATTTCTGCGTATTTCACACGTTGCCGACAATAATAAACTGGAAACTATTACAATCTCCGCATTATTGTGCCACATTGACTGTTATTAACAATGCTCTGGCCTCAAAATTACACCGAGTATTATGCTAGAGAAAAATTATTAAAAAACTTTAATTACACTTTGGTAATCTCTACAATATATATAACAAATAGCCGCACTACATTTATTATTTGCCAAATATCGACACTAAGACTGAAACATGGCATAAGGCGATTTTTACCCTGTAAGTTTCCATACTTCACCATAACATGCCATATTAATACTTAAGTTAACAAATAACTATCCCTATCAGTTCGCTCAAAGGACCATAATTTGGCAAATTAGAGTTTTAAAGGTCTGTTTGTTTGTATGTATACTGACACATATAAATCGTTATCATTACGAACTCTGTAACAATTATTGTAACTGAACAAAATAAACAATTCGATTACGGAATGCGTAACATTAAGCCGTAAGCATAGTTAAATATCAGATAAGTAATAAAAATGTCCAAGAAATATGTCACGTTTAATATAAAAGTATAGTAAAACTTAATATGATCTGTATAGTTAAATGGTTTTTCTTTTCCCAATAAATAAGTCATAAATTTATCAACCAATTATATGCTTGTTTAATGTGGCGCAAAAAATTCGGCTGTAAAACTTCATTTGTTTCATGTACGTAGTTTTCCTCGTCGTTGACTTTGCAAGAAATATTCTCGGTTACTAGCCGAGTGAGTGCATTTATTATTGTTCGTGTCTTTTTGGTGACGAACGCCTCTGTCGCCATCTCCCGGTATAGTGAAATTAAGAAGTGGGGATGTTATACGGAAGCGATGAAATCTCTTCTTTTCTCTAATCGTAATTCTTCCGATTATTTTCGCTCCAAACACAATGCTTCCTGAGATTTAAGTTCTCTATTTAAAATCGTATTATACATGACTTGGATTAAAGTTGTTTATTTATAGTCTAGACGTTCCGTCATTTAAAATTTAACATTAGTTAGTTGTTTGAAATTCACATGTTTCCAGTTGATCACACTGCTCTGGTTATGAAATCAAATAGAGTCTGTTAATTAAAATGTTGACAAAAGCGTTCGATTTTTATTGCATCAGCCGAAGCCCTTAAAATTTATATTGTTATCGATAATCTGGTGCTGTGATCACAGTTTCAAAGTCTAGTTGTTCACCGAAATACCAGTCATGTATTCAACGAGACACCCCAGATAACTCTACTATATTTAATATCCAAACATTTTCACTAGTTTTAACATTCATAACGTACGATTTGTATCGACTACGACCAAGTATTTACTATACATTGTGAGTTTATGTCTAATATTCCTGTAATTATTTTCTAACACACTTTTTGTGAGATAATTTTTCAGTGTAAACATTTAACCTTACTATTTTTAATTTGAAACCACGAGGCAGTGGCATTTGCAGCTACATTTGTACATGTTAGCAGCCTTCTTGTGTCGTAGAAATGAATGCGTGTATTGGCATTTAGGCATACAAGCGATGGTTTCAACCCTTTAGCATTGATTTTACACATGAATAAACGCATTACTGCCCTGGAATCCGGGTATTGCGGATCTGATGGTATCGCGAAACGCACGCAGCCCTCATAACTGCTATTTCTGTGGAATATTTCCTGGAAAGTAATGGTAAAGTTCTCAGCTACACTAAACATTCCAAAAAAATAGGGATAAGATCGATAGTCCAATACGGAATATGTTCTGTACGGAATATGAAGTGACTGTTTCATAAAATTTTCAGTAATAGCCACAATAACGAGTTTTCACAGAATCTTCGCAAAAATATATCAAATAACCATTTAAACATGGAGTGAATGTCTACAACACACAGTGCACAGAAGAAGAACAATATTTAATATCGAAAATATTTTATGTTATAAATATCTGTGAATATGTCATATTTACAAGTTAATATTAAATCTATAAAACTGTAATGCGTGGCAAAGGAATTTGAGTTGTGCCACTAGTTTTAAATAAACTTTAAGTAAATCCAATTGTTTTGTAAATTAATTTTTTTTATATTGAATTATTTACAGTCTCATAAAAATCTGTGATTATTATTATTTTATTCCTTATCGGGGGACTGATTTAACGAGAATTTCTTTCATGCACACAAACATCCATGCCCTCGCCGGGATTAGAACCCAGAACCTCTGCGACGTCACGTTGACCCCAACAACACAGGAAATCGGCAAATTAATTTGTAAGCAAAGACTTATATTGCAATATTTTGTGTAAATATGTGATGCACAATAATTTTAATCTATTTAATAGGAACTGTGTATTGTTTTGGTTTTCAAAATAAATAATAACTTAAGAAGGAAAATTAATTTATTCATGAAGTAGCCATGCTTCCTAAAACCGATTCAATGTTTTGGGTATCCCTGAAAATGTAAATACTTAAATATTTGAAAAGTGCAAGAAAACAAATTGCGCGCTTATCTGGTAGAGTACACCAATGAAACAGAAGTCTCAATACAAATCTATTTGTCAATTTCCTATTACAAACCCATATTCAAACAGTATCCGAATCTGATTAATATTAAAATCATTGAATTGTGTTCGTGTATAGGGTGATTATAACATTATGATTATTACGGAATGTGTTATATGAAATTATTTATTAATTGTTTCTGCAGATTTTCAGTAACATACGCCTCAAAATTTGATGATTAAATCTTAGAACAAAAAAACTATTCAGCTGATGTTTTTCTTGACGTAATAAAAAGCTTGAAATCCACACTCAGCGTGGCGAGCTTTGAAGCACAAAGATGAAAGCAGCCGTTTTATCGATACCATATAAACAGTATACGTTGAAAAAAGTTCAAATTCCACAAATATTTTATGTCCTGAAGTAAATTTGTTGAGGTCGTCTTGAAATGTCACGAGAATGCAGTGTAGCAATGGCGAGTTTGAAGTGGCGTAACCGCAGAGAGTTAAGATCCCTAACAATTTCACCACAGTATGCGATTCTGCGTGCCTCAGGGTTGCCCCTAAATCTCGTAATTATCAAGGGTTTACATAGGCTTTATTACAGAACCGAGGAGCTCTGCGATTTATGGCTCGTATGGGTTTCACGCGGAATATTCAAAGCAAGTACGTTTAATTCTATAATTACGATCTTATTAATAGATCCATATTCATGGCATTTAGCTGAAAGTTTGATTAACATATTCAACCATGCTTCCTAATGAACACGTTAATAGGATTTCGTATCATTAGAGGGTTCTTTAACAATCCTATTCACGTCCCAGTGATGAGTGTGTAAATCCTATTAGCACGCCTATTCTAACGCACACTTTGGGAACAGTAATTACAAGCGCCGCTCAGGGCATAAAAGTTAAAAGAAAACATCAACAATAATTTTAAATTTAGAAATTATTAGTTTACTACAAAATTTTTCAGTTTATGCAGGTACAAATGTATGATGGGGAATCGAAAGCATAGTAAATGAATTTATTTTTCTTATTTATTTATGTCCAGTTTTAGTCTGATTGTTTAAAAATGATTTTCCCCAACATTACTTCCAATATTCGTGTTCCCAATTTTTTTTTCTTAGTCAAAATTTGAAAATCTCGAACTTTGTATTGTATATTATTTAACAATCGTCGGATTTCCAGTTCCTTCAAACATATGTTCTCGTATTTGAATACAAAAATTTAAAAAATGTTTTTTGAAACGATTATATCTTATTACATTTTGCTCAGAAAAGAAGCAAAATAATTGAAATAATATTTTATTTCACATCAGATTTTAATAATAAGATATGTTTGACGACCATTAACAAATATATTTGAATTTTTTTTATTAATTAGAAATATTATTGTACCATAACGGTTCTTTATTTCACAATAATATCAATAATTTTGGTGTTACCGTAGAAACTTCAGTAATATTCATAGGCAGACTGAGGAAACGTTTATAAAATCGACAAACAATAAGTCAGCCTGAAGAGAGTTCAAATACGAACAGAAAAGTTGTTGTTCTCTTAAATTTAAAATTTTACAATAAATAATTTTTTAATTAATAAAAATTACTGTCAGTGATCATAAATATATCTTAATAATGAGAAATACAGACAAAATAAGTGATAATATAAATACCGCACAACGTTTCTGGGATCCTTGTCCCTTTCTTCAGGTGCTAAGAAGAGCCTAGAGAAACACAACTATACACGTAATGTTTAAAAAACAGAAAAACTTCTATAAATATATATTCTTAAACTCACTAAAAATTTATAACATCATAAATAGCAAAATAACCGGTTTAAACACTTTTCTAAAATTCAAATAAGTTACATTTTTACCGAATAATGGACAATCAAATTCAAAAGTAATTAGATTACTGTACCAGAATTCGTAAATACATTGAGATTAATTAAATGAATACAGGGGATAATAAATTAAATAATTTTACGGCGTTTTCTAATAAACTTTATAACTTAATAAGTGATGCAAAATTAGAGAGAATTTCAACATTTCTATTCGTATAACATCTCCGCTGAATTCGCATTGGGAAGAAGGTGAATAAACCTCGTTAACGCCTCCGATATTAATTTCTACGCTTCTACATCGCGGAGGTAGCTTTGTCTTTCATAACTCTTCGTCACGGTTAGTTTCAAATTTACGTATCTATAATATACTTTAGTATTACAATCAACGAATGCAATTTATATCCTGTATTTTCCATTGTACACGATATTACCTAACGAAATATTATTTTTAATATGTTCGTGTTTAATATTTAATTGAAGTTTCTTACTTACTAACTACGTCAATCGTGACTACTACAATAGTTGTAAGACAGGAGCACTACTCACGTAAGTAAGTATAGCGGGAAATGAATATTTTTCTTCAGATTAATTTTACATAATAAATTAGAGTCGATTGTAATTTCATGTCAGTGTATAGTTATTTCACCGTTTCAAGTTGCATTTCTTCACATTTAATGTACAGAGGTAGCAACATATGCAGCTGAAGGGGAATGTGATTTACTGAACTCTCATATTAAGAGAACTTTTCACCTGTTGAATGTGACTATTCATATATCTTTTCAAGGTCTATAGATCCAAAAGAAAAGTTATTTGAAATTTTAAAATAAATTAATATTATGAAAGTAAACCCAAACTCTTTATTATTCTGAATAATGGTATTTGTTATACTATTGCATAATTCATTTATATAATATATTAATAAGTTGTTGAAAATTATGGAACCATTTTCTGTATGTTTCTTTATCATTTGGCATTCTGCATATTGTGGGATGATAATATATTATTTAATACTAATTTGTGTTTGCTTCAATTATTGTTTTGAGTGTTATAGAAGTAACCATACCAAGAAATTTATATCACGGCTGTAAATTATAGAATTATAAATAGTTACGTCTTTAAAAATTATGACCACAACGATGACTACCACGAAGTTCATTATCGGGATACAAATTAGTCAAAAATATTCTATATTCTACTGAAGACCAACCCCAAGATTATAAAATCAATACAAGAAGTAACTCGCAGAAATGATACGAAATATTATTCTTATTTTGAGTCGTATTAACAACTCTACCCTTCCGCATCCCCCCTTTCTAATCCCTTCCTATGCTATTAAAGGGGAGTTGCCCTAAGTGGATTACCCTCATGTAGCCTATTGCCCTAAAAAAAAACTCGATCTTTGGCGTCTATAAATTATTATTACATTGACTTAGATATTAATAAACGTTTACATGAGTATGTTTTTTACATGTTATATATTTAAGTTATTTAAAATTTTTGCATTTAACATTATGACATATACATCTTTTCCATTTCCATTATTCATTTTGCTTTTTGTATGGATTAAATAGTTATTTCTATATTTCCATGTATAGATTTATCTTTTAAAACAATTTAATAATGTTCTCAGGGTACGCCGGTGAATCAATTATTTCGTTGGTTTCCCCTTCTCCGTTCATACGTTTTGCAATCGTGAACAATGCGCTTCTCTGTTATTTATACTTTACAGATGAGAAATATTATTTGTGTTGTCAGAAAAATTCGTTTAGATTAGTTAACCACTCATATATATAGTTTCCCAAAGCTGCAGATTCTGAAAGAAGTTAAAAAATAAGTCTTTTGTTTTTTCTTGACCCGTATAATAATACTAATAAGTATGTGAAATTTAAGTTTTTGGAATTGATTTTGGTGTTTGTATAGAAGCGGCCAGACCGCATGGTAACCAGGAAAAGACAGGAAAGTCAATTCAAGATGAGTTGTTTGTCACCAGGGGTTAATAAATTAATTATTTCACGAATAGATTTTATGTTTTATAATCAAATACGTATAGCGGATCGTTTTCCTTTTGTTAGAATGCGTGTGTTTTGTTTAAAAAATAATTAGTGAGTTGTTCTTGAAGGGTATTAGAGTGGAGGAAATAAAAAACACTTCTGTGTTTTTGTTTTTTATCAGTAGTGGATTTCATAATATTGCTAGTTAAAATCAAACAAGTTTTGATCCATTTTAAGAAATTCAAATATTTGGAATATAAATACTTAAAATATTTACAGTTATTATAAAAAGGTATGTTAATGATAAATACATGATTATTATTAAAAAGTTAAACTAATGATAGGTGGTTCTCCTGGTGTAATTGTTAATTATATTGCGATTACGACATGAATACTTATTTATATCAATTATAAATCTTTAGATAAAATATGGACTTGCCTCTTTGTTTTTTTGAGTCATAATATACATGAAATAAGTATAAAAATTATGGTTTTGAATGATTATCAATTTTACTGTTAACATTATTTAAATATTTATTTCTAATAATAAAAGAAAACTTTTCACCCTCAATTGACATAATTGACAGGAAAAACTAAGGATTGGATTGCTAATAACTTAAGTTTTTAACAATACTGGGATTAGAGATACTATTTAAGGTTCACGCTGTTGGTCTGACAGCAAGGCACAGTGAGGTCAGCCATTCTCTAGGGAACACTTGCCTCTAGCTGACAGACGTTCTGCTAACTGCATGCTACCACGTTAATTAGCAGCTTCGGCTGTCCCGCTAGACTTGCCCTGCAGGCGTGTAGCTAAGACGTATAGCTGTAATAAATTAACCTGCTTACACGTTCAAATGCTTTTACGTCGTTATTGGTCATTAGTTGATTGAGTCATTTAGAGATTTATTACGCTACAAACATTTGTAGAAAACCCAGCACAAAACAAACGTATTATTATCGTAAGCCGCTTTAATCGTCTAGATATTTATGTTAAATGGAGAGATATTGATTTGTTTTCAATTAAATTATATAAAATAAATCAAAATTATATTAAAACATTCTAAATTCTTGTAGAATATATTTTTCAGGATAATTTCGTGACGAGATAATTTTTATATCTAAAGTTCTTATCTAATATTTCTGTGGTCGATGTTGACTGCTGCCTGACGCTGAATTATCTGCTGGCGCTCTCCCACTGCTGCTTCACCAAAATATTTCCTAAATTCATCAGAAAAATGCTGGATGAAGCAATATTTCGACGCCTTGATATCACAATTTTTCCACAGGGGAACAACGGCATTAATTCAACGTACCCGCCGTTCATATCCAGAATATTACATGAAAATAGTAGACAATAATCGTCCATGCATTTTATGCAGCAGGAATGATAAATAATATGAATAAATAAATAGTACGTTAAAATTCATGAATTGTTAGAAGTATTTTGCTCCTTTGCATCGGCTGGTTACTTCTCTGCTTACTTGAATATTACGAAAATTGTATTTCATTTTATACCGGAAGGAAATTAATTTCGAATGAAACATGCAAAATTACATATTTATTTAATTAATTCAACATTTCCGTCCGCTACTGTAATATTCGCAATATGAATTTTTTCACTAACGGTCAAATCGGTTAAATTTTTCAAATCATTAACCATATCATTTGTAATTCAAAAATTATTATTATTATGTATTTTACATGATATATGTTTCTTGAAATGAAAATAAGAGTGAATGATATATTTCTCAGAGCCGGAATAATCGTTAAACGTTATAGTTTTTCTTAATTATATACATAGGTGTGAAAAAACAATAGTGTGAAGAAATAAAGGCGTAGAACTTATAAAATATAGGTAAAATTAACTTTTCAAGCGATTGATTAGACTCTTACGTTACAAACCGAAATAAAATTTTGAAATGTAGAAAAAAAATTGAATTACGTTGCCAGAAAAGAGTTCATTATCTGTTTCAATTCCGTCATTTACCTTATAAAAGTAAAATATTTTCTGTTTTTTCTGGAAATACCTTGTACGTATGTATATATGCATATATTTGATAGTATGGAAGCAATAAATTGTTTCATTAATTAACTTGTTAGAGAATTGCCTTGTGGGCTCCGTAGATTTGTCTATTGTTTCATTAAATTCATGGTTATTGTGTCTTCAAGCCTAGTAATTCGATTGGTCATTAATGTCACAATTAATCAATTTAGCAAATAGCAACAGTGGAGAGCTCCGCATTGGCCATTTGTTGTCATGAATAACGTGTGAATGTATTTGTGTCCGATTTAGAGATATTGGTAGGAATGGAGGGGAGCAATTTTGATTTAAGTGTGTAACAATTGCACCACTAATGTATTGGTATTACCAGTTTAATATACGTTAAAAGCCGTTTTTAACGTGAATTTGAAACATTTCAAATCATAAATCAATGTACATCACTTTACTAAATTGTTACTATTACGTATTTCATTCCCGGTCACTTAAACATCAAAACCAAAGAATAATTTCAATTTACAATTGCTATAATTTGCAGAAAACAGAATAATTCATTAACATTATTTTCTGAGTTTAAACTCGTTTGCTAAATTGTGTTGATTAATAAATTTCCATTAAACACAAACATACATTTAGTTACAGTGTCTGCATAATGTTACGTTAGACCTTTACGACATGTTGCAGGTTCATTTTTTAAAAAGATCATAATAATTTGCAGTGTGTGGTCTTTCCTGAAACAGTGTGCCTATGCCTCATTGTGGATAGTTTTCCATAATTCATGGATATGTTCAATCATGTGAATATGATTCAATTATTTATATTCTAAAAGCAACCCACTGTGGTGGCCCCATGCGACTCGAAACAACAACATTTTGGAATCATAACATCTTACAGTTGGCCGAAATTTAAATTTTGACTAAATTCTGTTGTCTCTTATAAGTAAATGATTACATAAAGCCTATTTTCCTGCGTTAGCTCTAGAAGTGACCCAGAAAACCGAGTAATTAATTCAAAGGATCAACACATCGGTCATAATACTCCATGATCCAAAAAATTGGATTGTTGAAAGGCCGGAAATCGCTACTAAGTTAAAGATTCTGACAAAAATTTAAAAGTTTTCATTCATATAAAGGAAGTTAATTTCACTATTCTTAGAGATTCCAATCCAGTTTTGTAAATTGTACGATCAGGGGTCGTAGACCTTGGGCATACGGTATGAGTTGTCAGCTGTTCCTTTTAGAACAGTCGGTCAGCTAACACCTAAACTGTTCGACATATGAATATTGGAACGCTGCGTCCCCACAGCAAACCATTTTCCCGTCATCGGGAGAAGTACCAAGTACCATTGCCTTGTTAACTCTTGGATGCCTTCCGCATTCCTCTTTTCAAATCCCTTCCTATGCTATTGAAAGGGATTTGCCACCCTGTTACTCATAAAAACCCTGAATTACTGCACCTAGAACATTCAACAAGTTCGTGGTTTGAGAGAAAAGTGTCTCAAATAGCCGGATCCTTTAACTGGTTCTTGCCGTTTATTGACATTCAAAAATTTTGTATTTTATAAAATAATTTTTAACTAGTGACCGGTAAGAGATTGGAGAATAAATAGTTTCCTATATAGATGAGAAAAAATAAGAATTTCATTCAAAACTTTATCGATGAACGTAGAATTACATAGTAATTTGGTCATTAACTCCGATCATAAATTTATGATGAACAGATAATTATGGTTGTTGAAAATAAGAAATAATTTTAACTTGAGAATAATTCGAGTGTTTAAGTTTATATTACACCTTGTAGTGTATAATACTTATATAGGTCTGCATTATATGTTTACAGAATACCCAATTGCATGATATATAATATATTTTATCATCAACAAACGCAAAATTATTGGAAATTTAAAAGGAAATTTTTTTCCTTCACACAAGTCAGTTCCTTTGTCCAAACAATTTCTTGAATTAATATTACCTACGTACATATATCAAAAATATTCAGTATTACGTGTATGTATAACTGATTACTATATTGAATACATTATTATATTTAATTTCCCACAAATTAAGACTATATATATTACTCTGGAGGTATATTTAAATAAAATCCAAGACTCTGAATTTTGTCATGTTAGGTCAGTCATGCGATATAAAACGACCTCGATATCAATTGTTCATATTTGATTAAGAATTAGTATATATAAGACTCTCATTATATCAATCGATCACAAAAATAAAGCGACGTTGATGTGGTACATTGACACTGAAAATGTCTATTTAAGTAGTTATAATGTTTATCAAAAATAAATAAAGCAATATAATACTTAGGTCTGCATTATATGTTTACAGAATACCCAATTGCGTGGTATATAATATATTTTATATCAACAAACACAAAATTATTGGCAAATTAAGGGGAAATATTTTAAAGCATCTTTCACAAAAGTCAGCTACTTTGTACAAAATAATTTCTTGAATTAATATTACCTACGTACATATGTCAAAAATATTCAGTATCACGTGTATGAATAACTGAGTACTCTATTTAATACATTATATTATTTAACATAACATGCAGTAATGGGGATATAATATTTACACAAGTTAAAAGTCTTAAAATGAGTTATTTAAGTTCGCGTTTTTTTCATTCTTGCAATAAATGTGTAAATATGTTGTTCGAAGAAATCCTGTGAATGAATTAAAATTTACATTTTATCCCGAAATTGTCGGCTTTCGAACGAAGACCATCGTTGCGAATTCTGCCCTCTATGTCAGCCATCGTTAGGTATTTATTAAAACCTTTCCGTTAACAAATTCATCTCACTCATTCCAATCTCAAATCATTTGTCTGAAAAATGGAAATTGGGAAGTTCATGAATTTTATCCATTCATGGAAGCTGTTGTTTGCGTTAATAAAGTCTCATGCATTTAATATTAGAAGGAGAATGTGTTGTTTGCCAGGCAATGAAAATCATAAAAGCTTTCCCGCATTGTTGGGAGAGCTTATAAAATCAATTATGGGATGCTGACAAAACATTACTCGTAGCGTGAGTTCTTTGTTCTGACTCATATTGTTCAACGAAATTATCACGGTGATTAACATAGAATCGATCAAAGTTGCAGGTATAGTATACGCTACTATGTATAGAGTATCGTAATGGTATGTCACCAAGCATGCGTTGTTAATTTAATAGGTATGCTATTTGATGTGATTGTTCAGTAATTGAGAAACGCATTTCATAACAAACGTTGAAAACATTTCTGCTGTCAGTTTTCATGTGTCACGAATCTTCAATAACAATCCTCGAATAACATTATCTCTGGGGACTTAAGATAATCTAAAGTTTATACAAAGTCCACAAAAAAAGGTAACGCGAAATGAAATTCTTGTCACGTTAAGAAAATATTTCCTCTTCGGGGAACTTTTGTTGGAACGTTTGACGATGCAGAAAATAGAAGATTGGAGAAAAATGTCTTCTCTCACACTATCTCGTCTGAACTTAAAGTACCACACACGATAATTCAGTATACTTTTAATTGACCGACGGGCATGTTTTTTTTTAGGGTGAGAGGCTACATGAGGGTAATTCACATGGTGGCAACTACCCTTTAATAGCATAGGAAGGGATTTGATAGGGGGGATGCGGAAGGGTAGAGGAAGGTAGCCAAGGGATAACTAGGGCGCCCGGGCTATAGTTTAAGGACCCTACCCGGCATTCGCATAAAATTAATGCAGGTAAAACCCTAGAAAATCCTGCATCAGGTAGGTCTGACATTGGGTACTTGTCCCACGCCCTTCCGATAGCGGGAGAAGATTTTTCTGTGGGGTCGCAGCATTCCCTTCTCCGTACCTCGACCAGTTTAGGAGGCAGCTGGCCGACTGTTCGAATGGGAACCGAAAAACAACTCTTACCGTATGCCCAAGGTCTGTGACCCCGGAACATACACCTCTCAAAACAGGCCGAGGTGCCTCGGCTTGTGGGAACCTTAGTTCAAAAACGGAGAGTGGAAAAGGCATCCCCATCTACTCACGGACATGTTATATTTCACTTCGAATGGTATAAGAACGATTTTTCAGATATAGCTGAATGTGTTGACATTATAAATGGATTCATTAATTTGAAATTATAATAAATTTATATACCACAGAATCACATGCAGCAGTTTAAAATAATTATTTTCAAAAAAACTTGAAAGACGCAGAGATACTGTAAATGGAATGTGGTTTTGCTAAATTGTTTTTTAATTTGATCTTTATGAAAAACTTTTTTATTTATGTTAGGTGAAAAGAAGCCATGATTTATTTGAATAGGTAAATGTAGTCTGTAAAGGAGTAAATCCTTTCCCGATAACTTGTTGCGACGTGTTTACCCGGATGGAAGATAAGAGTTTATGTGCAACGTAATATTTTATACACTTATATAGTTAAAACTTCACCCAAATAAAAAATAATTTTTCTAAAAATCTAGTTTTATAAGTACAAAATAAATTTTCATAAATTACCTTCATTAGATTAATATCAGAATCTGCAAATTTTATTTCAAATAATTGAACGAAAAATCTTAATTTTCTAGATACAAAGCATAAAGCAAATGTAAATATACAACCTAATAAATCCTTACGTATAGATGTAATTTGCTCATTACTCTTCCCCGCTTTCAATGGCAGCTCCAACTTATACAGAACCCACTTTTTTGTTTTGTAACCATCGTTGCTACGCAGTCAAATGCCGATGATAAATTTGTGTAGTCGCATTCTGGTTCAGCGATTGTTTCTGACAGCGACAGATTATTCCAGCCAAAATAATTTTCCTTCTGTGGCTTCGATTCTCCTCTGCGAGTCGAGTTCCTCCCACACAGTGTTCCTCTTTTCCGCTCCGATAATACACACAGGCGCACAAATTGCGTACTGTATTGTACAACACTCAATAAGTGTATGTCATAATAATTCATATCCGCTTTGATTGCGTTTGTATTTAATAATTGACTGGATGATGAAAGATTCTCCTGCTCCTTCCAAGTCTATAAGACGTTCGCAGAAGGTAAGAAAACTTACGACACAATTGTTTAACTCGAAAAGTAACGAGGTATGTAAGTTTTTATAAAGGTAAAAATAATCTATTACAGTTGTCATATTAATTGTAATATAATTATAGTCATTTAACGCAGAACTGCCCCATTATTCTAAGGCTCATAAGTTATGATATCGAGTAACACTGAAAACGACTTAAATAATCAAAATTAAAATGGTAAATATAAAATAACGTAATCTTGTTATTATTATATGACATTTATTGTGATAAATTATCTGTATTACAATAGGCGGTTCGTGTAGATTTGTGCATCCGGGTATTAACTATTTGTAAAAGGGTAAAAAAGATGCTCTTACTCCTGCTCACACATCAAGTGTTGGAATGGCAATAAAGTTAGGCATAGAAAAATTATCCATCACCAAGATTAGACCACATATGACTTACATGTTTTCCTATCCTACAAATTTGGCCTGTGCGAGTTGCCTACCCTGTAGAGGATTACTATGCACTAAGCGAAACAAAATATTTGAATTGAAATAAAATAATTGGAATCTCGCTGGATTAAATATATTGAGATCAATAAAAATTTGTTTTACAAATTATTTGCAAATAAAGCGTTATAAGTGATTTTTGCGAGGCATGTCTGTACACCAATATAATTTTCTTTATCAAAATAGCTGAAAGCGTTATAGTTTCTTATAGACGACAACATAATAGGGTAATGTAACATCTCAGACACGCTGTATAAAATATATTTCCTAAGAACACTTATACAGCGATGACATTTGCGCAGTTGTTTAAGCGTACGGAAACACACCACAGAGCTTTGCAGGATGTACAGGTAACAGGCTGGACAAAACAAAAGGCATGAAAGCATGGCGCACTCAAAGTACTCGTGCAGAACTCGACGTTTACTAAGGTTCAGAGAAAAGAGAATTTTAAATCATCACCGGGCTTTTGGCAGCAGCAGGGAACTGTGACGCACAGTTCAACGTTATAGTTCATTACCATACTAATTAGTCATTTTTATTTAAAAATTCTTGAAATAAAAATTGAACTTGAAACATGTTTGCCAAATTATAGACACACATTGTATTAACGTGTTTTAATGGTAAAAATTATTTGCCTATATGTTCCATTTAAGTTTCTAATTGCACAATAATTCATTGTTTTTGAATATTATTCTTCAAAATAGTGTTGTATAATAAATTATTACAATGGTTCTATGTTTTGTTTATTCTTCAATTATATTTTATTCAAACGCATTCTTCATTAAATGAGATTTATTTGTTCTTAAATGCTCCTAGAAGTAACTTAGTTTTTATAAATTCTGAATTTTTATAAAAATAATTGATATATTTATGAATGCAGTGACCTGAATCGATATCAAATTAATAATGAATATAAATTACTTGATTAGGTTATATCATGCATTGTGTGTCTGTTGAATATTCGATGAAAGTATGTTACATGTCTTCTATTATTGACGACCTTTATGAGGTGTAATTCTAAAACGAATTCTAGGCTTTAGATGGCGTATACGCCAGACAGGCTATCTCTGACAGAATGAAACGCTAGGTCACCGAGCTAATTTCCTGATGCAAATAGGCGATAGCAATTTATCACGGAAAACAACTGTCATTCTCTGAACATGTTGAAACTCCATCGGATTGTTGTTTACAAAATAAACGATTATATTTATTATTGGTTGAATAATGGAAGTAGTGTTAATTTAGCGAGTATCTATTTAAATGTAAAACATACACTGAAAAACAAGAATTATTGTCAAATGTGGTAAATTTACATATAAAAAATTACGGATTTTTTAAAAATACAGATTTTTATTAGCAATGAAGGTGCCAATTCTACTGCAACATGTTTTTAATATATCTTATCAATGCACATTTAAAATACTAATTTTATACCAGATATATTAAAGTACTAATACAATAGTTATCAATCAATCAAATTCGGAACCTACAAAGTAAAACAACTATTGCTATTAAAAAAAACTAAATTAATTCTGGAAATGAGCGAATTGTAAATACGAAAGCCAAATGAGTTTATTTTAATAAAACTAGATACACTAAAATCTTATAAGGACGTATTCGTAAATATGAAACTATAATACCAACTGAAATACACCTCCATCGGATGACAAACTGAGAATATTTTTAGAAAAAAAACTATTCTAGCTGTATCTTGCACTGGAGATCTCCGAGCACTTAATATTCTGCTCACAGATGGCAGGTTAAAATAAAAGGAAATCCGTCTACGAAGAAAGAGTAGAGCAGCCTATCGGGAAATGCAATGAAAATAGAAACGTTTCCAGCGCATGTTATAAAACAAAGACATAATACATCAACAGACGATGGGAGTAGTCAGCCTGAAATAACATTTCACTCTTTAACTGTGACGTCGGCAGAAAGAAGAGGCATTCTTTTACATATAATTATCCGCAAACGTATTTATAATAATACAAAGAAGTTGAAACTCGTGAATAAAAAAATATTGCAATTAGTGCGGCTCTCGTTTCTTCCTGTCCAATCGCTACAGATTGCATTTAAAACCAATTTATCACTGCTTTAAAGTAATTTTTAGTTAATACGTTTTATTTTGATTCATTTATTAATAATTTTACAGTTATGTTAAGTGTTCATTATTTTATGTATTTGAAATTTATGATATTCAGGCAGACTCAAATCTATTTAGTTGCTGTCTTGATCTCCATTGTGATACGTCGTGCCACGACGCCAGCATTACAAAGCCCAACAGAAAGGACGTCACCTTTCTTTAATTACCGATAATTTTGTTCTTCTGTAATCGTCAGTCAGCGATATAGAACTGCTCGAGGTGTCACAAATATTGCAGTCGTCCTTATTTGCTCAGCGCGCAAATTTTATATTCTGATCTGCACGTACATAAAAACAGGCCGAAAGTATCGGACCACCTAGACACTTGTGTCAACAAGATCAGTCGAGCCTCCTCAAAGGAAACTTTGAGCACTGTTACTGTATCTTAGGTAAACAGGAAAAACGTAGCTGTCTCAGAAATACCTCAATGTGACGCTGAGATAGTGTATAACATGTAATTGTGATCAGCGAGATTATGGAAATTTTATAATACTTATTCCCGTAAAAATGGTTGGATAAAATTTTAGATTCCTGAATAAAAAATTTAATTAAATAAAGTACTGTAAAATACGTGATGACCATGTTTATTTGAAATTATTTAGTGATTTTGTGCAATAATTATTCTTCATAAAACATTCAAATTCTGGATACGACTGGATATTGTATGTTAAAATATTTAATTTGATGAAATAATAAATTAAACTATCTTGGATTCCATTTCAATAAAGTCTTATTTTATAGAAGTGGAGAGCCATTATAATTGTTATTTCTAAAAGCAATAATTTAGATATACCAGTTACGTTCGAAACTTAATTGAATATTATAGAAAATTTTATAAACTTCATATATATGAAAATTTTGAAAGTATGCGGAATTTATATTCTAGCAAATTCCTGAAATGAAAGTTTGATTTATATATGTGTAAATGCTACTTGATTCTATTATTCAATGGAATTTAGTATGTACTACGTGTAATCACATGTGATTTTGTCTCATGTTATATAATTATTGAATGCACACACAAGGTCAACACTATCTAATTGTAGTCACGTTTCGCAGCACATAAATGAAACTTAAGAGATATCTCCACCGAGGAAGTATCAATGATTATATACATTAGTTTTGATGGGTCTTTTGAATTTTACCAACTACATTTCATCGAATACTATACTTGAATGAAATTCTAAAACATGTGTCGGTAATGATGTTGCAACATGTGCATTAGAAATAATTTAAAATCTATTGTCTTAAAATGTATATGTATATGTAATATACTGAAACCGTTTTTATGTAACTTAACTGAGACATCCTGTCTCTCAATGTTTTAAATATTGAATTACCTCCTTAATAAAAAAAATCAATGTATAGACGATGTCTCTTAATAGTTTCAATTGTTCAGATGTAGTGCTTTATTAACTTACCTGCGACCTATCGTTTCATCATCCTTCGACCTTTCAACGGTCATATAACTGAAATAATACGCAAAAATGTTTGGCATTAAACAGATGAAAATGACGTAATACCGAAAGCTTTTGTGTGTAGGCTAAGCTTAAGTACATGTAAGTATATGCCTTTTTCAAACGTCGCAGCTACGAAAGGTTAATAATGAAATGAAAATACGCATCACACAATAATCTTGTCACACAATGTAGAATTTGAATATTTTTCTAGAACAAAGATGAGTAATCCTTTTAAACAATTCCTGCAGACAATCGATGTAACGTACATGCAGATGCATTTAATTGCATCAAACGTGAAATGATGAAATTGATTGACTTTACATTGTTTCTGTAGTATTTCGTAGATCCATTTTAATTTTTGTTCAATTTTTCGTTATTTGCCTTCTACTCTAAGTAATACAAGATTAGCTATGTATTTGGTCACAGAAATTATGTCACAGAAAATTACGTGTTAAATGAGTTATAATGAGCTAATATACAACTATAAGGGTAATGAAAAGATGTAAACTCGATTCATCGATCCAGACAAGCCCATTCATTTTCTACACGGTTAAAAATAAATGCGTGCTTTCACATCGCATTTTTTACATCCATGGAGGACACGAGTAACGCCACACAATCGGTAAAGTTTATTATTTTTTACTCAGGTTGACAGTTTATGAAATATTGCTGTTACGTAACAAATGTAAACTTTTATGTTTTGTATATGTGCGCAAAAGTGGAAGTCTAAAATAGGAAGTGTGAAAGGAAACGTCGCAGCTAATAAATGTATTTATGTATACCGATAGTGTTGTTGCCCATTTTATGAAAAAAATATTTAACTATCTTGTGGTTTAGATCATAATTCCGAACGGGTGAGAGTGCATACGATACAACGAACAATTTATCTCTAAAACTTCAGTTTATTAGATGTTTATATTCGACGAAGGAAAGAAAATGAATGTATACGAAGGCGTATAATAATTAGTGTCAGATTTTTAAACATTTGAAACATGTCTTAAAATGATATAATTTGAATGAAACTATTTTCTAAACACATTTTTATATAACAAATTTATGCAAATAAATGTAAAAGAAGTGACACTACTCTTCGTAGATACTTTATTAAAATAGAATTGATAAGATTTATCTGATGCCCTGAGCAGGTAATTTAAAAGACCATATGTTTTTCTTTTAGACAATATTTTAAACATTAAATATAATGTTATAAACACTTTTAAGTATGATAGTGTACATTTTTGATATTTATTTAAATATTTATTAACACTAATCTCTGATATATAAAACTATAAAATCTGAAATGGATTATTTATGGATGAGCAGAGTTTAAGTGAAAATGTTTCGATTTCATTTAATAATATTCAATGGTACGATAAAATATTTGAAAATAAACAGAATATTTTCATGAATACCAACAATATATACAAAAACTGTGCCCAAATTATTATTTTCTGGTACGAACAATTAAACTCTACACCATGGATTATTAGTGTAATATATTATTGATAGTATGGTAGCAGAAATCTCGCATCTTATGTGATTGTCTCGAATATAAAGTAGACGTGGTTGGATTCTGTCGTAAGCAGACTTTCATTGATGATTGTTATATTGATCAAACTTGACACGGCAGTCATAAAAAGTCGAGTGGCTTTTTGGGTGAAATTTTTTTTGTTCCACACTATATAGTTAACGTTTAAGTGACGTTTTATGGACAAATAAAGCACGACTCTGTGATTGGTGTGGTCGTTATTATCCTCTGGAAGAAAAGGCTCCTCCGTTTTGTTTGTGAAAATAAATTAGGGAAACCTATTTGAGAAAGGAGCCACGAATATAGAACTAATTATCTTTAGAAGTCATTATGTAACCTGATTGTTCCGAAAATAGTGTAGTGCACTCCATTGACTTTTTACATATTGTTGAAACGGTTGGTTTAGATTAAAAGAATAACTTGAATAGATTAGAGTGGAAAATTATCCGTGTCCAATTACCGGTCATATGCTCAGATTTGCACTTGAAACTCTTCATTACAGAGTAAAACGATGAGAAAAGTTTATAAATTGAAATTTCTAAATCCGTATAATCATAAACGAAACTATGAAGGAAGACAGTGGCCCTCTGAGGAAGTCAGCTCACTCAATGCTGCTCTGCTCTGTGGCTAGCGGTTGGTGTGGTGGCTTTACAGCATTACTGTTTGTAGAATACCATTGCGTGGACTGTGATGGCGGTGAGTGGTTTGTGTCTAATTCTCCCATTGACTCCGGGTTGCCCCTCTAACTTAGGAGACTTACTTTTACCTGTGTTTCGTCTCTCACGTCTCTCATTAGAATGTTCTAGTCACACATGAGGCTATAAAGCATCCCCTCTCACTAAACAGGAAAACACTCTTCTCACAATATCTCTACTAAGGGTGAACACACTCGAGGAAAATTCAAAGGCATTTTCCGTCTGCCTCGTCAGCAAAGTCTGACGCCTGGACAATAGTTTCTTTTCTAAACAGCAAAATTCCAAGCCAGACAAATATTTCGAAAATTTCTTGGAACTGTAACTAAACCTTCAATTTTATTAATCGCGGCTATAATTAAGAAATTAAATAAGGGTCTACTAATGGACTAACTCAATAACTGACAACAACATTTTATAAACGTTTGTAAAATACTTATAAGAAATACGAAGAAGAAATTTCACGAGCTCTACAGCTTGGAGCACTTGAGAAATGATAAAGCAAAGCTAAGAGATGCTTTACGGTGTTTAAAGTTGAAATATGATTCACAATTATGAATAAGGAACATGGCGTTAAATGACTTTTCTCAAATAACCTGAAATAAACTCGGAACTCTAATAAGGTAATTAAAAAAATATCTTGCTACATAATTTATTGTTTTACATTTATTGTCAAATTAATTCTGTCGGTAATTATTTAACCAATATTAAGACTACATTACAGAAAAATATTTTAAAAGACGAAGCAAAATTTTATTTTGTCGTTTTATAGTGCAAAAGATTTAGATGTAAATTTAAATGATGTTACGAGTCATGTATTAGAGACCGTAAATTTTTGTTTTATAAAGTATAAATCACTTCTCACTAACAGTCTTATATATGTCGAACATCGCATCCTCAAGTTTCTCTTCTACTTTATACGTTAAAATAACAAGCTATAAAATATTTTTTCTGTAATTTTTAAACGATTATCATAGTCAGATTTTCAAGGATTCATTAAAAAAATATTTTAATACAATGCCTTTAATTATAAAAACAAATTTAATAATTTGCTTAGAAAGTTAGTCATCTCTAATTTAGCTCAGTTCAACTCGCATCCAAATTATTTCGAAATAAAATGTTAGTTCAGCCCACACATTATTTAGCTGTTCCAGCAGTTTAAGTTTTCAGTTTATAATCAATTTAATACAGTGATTACTCGAATAGAATTCATGCTTTAATTTAAATTCTCTAAATCTATTCCAATTTCCAAATTGTTAACCGTATGTTCTAATCTTGATTATTCACGTATTGAAAGAAAAATATGGGAGAATACATACGGAAACAGAAAAATAATGAGACCGACGTTGTAAATGAAGAACAATTTTCTATGTAGTGCTGCGCGGTCACAGTGTTCTGAATTGCACCATATTCTTACGCGGTGACAAGTTAGAACTTGCCTTATTGATACAGTTGGAGTGAGTGAGCAATTGACCATAATCTTTTTCTCACAATACACCGGAAAAAGTAGAACATGAAACTTGATCAGCACGTTAACATTAGATTTCACGTGATTTTAAAACTTGGATTTGTTAAAACCCCAGGTTTTAAGAATATTATGTCTTTATGTGGAGAAATATTTTCGGTCTAGAATAAGATTACTGTTAGGGGAATGAGTGTTGGAAAAAACTAATTGTTCTACAAGTGTATCGGTTTCGAAGTCGTTGCAACTCTTAAGCAACGTCTGAACTGTAACGGTTGTTTGCAAGCAGGCTATTGTCACCTTCCTTTAGAAACGTTTGCCAGGCGCCCAAGTGAGGAACGGGATCGATATTCGCTACGAGATAACACGTAATATTGTCCGCATTGCGCAATGCCGGTAAAATCCCCGCCCTGCTGCATGCACTCAACCATTAACAACCTCAATTATTATTGGATTCCGCTAGTCTTCTGTGAAACAAGCGCAGCTCTTGCCGTTTTTTCCTGTCCTCAGCACCAGCCTATCCGTTACCACATGAAAACGAAACGTCGAGCTGCAATTTTCGCAATTCTAAAACGTCATGTCGTGCTCCATCGTGCGAGTCATTTGCTATTCAGCTGCGAGTCTATGTGCATGTGCAGCCGGACATCACACAGAATGGGTGAAGCTGCCGTCTACTCAACTCTCCTCTCACAGTGCTTACTCATACATTAAAAGTTTTACAGGAGTTTTTAAAAATATAGGTTTTTAATACGACACTACATCTTTAAATCGCCGTCCCGATTATTATTATAATTATTCTCAATTTGAAATTTATTTTAAAATCAATTTGAAGATACCTATAAAAACTTACCTGAATATCAATTTTCTTTTTCCCTCACACGAAAATTAGTATTATTATTTGTTTATATATCACTAACCAAATTGAAAAGTTGGGCTTAAAAAAGCATGGAATGAGTTATTAATTGTACCCCATAATTATTATTAATGGGAATTTACAAAATATTTATTTTAATACAAATTTAATTCTGACAATTCATAGATCAAATGTAAATAGTTCCTAAGCAACAATTGTTAGGTTCTGTTTCATTGTTTAACGTTGTCTAGAAACTGCCCCCTCACAATCATACACATAATTTTCCACTGCAAGAAGTATAACGTAATGCTCATGAAGACAATAGGGAATTATAGACTTCATTACGTTATAGAAATTATCAGATTTAATCTGATCCATAATGAACTTTTATCTTGATACTTTGACTATAATTTTAATAATATTATTTAACTTAATAATAAATTTTTTAAGGTCGCCATTAACGATACTTAAGGACCATAATAATAATAAATTATTAAACATAGCAATACCACTATAATGAGCATGATAAAGAGAAAATACATATCATATAACGTAAATAATTTATTTGGTTCTGGATGTAAGTAGAAATTTCTGAAAGAACACTTAACAAATACTCTAATAAGAAACCAATATTTTTATTCCACCTTCAAGAAATTTCCGGTAATAGTTTTTGTCCACAATGTGTAGAAATTAGGTAACAACAGCCACACAGGCCAAGTTTGCGGAATAGTTTTGGAGTCAGAAGGAAGGGTGGGGGCTGAAGACTACACAATCGATGTTCTGCATGTACTATAGCTACTGTTCGTACAGTTACGTTTAAATTATCCAGTAATAAATGGGTTTGATTCCCTATGAGTTTTCTCCATCTTAGATAGTATGTGAACCGCATCCGGTGAGTTAAATAGAAATCTGTTGTCACACAAAATATGTCCTTAGAAGAAGAAGAAGGTGTAGACAGGCTTCGTATAGGGTAATCCACATAGTGGATTATAGCCTAGGAAAGAGGGTGAAAAAGGGGGCGCGGAAAGGTAGAAAAAGGTAACCAAGGGTTAACTAGGGTCTCCGAGCTGTGATTTAAGGATCCTACCCGGCTATTCGCCTAAAAGTGATGCAGGGAAAACCCTAGAAAAGCTGCATCAGGTAGGTAGGGGCCTTTGGTACTTGTCCCACGCCCTTCCGAAGGCCGTAGAGGGGTTTGCTGTGGGGTCTCAGCTGTCCCCTCGCATTGCCTTGACCAGTTTAGGAGGCTGTTGGCCGACTATTACAATAGGAATAGCGGACAATTCTTACCGTATGCCCAAGGTCTGCGACCCCGGAAATTACACACCTCAAAACAGGCCGAGGTGTCTTGGCATGTGGGAACCTTAGTTCAAAAAACCAGAGAGATGTTAAGGCATCCTCAAAGGTAGCCTCCTCCAGAGCTCTCTGGAAAGGTTGGTATGTCCTTAATGAGTAACAACCAGAACTTATGGCAGCTACTGAAAAACAACTGCGGGACATTAGGACAAATTTTCAACATACTTTTATCAGAATTATACACATCAACAGCCATTATGTTTAACAATTTTTTCTGATATGTACTAGAATTATAAATCCAACAGCATATGAATGATCAGATTATCGGTTATTAAATATATTAATAATAAATCTATAAAAGTGTTTTTACGCGAATAGAAGGAATTCATTACTTAAAACGTGTGATACAAAGTCCACTGTAATTAATTAATATCAAGACAGAAAGCATTGTCTATGAGTCATAGTAAGCGGACTTAACAATCCTGTGGTGCGTGTAAATTTGTTTGTCCTCGATTTAGTGGATCGGTTGGATATTGTATTCCCTCTGCTCCACCTATTATTCCTTGTGCAGTTGGTCAGTAACGTTCCTGAATTTTATGATCCCTTCGAATCCCTTTGATCTCGCGCCAAGGATTGTGAAATAAGCCCTCGGCGCCTCCCTGCCGCCTCTTGGCAAGCGAGTTGTTTGCCAACTTTCTGAACATTGCAAATCTCCAGCCTACCAACGAGACACTTCTACCTAACAAACCAAGAGTTCAGCTGCAGGTAATGAAAACTATGTGAGCTATTTGCTCTTGTGAGGAATATCGGAATTCCTTCACAAATATAAATTCCTTTAAACATATTGATTATTAATTAACATTTTTATTTTAAGAACTATTGTCTTAAATGCTGTAAATGCATTCATATATGAAAGTTACACGAGTCAAATTAAATAAGAGAATAAATTCTTCCTATTTTTATAGTGGTCATGTCACCAGTTTATCAACGATGTGTACGGGGGATTTTTTAATGAAAAATATCAATAACAATTTAAATTATTATTTACATTTTAACTACTATAAAATAAAGTTACGCTAATCATCACTTTCTGATCGCTTATTGAAGTACAGAGTCAGTTCCAGTCTTCAGGTACGGAGCGTTTTCTGTATCAGTTCTATGCAGAATAGAGTGAGACACTATTGATTAGAAAATTATTTTAATGCAGGCTTTGTAACAGACTGCCTAGTCATTATAAGGGTTTTATCAGATTATTGAGTACCTTACTCGAGTTGTCACTCAGTATTTACAATAGTACGGCTTACCTTTGGCTCAAAGACCTCGTACATGGCCTGATGAGTACATAATTATTTAATATCTGGGTCACGTTTCACCAGATAAAAATGACTGCTTTGTCAACCCTTGTTTATCATTTACAAGTCGTGGAACTTGACGCCGCAGGTGTTGATACATGAAATAAATCTCGAAGACTCCTTCACGCTGTCAGCTGATTGGATCTATATCTGATTGACCAAGCGAATGGATATGTAGATTGCGTGTTCTCGTGTAATTGCATAATAATGGAGAAAGTTGAGTAATGCGTTTCGAAGCAGGGTGGCAAATGTAGTTGACAATATTGTAATATCTGTTTTGTCAGTCGGATCTCAGGAAAGAGAGGCAGTTGCAATTAGTAAAATTTATTTAAGTTATTCACGAGAAAAGTTAAATATATTCTCATTGTAATTCAGTATATTAAATAGAGTTGTATGCCTCAGATATGCCTGACTTTCTTACAAATATATAGAGAGAGTGACAAAATATATGAAGCACTTGGCGTAAGTTTCCATTTAATATAATAGGAAGGTATTTGAAATTATGCGGAAGGAAGAACAATTTAGCCAGGAGGTGGTAACTTGGGCCCCCGGACGATAGTTAAAGGATACAACCCGGCATTCGCATAAAATTGATGCAATTAAATCATAGAAAACCTACATCAGGTAGGTTGGGCTCTTGGTTCTTGTCCCACGCCATTCCGGTAACTGGAGTAGGGGTTTCTGTGGCGCCGCAGCATTTCACTATCTACGTCTCAACCAGTCAAAATATTGCTCAATTAGCGGCGGAAGAGAGCTTGTTTCATTCAACAACTAGCTGAGTGCCGACGTTGCCCGCGTCTTATTTTTATGAACTCAAAAAAGTATTTAATTCTATTTTAATCTTTAGTCAAGAACTGACTTAATCTAAATCTAACTATTCCTAGTTCTGTACATACTTTCGACAAATTGTGCATTAATTGAACAGCTGTAAAATATATTGAATTTTATTGCATCAATTCCAAACAGCATATCTCCGAATTTCTTTACGAATAGAATAGTTAAATATACCACTTAAGTATTGCAGTCTTCAGACACTACGAAAGATTAAATTTATGAAATTGTTAGCTATATTCAGAATGTAAACAAATGGACGCCATTTTGAAGTCACTAATAAGACACAAAAATTAACTTGTTTCCCTCAAGGATAGTAAAGTATTTCGTATTGTTTTTTATTATCACTCGATTGAGTATTACTGGATCAAATTACACTTTTATTCATTAAAAATATTTCTGCTCCATTTCATTACGGAAAAATTGAAGTATTTCCTTTTTTCGTCGCGTAGTAACGTCTCTCTCTCCCTCTCTCACGTGACGTCATGGTATCTTGTCGCGTAGGAAATTATCACTTAATGATCACGTTTTAAATTATAATTCTTTTCACATTTGTGCTAAGGATTTCTCAACCCCACAGTACATTTTCTTGTGTTTTGAAGAATATGTGTACCAATTTTTGTTGCATTTTGTCCACACGTTAAAATTTGTATAGAGATTAACGTAAATACATATATACATACGTACATACAAAATATACATCCATTTTTATTATATATATTAGGATGATTGCTTCGTTTATATACAGTTTTTGTGGATCCGGTGGGTACTTTAAATTAAATATTTCAAATAATGGAGTACGGAATAAATTATAGTAACAATTTTCAAGTTAAATTATATTTTTTATTCCTATACATTTTCTTTTATTATAATTTTTTATTATAATGTTTCATTTTATTATAACAACTAATCTTATCTCTATTAATCTCTACCCCTATTTAACTACATCCATCGTGGACATCGGAATAACCGATTGCATTTCTAGTCATTCATTGCAAATCATTTTCTACAATCTTGCAAAAAGTGACAAGTCTGTAATATGTACCATGTAAGATAATATGAGCACATTTTCAATCAGAACCAATATAATACAGCTTCATATAAAACAAATTTTACACAAATGCCCAGTGGATGTTTCTAAATATCTGCGACGATGCAATAAAAGCTTCTCTATTTCGTTTGTAACTGGAATTCTCACCTCTCGGAGAAGAGTTTCTCTTTAACCTCTGTGAAGGCCGTGGGTATTGAAACAGCAATAAGACGTCAATGTCGGGACTGTGGCACCGAACAAAATGCAACGCAACCCCACGTAACAGCGAATTCCTGGCAGTGTACGCCGCTGCACAATGTTATGGGGTGCGGGGGCTGGAGGGGTGAGAGGTACGGTTAGAAAAAAGAGCAAATGGCGCCTGGTAAATTGGATCTGCAGCCGAGGACCGCGGGTGGCGTTCCAGCGTACCGCAGGGCTGGCGTGCTTCGAATTAAAAAACACCCTCGCCATAATGGCGGACGGAGTTACCTGGACAGAGACACGACTTCGCACAGAAATTCCAAACGATTAGCATAAAACTACTAGACACAATTTATGTACTTATGGCACAACGTTATGAATTGTGACGATAATAGCAAGGTTTACGTTATGAAAAAAATTACGAACATTGTAATTCATAAGCAAGTATATAAAAAATATACTGAAATATTTCACACCAGTTATACGTTATATTCATATACTAACTGTGGACAGATATGAAGCAACAGGTTAAGCTAATACAATTAAATATAATTTAAAATGTTAAGTGTAGAGGTGTCAGCTAATTTTTACACGTATTTTGTACTGAAATGAAAACACTGTGCATGGTTTTCAACGTTAGAGTTAGATAATGCCCCAAAAATTTATACTTTAGATAAAATTGGGATGGAGTCTACATTTTTTAATTTAACATATTACTTATATCTCATTTCCTAGTTATTTATAACTTACTATTCCTGTATAAAGGTATATGATGAAATACGTTTTTCTTCTCCTTAACTGTATTAATATTATTATTTTCTTGCATACACTGTTCAACAAATACTTTGTTTAATAAAATAAATAGTAAACTAGACAGAATTAATTATTAGTATACACTATTTCAATTTACGGGTGGCAATATTATATACTATCGAAATTTTTTATAACGTCCGAGAAAATATCTACATACCGTTTAAATGAAAATCAAACTATGCATTTACAGTCATTTATTGGATATTTCCTCATTTGGTTTATAGAGGCCGAAAGGCGGTTTCGTATATCTATCAAACTTCTTATTGATCTATACATAAAAGAATGCGCATATAATATTTTAATTGTAGATTTTGTTCTGACTTATTTAGTCAATAGATTTTATATTACATATTTAAAGAATGTCAGGTAAATTTCAATTTAAATATTATTATAGTTACAGAAAATAAACCAAAATAAGAATATATTAACTTGTACCATTTAAATTTTGTCAGAATTAACTCATTGTGTTGTTTTTATAGTTTCATATCTAAGACTATTTATATTAAAATCCTTTTTTTTGTTCATTTTAGAAAAAATTTAGGGCACAAGTCACATTATCCCTGACTGTGTGACGGAATATAATGAATTAATCTACTGTAATTTATCGTAGTACTATACATATTATTTGAGGTTACCTCTATTAAAAAATAATAATATTAAAAATATATTTCGTAACAAAATAGTTCTCAAAATTGACAGAATATTATGGCAGTTTGTTCACAGACTTAAGATAAATCATATGAAATAAATAAAATTGTACTTTTAGGAGCTTTATACCCTTAAAATATGTTGAAAAATATAATGGATTCTTTTAATTTAAAATGTAATAAAAGTAATTTATTTGTTGAATAAACGTATCAATCTATACAGAAATTCCCCTTTGCACGCTCGGAAGAATATACGAGTACACGTTTTATGTATTGTGTCATCTGAAGTCAGTCGATATCGTTGAGATTCAAGCTTAGGTTCTTCAAACGGTGTTGTTTTCTTTTCTGCCAGATTCTTACAGCTGCGGAAGAATAATAAAGTTCACTCTTCGCCAGAAAACGGAAAGAAAGAAAACTTTGTTCTTCCGAATCCAGCAAAAAATAGAACTTTGTTGACTCTGGATTGCTTTGCACTCTTGACGTTAAATCAAAGCCAAACGTATGCCGTTTCATACGGAAAACATCTTACTATATTATATAGAATTCATAAATTTCAATAAAGTTGGTTTACCGTGTAAGTACACTTGTTCATAAACCTACATAATACAAAACATTATTATTCCAAAGAGATGTATAACTTTTGGCACAACTTACCGCTTAATTCTTTTATTAATAATTACGCTCTATAATTATTCTATTACTATATATATTCATCTTGATTATTTTTTGCTTAATCTAAGATTTTAAGTTATCATTTGTCATAATTTTTTGAACTATTTGTTTGTAATATTTATTGAACTGAAGTAAAATGATAAAACATTTCATTATGACCGTTAAAAAAGGAAATAGAGCCGGTTGATACAACTTGAGTATTGGAGGTAAAAATAATTCATCAACTTTGAAGGTTCATTGCGGAATTAATATTTTAATAAGTTATATTGACGTCATACTAGATGTGATAATTTTATTTTAATATTTATAAATTTCCGTGAAATTAAGTAAACGTGTAATTTTAGACGTATTTGTTCATGCGGATATTTAACTGCGAACAGAGTAACATTAAAGGTAATAGGTTGAAATGTTTGCTTTTCTTGTACTTTCAAGTTAATAGGTGCAGCGGAATGTTGGAGTTAGGAGAAAATGAAACTTGTGGAATTATTAGTTACCTCAGCCCGTCAGAACGAGCTCGGTATATTTGCTTTACCAGTCTGAGTTTATAGCATGGCTTCCTCGTCTCGTTATAACAAACTCGTATAACGAATAATAAAATTAATACCTAATTTCAGTAATTTATGTCGATCTAACTGTGAAAAACTTGCGAGCATTTACATTTATCCTTTAAAAATATTGCTTCATTATTGTCGTGTTCAATTTTCAATGTAATTCAAGACTACTTAATAATTTCTATAGGTATTATTAACGAATTTATTCTGCTATTCGTAACGTAATAGAATACGATTAGGACTGTTCAGTCTTGTTAAAAATAATTGAGGATCCAGTCATGAATGCAACGCGAAATATACCTGCAGTAAAAGAAATTAGGTCCTTATATTATAAAAGGTCCACCAAATAATACAATGTTTTTCATGTCCGTCCATAATCAATCAGAATAAACACTGAAAAAATACAAATGTGAGATGCATGTTGTATTCAAGAATAAGCTCAATTTTGTGAGTGTAGTGGATAAGATTCTGATACCCATCAACGACATATATTAAAATTCAGTCGACTTAGATCTAAATACGAATTTATGGAAACACATAATTACCTTGTTCTTACTCAACATATTATTCAGTTCCTTAAATTATTATAGAATAAGGAATTTTGTTGAGAGAGTTGGTTTTGGTTCGTTAATCAAGGATGAAATCCATATTTGGATTATAAAACGATTACTAATGGTGACTTATTTTTCGTTTCAATTAGTTTTATAGACAATATGGGTAAAGACGTTAATAACAGTTGTTCCATTGTTATATCAAAGACAATATCGCATTTATTTTAAAATAAGGCTAATAAAATATTGATTTAAAAAAGTAAAGTAGTTTATATGCCATATTTTCTTTAATATCGAACGTTCTCCGTCGTTCTTATATGGAATCAGCATATCACAAATTTTGATGAGTTTTATAGTTATGGAATGAAAACTCATCTGAATAGGAATCTACAAAAATATGAAATCTTTTTGAAATCATATATTCCTGATAATTAAAAATGTATATTATAAACGTTTTGTAGTTAGTTTTTTAAGTTTATTTGCAGTATATTCTTTTCATTTCTTCTTTTGTTTGTAGACTGTTTTTCTGGCTTTTGAAATTGATCGTTCAAAGTAAAATATAATTTATGGGGCTTTCAGATGCATCGAAGGACTAATAACAACACAGAAATTAGATCGTATGTACATTACGTATATGGCCGACAGCAAAAACAGCCTGCTTTGTGGGTGAGTTAAATGACTCGGACGATCACAGTTTCACTCGTCACATTTGAACTGTGTGGCCGCCATTTCCCTGAAGAGAAACATATATCTCTCCTTGACAGTTAATCAGTCAGGGCCTCACAATCTCTGGCAGCTTCGTGAATGAAACTGTACTGTATATTGAAGTACGCGAAAGATCTTTGAAGATTGCGGCACATTAAAACTAATGAAAAGGAAATGGTCGTTTTCATCACTGAAGGGGACAAGGATTAATATCCCTTTAAAATCACTATTCTTTGTCTTTTAACATTATGCTGATTATACGAGAAGAAACTTATGACATGTTTTATTCATTCCTAAAAAGTGTTACATTATTAATATTATCGTTTATATTTGAACGTTAATTGCTATTGAAGTTTACTAAAAGTAATCTGGGAAGAAATGATTCACGTAGAAATGCAAACAAAAATAAACAAGCCCCAATATAAAAATATTTAGCGCTATGGCTTCATCTATAGATACGTAAGCTATTAATTAAGAGCATTTCACAATCTGCACGTCAGTTAGAATATTGTAAATGTTAAATATTTATATACAAATGTTAGTAAATTATATTCCAGACGAATTGAAAATTCAGAAGCTTGAAATTGTCTCTTATCGATTATATTTCTGTCGCAGAACAATACAGTAGTATTAATCCTTAACTGCGAATGTTATTGCCAATATATTTAAATTTTTGTCTTCGATAGTTAAGGATTTTTTATACGTCTTTTGCTTTTCTGATCATACTATACATGATTATGACATAAATGTTGAATTGATATAATACCATTGTCTATTTAAATAACGTATATTTTCTACGTGAAATTTTTACCTTGTTCAATTGCTGATGCAATGAGACAGAACTTTTGCGGTAATAATGAATAAAAATCAGTCATTTTCCAGACTATACTTTATTTAGAACATTTTATTTCAACGGTTTTATATTATTTCGGTAAACTAACATAATTATTTTTACAATTTTTTATTTGTATATATATAATCTAGGAATCAAAATTTATAGGTTTCTCATCTTTTTTTAATTCTCGTATTTTTGGCATACTTTTTCGCCGATAATTGCAAATTCTGCAATCGTATTTCTTAAGAAAAATTCAAACTGAATTTCTTGGTTTATACTCAAAATACTTTCAGTTTTGGTTTTTATTAATAATTTGTAAATTATAAGTACCATTATTATAATTTAAGAAATTTCATCTAACAGTATTTATGTGCCATTGTGGTACTGAGGTTCAAATGCGATACTCTGCATTGATGAATTGTTGACGATATCCTTACCAAAAGTTTTGAAGAAAAATACAATAAATATATAATTGAGTATTTTAATTATAGTCGAATATATATTTGTAACGGTGAATTTTTATTGTTTACATTATTTAAAAAATAAAAAATTGTCGTTACTAAGACGCCACTAAACCTCGCTTTAGTAGTAAAATAACTGGACTCTAAAAATATATGAAAATGTGAATTCATCTTGATTTTCATTAACCTTTGTTTTCAAAAGGTTCAACTGCATAAAGCCCTAGTAGCTTTCAAGTTTCTGCCATACGAACATATGCTGACAATATATATTATGTGGTGACATTGTATTTTACTAGTAACTTTGGTTTGACGTGAAATTAATTTCACGAAATATAAATGTTACGCATTACATGTGACCACGCTGCCACAACCACAGGGCAGTCAATTAATTTCTTACGTCATCCAAGGTGCTGTTATTGACAGGCAATGCAGCTTTTGAATCTAATTATTGGAAACATCACAGTATTGGTACTGCTGGAATTTCACTTATACGACCGGGTGGGATAAATTTACAAAGGCAGCGAATTGTGCGTTTAATTGAAGTATAGTAATTACGTCAACCAAAGCATGATTTGATAATATTTCAGAAGGTAGAAATATTTGTGCGGTTGGTTTGAAATATCAAATAAAAGTTTAGTATACGTGTGTTTAGTTCGATAGTTATAAAGAAAACTTCAAAGATAGAAAAGTTTTAAATTGTAGGAAAAATAATTTTGATTTTAAATTTCATACGTTCATGGTCGTTGATTTAT
Source organism: Zhengitettix transpicula (assembly GCA_037074705.1). Taxonomy (NCBI): domain Eukaryota; kingdom Metazoa; phylum Arthropoda; class Insecta; order Orthoptera; family Tetrigidae; genus Zhengitettix; species Zhengitettix transpicula. The sequence goes on along the minus strand of CM073593.1, from coordinate 49,060,961 downwards.
AAATGAAATACAATTCATTCAAATTTAAGGATCACAATTTTAGTAATCTAACATAAAACCTTTTTATTTTTTAATTAGTAACCATGTCTTTATCCAAATATCTAGAAGAAAACATATTACTAATGTAATGAAGCAACGGGATTCTGGTAGCAAAAATATTATACTTATAGTTCTTGAGAACAGGTTACAGCAGAGGCATCCATGCGGTAGCCTCTCCCCTTTAATTGTATATGGATACAACTGATTAAGCGGAAGTGAGAATAAGGCACGTCCTGAATATAGTTTAAGGAAATACGCCTAACCAGCATGAGGTATGGCAACATTATGGAAATTTTCCTACATCCTACGATTCATAAAGTGGACTTTGTTGTGAAAACGGTGCATTTATGTCTCCATACATCGACCAGGTTTTGAGTAACTGTATAACTTTACCAATGGGAACAGAGGACAATTTTGTCGAATTTCCATCGTCTGGAATGCTTGAGCATATAATTATCAAAACTATTCGAGGTGTTAAGCTTACAGGAACCTTAATTCAAAGCAGAAAGGCAAGAACGCGTTCCCTCCTTTGACTGAGTTCAACGTTTCAGCTGCGAGAGCTAGTCTCAGATATAATTACTTCACATGTGAGGGTGTCCGCTCGTATAATATTTTTTAAAAAATTGAATAGCTACAAAATCGAGATACTTGTGAAGGTTTATGGAGTTGAATAATAATAACAAGAAAGTTTTTTTTAGAATAATTGGTGTAATGTAATAGTCTACACGTGCCCTCTTATCATAACGTCTCTCCGCATAGCGGACCTAAGTGACGCAGCTGTAAGAACGCTGAGTATTGAAGTCAGCACTTAAGGTCCCGTGAGTAACGATACCCACGGCAGCAGAAATCAACGTGTGTCCCGCATAGCGGACATAAGTGGGCGGAACTGTAATAACACTGAATCTAGTGAAGTCAACACTTTAGGGGCCATATGCAGCAATGCACACGGCAGCAGAAATCTTCCTCTCTGTAAGAGCTCTCATTGGAGACTTAAAATCATAAGGGAGGGGGAAAGGAGTCTTCGAATTGTTCAGAGCTTCTTGGGAACGGCAGTCGTGATCCAACCTCCAGACGGGTCGGTGGCTCCTGGTGTTATCCGCCAGTTTGTCTTACTTTATTTTATTTCTAACTATTAAATCTCTTTATTCTTCATCAACTCTTATTTGACTGAAGTGCAGCGAAACACCAACCACTACGCCTAGGTTCAATTAGTTGAACCCGAACCCTCACGTTACCGACTTTCCTATTTCCTGTTCTTAATTCTTCCTTTATCCTCTAGATCGGTAGCCAGGTGAGCTGACGGAGGTATAGCTCGGTTGGTGAACGATCTATCTGGACTTCCCATTTCCAACTGCTGGAATGTTACATGATGGCAGTGCTGGAATGTTACATGGTCACAGCGGTGGAATGTTACATTGGTTACATGAGGGAAATCCACGTGGTGACAACTCCCCTTTACTAGCATAGGAAGGGATTTGAAAGGAGGGATGCGGAACGGTAGAAGAAGATAGCCAAGTGTTAACAAGGGCCATAGTTTAAGGATCCAACCCGGCATTCGCCTAAAAGTGATGCAGGACAAACCCTAGAAAACCTGCATCAGGTAGGACGAGCATTGGGTTATTGTTCCACGCCCTTCCTATGGCGGGAGAGGGGTTTGCTGTGGGGACGTATCATTCCCTTCTCCGTGCCTCGACCAGTTTAGGAGGCAGCTGGCCGACTGTTCCAATAGAATCTCCGTCTCACCAGAAAGGTTATGCCTGCGAGAGAACAGGTCTCACAGGATTCCCTGGTGGAAGGTGTAGACTGCCATATTTTTAAATATAATAAATGTCAATGCACGTATGAGACATTTCGCTCTTTACGTTACGTACCTATATCCTAACACGCCAACTTACGCTTCCACTACGATGACCTGAAGGACGTTCTTGTGGATTCTGCTTCAACACTCAAGCCCATTGAAGTCATAATTCTTGTTTTACGGTAGGGCAAGTTCTCGCGTTGAGTAATATGTTACCGACGCAGAGTAACGTGACTGAAGTAGCGTTCGTAACTTAACCCATTAGAAATGCATCAGCGCTCGGCTCTACTACATTAAAATTAAATTATGCAGTGACAATTTCTATTGTAATTCAATTTGTATTTTTAAAACCGCTCAGCGGAAATGTTATTGTTTCTCATTTCCTATAATATAAATGTGTGTATAAGCCTACTCTGTCCAAAAATATTAAACTTCACAAAGCATGGAACGTATTTTGTGTATGAAAAGGACTGTGATGATTATAAACAATATTTAAATTAAATTTGATTATTTAAATTGATATCGAGAATGTGGCTTTGTAGAATTTAATTTCTGTTTGCATTTTATATTGAAATTTAGGAACCAAACAGTCAGACTACTAATGCGCACTTATTTTATAACGCCATTATTAAGTAGATATTGTTAATTCATCCTTCAAAGACAAATAAAACTACAAATGGATATTTTTTCATTTAAGTTTACGTTTTAGTTGTGTTTTTAAAATTTATAGAGACGAAGATTATAAATGTTTTATTCGGGAAAATATGTGCAGTACGAAATGTAACTCGGTGCTCGATATTCTGTATCTGTTGTGTAGACTAACCTAGGTGCCGACACTGGGTGTTGAAACTATATGATCACGATTGTTGTAGCCCAATTATTAGCGTGGTTAAACCGCAGCGAAATGAGCTAGAGTAAATTACCCTGTTTGCTTCAGTTCTATGAGAATATAGTAGAATTAACTCACTGATTGGAAGAGACCAATTGTGTCTATTTCACACTGTGTTGGATTAATACTCTATAACCACTTTAGTCATAAATGTTGATCACCAAGGATATACCAGAATTTATATATATACATAAGCTTCCCGATCTGGGGAGAATAGAATGATTTGGTTTAGGACTGAATTAAATAGGAAATAGTCAGTATTTGAAAGTGATGTGCTTTCCTCTATCTTATTAATACAATTTCATTCAGTTATTTGTTCAATTTAAATTATATAACTGTATCAGCTTTTGAGTTCTTCACATTTGTGTGGATCTTGCGTTTTAGTAACACATTGCTAAAGAAACAAGGATTGCAGAAACATTGTTTGGTATTTATTATATGACAGAATTTGGTCTTTTTGTTCAATATAATTATATAATTCATGTAAATACACGCATGGTTGTATTCAGTGATAATATGTTTTCAACTATTTATGATTTTAAAAGACGTTTTCTTTCGATATTAAATTACCAGTTACGGGACGGAATAGGATAAATTTGTAATAACAATAAGGGATAACATAATCACTTTATTAATTTGAAAATACGATAGTCACAAGTGATATAAATAAATAGATCATTTGTTGTTATTCACAAACGTTAAGAGGTCACTAACATTATTTATTTACATTTGTCATGAGTGCACTTTATAATAGTTAATTAAGTTACTGTTTCCCGGAGAATTATTATACTTATCCGAGTCACTGAGGCAGTGGATGGAAAATTAAATATGGCAGCATTTAATCTTCTAAAGAGCCTTGCTTAGTAATACTCTGTAGAAATAAGTAGTGAGATTTCTTTACATTGGTTTCAAAATCATGTAAATTTGTTAATATTCATCTCGTAATGCTCTGTATAATGTAAAACTTCCATTATTGAAATTACATTCTGGGAAACACTCAATTTTCTTTTGCAAAATCTTTAATAATTATCGTTAAACAAAGCGTTAGTGAATAAAATATCTTCATATATTTAATTCTAGAAACAGTAGGCTATTCGCTATTTTCAAGACTATATTCTTTTTAAAAAAAATTAAATTTCAAGTTTTTGAATCTTCAGCAGCTAGGACAATATAAATACCTACTAAAGAATATCTAAACTGAATGTTATATTTATGGTAATTCACTAATTTTACGTATTTATTCAGTGGAATAAATTGAAGTACCGATCAAAAGTATGTATTTGTTGTACTAATGTATTCGGTTCTTAATTAAAACCTAAATTTTACTTCAAAGAAATACAAACTACTTTTAAAAAAGCAGAGATTATTTATATAATTATACTTATCGACTTATTCTTCGTCATTTTCCTAATTCCACTTATAATATCGTCATTTTCGAATAATAATTTTTTACATTCATTTGATAATAATATACAGGTAATGTCTCGAGAAGTTCTCAGCTGTAGTCTGTAGTCTGGAGGTAAAGGTTCACGACAAAGGTAAAGTTCTTCAGATGTACCTGAGCAAGGTGAAAACGTGTTGGGTATTCAGTAAAGTTAGTAATTGCAATTTAAAGTGAGACGGAAGTGTGAGTTTTAATAGTATACATAGCAGTAATGACGTCTGAACGACAGTTCTGATTAGGTGTTAACATTAAGAACAAAGAAAGTTTAATTGAGAAAATTTGGAGTGGTCCTAAGAGGGAGGAATTAAAACACCCTTGCACATTCCATTGTAGCTCGCCGGCGACAGGGAAAACAACTCCTACGAACTTCACTTTCGTCCGGGTAGCGTACAGTCAAGAATAAACATTGTTTAAATTTGTATTTTTTTCTAAACCGCAGTTAAACAAGCCAAAAAATTCTCCTTTCATAGAATTCTCTTAACTGAGGAAGAAATGTAAAAATTGAAAGTGTGGACGTTAATTTTCGGATACATCTTTTATTTTGTACAATATAAATTTAAAATCGAATCAATTTAAGTTATATATTATTTATAATTACATTCCGAAATATTTTTGTCCTTGCTCCACAGTAATTAATTCATCGTACATGTTCCTTCCAATTCCCTTTGAATAAAAATACCTATATATATAGTGTAGAACCAAAAACCTTTAATATATCAGCCAAAATATTATCACATTACTTTCCAATTATTTTTTATATATACAGAGGGGCCCAAAAAAATGTATCCACTGGTTAACAGTCCATAACTTGCAAACTTATTGACGAAGTTGTCTCTTTTTTGGTAGTGTAATAGTTTGTAGTTCCGCCAATCGCCACATAAACGTTACATTGCGTTTTTTTTGTCAGAGTACAGTCGCCAGGTAGTTAGTGTTTTATTGTTAGTTGTTCCCTGTTACTCGAGTAAACATGGCTGGCGTAAGGCTTACATTTGATGAAAGGAAGTCTGTTTTAAAGTGGTATTTTAAGTACGAAAACATTAATGAGGTTCAACGGCAATGGCGAAATGTGTATCAAACAGAGCCACCGACACGTTTAACGATTCGTCGCATTCGAGACAAATTTGAAGCCGAATGCTGTGTTAAAGATGTACACAAACAACGATCTGGACGACACGTAACAGTAACAAGTCCCATCTTGTGTTACAATTCACCCGCTCACCACAGAAGTCTGTGTGTCCGTGAAACTGGAATAAGTCGCTCAAGTGTTCAGCAAAGTGGAAGTGCTACATACCAAGATTGGTACACACAATGAACGAGGACGATTCAGATGGAGTACAGCGAGTGGTTTAATAACATGGTGCGCAACGATGAAGAGCTTGCGGAGATGATAGTGCGGTCTGATGAGGCACAGTTCAAACTCAATGGTACAGTAAATCGTCACAATTGCATCTACTGGGCCGCCGAAAATCCAAACGTCCATGTAGACAAAGCCAGGAGTAAATGTGTGGTGTGGGTTTTCTTACCGGGGCCATTATTCTTTGACGGTACAGTTACCGGTGAGTTGTACCTTCAGAAGCTTCAAACATCTCTTTTACCAGCCATCCAAGACTTGTATGGAGACGAAAGATTTTACTTTCAACAAGATGGTGCCCCAGCCCACTACCACAATCGTGTTAGGGCTTATCTCGACGAAAATCTACCAGGAAGATGGATAGGCCGTAGAGGTGCTGTAGGGTATCCACCACGTTCCCTCTGGACTTTTACCTGTGGGGAACACTAAAGGACGTCGTTTATCGACAAAAGCCACGCAAATTGGATGAACTTGGAGAATCCATCGTACTTTAATGTGCAAATATCCAACTGAACACGTTACAGTCAGTAGTTCGTGCTGCAGTTCGGCGACATCGTTTGTGTGTGGATGTTAATGGTGACCATTTCGAACACCTACAGTGATATATTTAAGTTTGACTTGAAGAGCTACACTTTCACCAAAAATGAGACAACTCCGTCAATTAGTTTGCAAGTTATGGACGGTTAACCAGTGGATACATTTTTTTGGGCCCCTCTGTATATATATATATATATATATATATATATATATATATATATATCATAATGAATTAAATTACAAAATGGAAACATATGACTCTCACGTTTATTCTCTATATAATTCTAAAAAATATTCGTTTCATCCGCAAACTCCTAACAAATCCCCAAAAATAAATATAAAATAACTAACAAAATAATTGGAAATAAATGTGATAATATATGGTTCTACACTGTTTGTATGAATAGAAAATAACTTATGAACTAAGATTTTTTTTATTAGACGAAATATTGCATCCTCGGTAAAAATATATACATTTCAAACCATCATAATCTCGTGAAACATTTTTGTGTATTCGACAAAAAACCATATGCTTTTAAAAGGCGATGATTGAGATGAAAATTCTTGTTACGTGTTGCTTAACCCTTCTAACGAGTCAATTATGTTAAGGAACGTAACTGTACCTGTTGCTACAGAGAGCTGTTGCCACTAGACCTGTTGTACGCGAAATTCTCAGAAAATAAGTATTTAGCTTCAAGTTTATTAAATTGTAAAACAAAAACCTGTGAGTAACCATTGCATTCTGTAGAGAGCTGTTCTACTGCCAACATTCATAATCACAAACATCGGACAAGGAAAATGTTTTTAGTATTAGCTGTTGATATGAAAGTAGCTCTGATTATATCACAAGTTATTCTTGAAATTTAAAAGTTTTCAGAATCAAAAAATTAACAGATCTACTGATGATTCCAAACTTTTACTCTTCTACGAGATCCTTACCTCTCACTCCAATTGATCTTTTTAAAGTTCAATAATGAATTAAATTTATTTTATTACATAATTGTGTGCTCATATTCTCTTTGGATATAACGAGATGTATTGAATTACATAATTAAAATGAGTATTTTTTAAGAACAAAATTCTTTGCAAAATACCATGCGCTTGTAGCTCTTATTTGAAGAATGAAAACACTCACAACACCAGGCTGACTCGACATTATCGATCTGACGCGACCTGCCATCGATCTACGTTCCTACGTCTTGTAATATTGAATGAAAGAAATTGTATAGTGATAAAAGAGGATCGGGGCAGAGGAAGACGCCGCCCATATGAAAAGCGTCTCGGCTTTTCTTTCACAGAACTGAAAAGAACAGCTGCCGGATGCAGAGATAGATGATGGCTTTCGCAAGTATTGTGCAGCATGCAACGTTAAATATCAATTTATTCAGGCACCATTCTTCACCTCCGGAATTTCTTTACAGAGAATTAGCATCTGCGAGAAGATTCATAAAATTGCTCCTCGCTGTAACTCCAGATTTTGTAATTTTGAATACATAGGTTTGAATGGAACAAAAATTAAGCATTTCTTTAAGCAGACAATAATATGATATATTACATAGCACGAACGTCGACTTGCAAAATAATAGGATAATAGTTATACAAATTAAGTGTAGTAACATTGAAACACTAAAAATTATTTACTTATGACATTAAGTTATAGTCTCTACACAGTTTTTACGAGGGGTCATTCATCTTTATGAATCAGAAACACCTTTATAAAATAAAAAATCAGAATCAAAAATAAAGTGGATATAGTATTAAAAGTAAATAATTGTTTCAGTAATATTTATTTAATACGTTATATGTAAATTATTATAGAAATGTGTGATATGGCTAAATTCACAAATTATTTAATTAATAATTTATTTAATACGTTATATGTAAATTTTTAGTACATGAATGATATGGCTAAAGTCACAAATTTTGTCAATTAAGTAATTGTCTTTCGTTTTACGAGATGATGACAGACAAGTAAACAGCAGAAATGTAATTATTAATTTATATGTATAAAATGTAAATTATATGTGTATTTAAAATGAAAAGAGAACTTCTATAAAAAAGTAAACTATTTGTAATTCTAATTTATTCGAATAAATTTAAAAACACACTTAATAATTTGTAGGATTCTAAATACATGAAAATGGGAATTTTTCATAAGTGGGGCTCAAAGGTAAACTTTTATTTAGTCATAAAGATTACAAGTTATTTTGAATCATGCAGAAACAAAAATCTTCTCACTACTAAAACTTGTTGCTTTAATAGTTAATTTATTTATTAAATTTAAGGTGGTCTCCGAAGACACGTTAAATCTAGTAGTAAACGTTTGATATATTGTTTACAATACGTGGATTTCAGTAATTGTGTATAATGACTTACTAATTACTGTTTTATGGTGACATTAAAAAAGATATAGACATTACCGATAATTTGATTGTGTGAATATTGTATAGCTACGATAAAGGAACAGAGGTAATTGTGAAGATTATTCGTGTAAAATTGAATGCTTATTTAAACTGACTAAATTCAAGTCACTTTTTTTTGCTTAATTTTAATTGAATTCTAATCACAGTCTTAGCATAGCATTATCTGTGAAGGTTAAATGTGTGACATTTCATTGCCAACTTCTTACGTTTTCCACTAGTTGCTTCATCAAAAGTTGATTTTTGGTAGAATAACACATAAATATAAACATACAGTTTCGTTGCAAGTATTTTTTTAATGTAGAGACCCTTCTAGAAGTTTCTCGACGTAGGCGTTCCCATTACTGAGAAACAGAAACTGTTCTGGATAAATATTTACTTTCTATTAAGCGTTCTAACTCTTCGATAACACCTAGGATATGGACTGAAAATGAATCCAACGCCTTAAAATATAAAATGACCTATGAAAGACACTTTATGTATTTATTGGCGGCAAACCAATTTTTATAATGGAGTAAACATATTGTAAATTTAAATAGCGGGGTATGTATGCTTGTTTGTAAAAATAGTACAAATAAAGAAAATTTAATTAAGTTTTATTTGTAATATTATGCATTTAAATATGTCATTAAAAGACTTGCGTTATTTACTAGCACTCACCCCTATATTATGAAGAAATTTACATTAAATCAAATAGTAGGTGTTAAAAAATAGTTCGGCGAAGAAAGGGAATATATACTCTAAATTTAGTAATATTCTATTTAATACCACGCAACAAAATTAATTGATAGTCATATTTACATTTTTAATCGTAAATAATTAGTTTGAAATTATTTCATTGTCTACATCAAATCATTAGAAGGATTACAAGTTACATTTCTAACATAATCAGCATCAGCAATACAAAATAATACTAAAACTCGGCTCAATTTTTTTTCACGTAGCACAATAAGAATGTTAACATTTAAACTCAATGAGGCCAATACAATAGCTTGCAATGGTATCAATATTGTAAATCTCTGAGATGCATCTACTGTCACTAAGTGATGTCGTGACCTCGTACAGGAGTATACAGTATTGTCACTAATGGCATAACTAATTAAGTACATGGTGCCAAGGAGATTAGTTTCACAGACAACCCAAGGCTAGTGTCTCAACAGCATAATTAGTAATGGTAATTGATATCGTTCATACTTATATCTTTATAATTATAATAAATTTTAACTGTTATTTAAGTCTGAATTGTAGTTATTTTATCTTGTTAAATTTGGCTTAATTTATCTAAATTTATTGATTAAATATAACACTCCATCTATGTTTAGGAAACATAAATTTCAAATCCAAGCGCTGGTTAATATTGATAGAGTTCCTGAAGAGCAAATCTTTTGATTGTAGAAAATAATTAATGTTAAATTAACTAATGCCAAGTGACCAAATTTTCAAATAAAATTTTTAGTCACCATCTCCAATCTTGCTGAAATTTTGTGTAGGAACAGATATGTGTCGGAGACAATTCTGTGTAATATGTCACCTTCATAAGTAGTATAGAGGGGGCGCCAGGGCCTCCTGAAAAAAAGTTACATGTGCAATTCAACCATGCACGTGAATAGAATGTGAAGTTTGAAGTACTACTGTTGTGGAACTGCAGCAGCTAGCTTCCTGAAAAATGGCAACCAGAGACAACTATATATGTTGAACACGATGGTTACAGTTCCAAGGTTAAAAAAGTTTTAGTTTTATTGCTTTTATCTCACAAAGTTGCTCAAATAATCTGTTACATCAATTTGGAGCATATTTTTTATTGCTTACAACTTTGCAACAAAACCTTCCAGAAACTTACTCTTTGGTGAACTAACCAAACCCATTACTTATTTTAAGATACCAAAGTATCAGCTATTAAGCTCACTTAGTTGTCAAGATATACGATATTAAATATGAGTTTCAAATTTGACGCGTCAAATTTTGTGCATTTTAACACACAAATAGCAAAAAACCTTTTGCTACAATCAATTTCTTTTTGTTACCATTGGAAAGAGCTAACTGTTTTCTGCTAGAGTCATCTTATTTCACTTTTGAGACTCGTCATTTAGGTCAAAAAATTACTTTGAAAACTCCAACAATGGACTCCAACAAAGGCCAGTCTAATCAACAATGAGGTTGCCTTGCCTGGCTGTGGGGCGTGGCTTTTAACAGTAACTTTTAACTACTCCGAGGGTTTTGAAATTTCTCTCCCCTCTTACTCCTACCTTTAGCTCCTCTTAAAAAATTAACTACTTTCTTCTGTTTGTTTCAAATCGTTGACATTCCGCGTCCTTCTTCCACGTTGGATACATTTGTCCTTCGCTAACACGCGGCAAATAGGTTCTCGTTAGAATATATCCAATTGAGAATAATGAATCTCATTATTGAACTGTTTTTTTCTTCTCTTTTTCATACTTCTTAATTGAACACTCTTTTTCTCCACTTCATTTTTTGTCCCATTCTTACTCAGAAGCGAATTTCGCAGTTTTCAATGTATAAACCATTTAGTCCCACAATTTCATATATCAGATATATCCGCATCCCATCTTTCAGTACCTTACCTATGCTATAAATGGAGAGTGAAAACTTTTTTTTTAGGGCAACAGCTACATGGGCAATCCACTTTTGGCAACTCCCCTTTAATAGCATAGGAAGGGATTTGAAAGGGGGGATGCGGAAGGGTAGAGGAAGGTAGCCAAGGGTTAACTAGGGCTCCCGGGCTATATTTTAAGGATCCTACCTGGCATTCGCCTAAAGAAATGCAGGAAAAACCCTAGAAAAACCTGCATCAGGTAGGTCGGGCATTGGGTACTTGTCCCACGCCCTTCCGATAGCGGGAGAGGAGTTTGCTGTGGGGACGCAGCATTCCCTTCTCCGTGCCTCGACCAGTTTAGGCGGCAGCTGGCCGACTATTCCAATGGGAATAGCGAACAAGTCTTACCGTATGCCCAAGGTCTGCGACCCCGGAACATACACCTCTCAAAACAGACCGAGGTGCCTCGGCTTGTGGGAATCTTAGTTCAAAAACGGAGAGGAAAAGGCATACCCAAAGGTAGCCGCTTCGTATCTCTCCTCATAGTGAAAACTATGTGGATTACCCTATACATATAGACTGCAAGGTTTTGTTGCAAAGTTGTAAGCAATGAAATATATACTCCAAATTGATGTGACAGATTATTTGAGCAACTTTGTCAGAAAACAGCAGTAAAACTAAAACTTTTTCAACCTTGAAACTGCAACAATCGTGTACTGCATAAATAGTTGTCTCTGGTTGCCATTTCTCAGGAAGCTGGCTGCTACAGTTCCACAACAATAGTACTTGGAACTTGCCAATTTGTTAGAACGTGCATCAGTGGCGCATGAGTGACCTTTATGCTGGAGACCTTAAATGATGAGTCTCTAAAATGAAATTATATGACTATAAAAGAAAAAAGTCTTTTCTTTTCAATGGTAAAAATGAACTTGATTGTAGCAATTGGTTTTTTTGTAATTTGGGTTTGAAAATGCACAAAATTTGACACATAAAATTTGAACCTCATCTTAACTGACATATATCTTTGAGAACAAAGTGAGCTTGAAACCTGCTACTTTGGCAGTTTAAAATAAGTAATGGGTTTAGTTAGCTTACCAAAGCATTAGTTTTTAGAACGTCTTATTTCAAAGTTATAAGCCCGAAAAATCGACCTCAAATTGACGTGACGGTTTTTTTAGCAACTTTGTGAGATATCAGCAATAAAACTAAAACTTTTTAAACCTTGGAACTGCAACCATTGTGTACAGCATAAATAGTTGTCTTTGGTTACCATTTTTCAGGAAGCTAGCTGCTACAGTTCCACAAAAGTAGTACTTCAAACTTCACAATCTATTCACGTGCATGGTTGAACTTTTTTTCAGAAGGCCCTGGCGCCCCCTCTATACTACTTATGAAGGTTAAATTTTACACAGATTTGTCTCTGACACATATCCTACACAAAATTTCAGAAAGATTGGAGATAGTGACTAAAAATTTTATTTGAAAATTTGGTCACTTGGCATGGAATGACCCTACACACGATATTCCAATTTATTCAAAGATTTTTTGAACAATGAACTTTTATTAATAGAACCGATTAGCAAGGTATTGGTTGTTCGGACTTTATTTCGTAATAGTAACCGCATTGTAATACTAACGCAATCTAGTTAATAATAAATATTCATCTACATTGTTATTCAATTAATAACATATGTATATATAATTACGAATATATGTATATATAATGTATATTTGTGTACCTAATTATAATCAATTGTGTGAAATATGGTTACAGAAATTTTAGATCTATCTTGAATAATTGCAATTGTGAATTTTATAATCTTAAAAGTTTATGTTCTTTTATATTGTTGGCTAACGATATTGAAACAATGTGTAAAACGAGATCAACAATGACAGACAATTTTAGAACTAAGCTAAGGAAACTTTGTTTTTCCTTTAGGCGCAGATACGTCGTTCTTTACTTCCTGGTCGTGTTTTGACAGCGAAATCGCTCACTGTTAAGATTGAAAAGTAAAGGCAAAGATATGCGGTGCATCAGTCAGTCTTTCTGAAATTGCCTGAAAGGCAAAAGCTTCAGGGTAAGAGCCCCCCGCGAAATTGAGATTGGAACTTCACAGTCGGGAAGATTTCATCCATCACTGCTTTGTTCTTTGTTGCATAAGATTTGTTTCTGAAACTAGTATCTTAGTAGAAACGAAAGCAGTGTATGAGACGACTAATGTATACTTGAACTAATATTAGAGCAAATTCGCAGATTGAATACCGATACCATTTATTTAAGACTATATAATAAAATGAAAGTATTTTCTTATTATCTGTTTCATGCAATGCTTATTACTTGAGCATTGAGCTCATGTATTCATTTTCCTGTACTTAATAGTTACCGAAATGAGGAATATTACTATAATGAAATTTTTAATAAGAACATTCGTTCCAATGATCAAATTATTCCCGCATCTTAACCATTTTAATAAGGCTTCCATTTCTCTCTCTCTTTTAGAGTAACAGGCTCCATGAGGCCAGGTGTTGGAAACTCCGCTTTAATAGCTCAGGAAGGGATTTGAAATAGGGGACGCGGAAGATTAGAGGAAGGTAGCCAAGAGTTCATTAGGGACCCGAGCTGAAGTTTAATGATCCTACCAAGCATTTGCCTAAAACTGATGTAGAACAAACCCTAGAAAACCTGCATCAGGTAGGTCGGGCCGTATGTACTTGTCCCACGTCCTTCCGATGGTGGCAGAGGGATTTGCAATGGGAATAGCGGACAACTCTTACCATATGCCCAAGGCCTGAGACCCCGGACTTCCATTTCACTCTAATCCTCCTTAATTTCATAAACCAAATGCATGAGTCCTATGAAATTCTTCCCAATATGAACAGTAACTGAAAATTACTGCCCGAATACCTCTTCTGTTATCAACACCGATCATTTGTGAATTAAATATATAGTAAAACATTAAAAACGACCTCTGTAAGCTTAACATAATTTTTTCAGTTGGTTTCTAAATTAGTTTTCATTTATTATCTTTTACAAAACCAATAACATTGCATTTAATTATTATTAATACCATTTCCTCAAACTTTATTTTTTTCCTGCTAGTCCCTTTATCAAGCGTTATGTTATGTCAAAAAATGTAAGCTGAATCATGTGGAAAGCACACAATTTTAAAGATAGTTATTAAACAATGAAGATGAAACTTTTGTCACAATAAAATAAACATGTGTATGCTAAAATTAGTTAACATAGAACGCCCGCAGAGTCCAAAGTATACAAAGAAAATTTAAAATGATAATTCTGTGAAACTATTATATAACTAAACATTATTTAATTTAAATGCGTGTCTGCCTTCAGAAGTATTCTGATATAATTGTTCCTTGTAATAAATAGGCACAAAACGAAAAATAAAAATTATCTTTTATTATACAAAAAAATGTAAACTTTAAACCAATTGATATAGTATTGGTTATTAAAGGATCTATATTTTTCATATTTCTCTTGTTTATACAAAAGATTGCTTTGATTTCCAAATATTTTTCCGTGGAACACTAATCGTAACTCTTGCAGGGACAATTAATCTTCGTTTGGAACTTGTATACCTTTCAGTGTAACAATTCGTTAAAGTAATGGGAGTACATTGACAAATTCAATCTCTGAAAAAGTGTAAATATTACATTTTTGTAGAATTGTTGCATATAAATACGATAAAACCATTAAAATTTAAATAAATGCAAACATTTTTCACAATCGCTGAAGTTAACTTCGACATAACCACTTTCGTTTTCATTATATTGGAGCCCTGAATATAAATCGGATGACTGAAGTAATTGCTTAGATGAAATAATAACTGCATAAGATTAATAAGGACAGTTTCGTTTCACAATGCAAAAATCGTCATTCATTTTAGAGCGTGCGCAAATTTTTTATGTAAAGAAAAAAATACACTATTTAAATAGATACAGATTAAAATAAGTGTATTTTGATGTTAAATGTATACAGATTTTCATAAATTGAAATCTAAAGAATTATTGAAAAATGTGTGTATTTGTAAAACATACTGCATCCTGTAATTTGTTTTAAGGGGATGTAATTTGCATGAAAAAAAGTAGTAGTTAACTATTTCAAAATATTTAATGCATTTGGAACAGTAATAAGTTTTCTTTGAATTATATGAATCAATTATAACCATTTAAAAGGTCCCTTATTAGGGACCAAGAAATTTTCAAACAATCTTATATGTTAGTAATCTTCATACAATTCGTTTAGATATTAATGTTTGAATAAATGTTATGTTTTTCTGTTAATAAATCTCTACTATATATTACAAAATAAGGCAAGTGTATTTTAAAGTTTCAATTTTTAATGTGCTATTTAAAAATTGATAAAACTTAATTGATTCCATAATTAGCACATAACTAATAATGAGAATATATATTAATGGACGATAAGAATGCAGTGAGACAACTCATCTTAGTATTCATAAGTTATAGAGAGAGTGTTTAGTCAAAATTAATTCATATGTCTATGAATATTTTACATTCATCAATCGTACCATGATTTTTATATGCCCAGATATTTACTTTGCGTGTCCGTATTAGAAAACAACTAGGGTTGTAAGCTACTAATATGCAGGAATTTATTATGTTAATCATTTTAAGCTTTTGTTTACGAAAATTTTAGTAATTTAGTTTTTTAAATATACATATGTAGATAAATAGATCAATACTGTTTTCGCGTACGTACCATAAATTTTTAATCACATTTTAATCGAATTATTACAGTGAAATAAACTAAGTTGCTATGCAACCCGTTGAACACATCAGTTTTATCAACTCAATTGTTACCCAGTGATAGAAAATAACTAAATCATGATCAAGTAAAATGTTTTCACGAGTCCAAAATAACTCTGAATTTTAAATTTTAAACTCCCAAACAATTTTTTTTACGTATTTTTCACGCTCTCGAACTTGCAATAATTTTTTCTGTACCATTGGCTTTAAACAGTTATTCAATTATAAATATGTAATTAGCAAGTTGACATATTACTTTTTATCCTTAAGAAAGGGCATAATGTAATGTTCTAGTTACTGTTTTACATTATTTGAATCTTCTGATACGAGGTTAGATTGTGGATATAAATCAAAATTTTATTCTAATTAAAAAACATATTTAATTACCATTTTTTGATGTAGTTATTATATACATTTTCTTAAAGTTTTCATGTTCATGAGATTTGAAAACGGAAATGCGGAAGGGTAGAGAAAGTTAGCGAAGGGTAAACTAGGGTCCCCGCGCTATGGTTTTAAGGATTCTATATTTGTTTATAGTAACAGGCTACATGAGGGTAATCCACGTTGTGGCAACTCCCCTTTATGGGAATCGCGTGTATTCATATTGAATACATCGGTTTTTCCGGTCATGTATGGTTATTACAATTTTATCTTAGATGAGTTCAAGCTTTTATATTTCGACGAATAAGAAGAAAATTCTCCCTTGTTTCAGGTACGTGTTCCGAATGAAACTGGAAATGACCTGGGTGTGATTTGTGGTCGCGGAAACTGTTCTCCGTTGGCTCAATTCCAACATCCACATCGCATGGACAACACAGTATGGCAGGTGTCTCAAACAAGTACGTTTTCACTTCACAATGATTCAATTATTTGTAAATAGCAACCGTCCTTCATGTACTTGGTAGTCATAAACAGGAGATCAGCTGATTGCTGAAACCCTATTAATCTTATCAGCATTGTTTATACCAGATCACTCGAGAGAAATATGGTTTATTTTAGTCATCTCAGACGTGGCGCAACATTTTCAGGACATCAAGGATAGATTAATAGTTCTCATGAAACATGCGCAACACTGAAATTCATAAGAGTAATAAATAATATACTAAAATCATAAAACATAAATAATCTATTCGTGTATAAAAATTTGAAATTTGCTTTAAAATGAGGTATTACATAATTATGGCTTTTATTGCCACATTAATTTTTCCAATTTCTTTCATTATATATATACATATATATACATTATATTTGTAATATAATAGTCTACACGTGCCGACTTATCATAACGTCTCTTCCGCATAGTGGACCTAAGTGGGCGCAGCTGTAAGAACGCTAAGTCTATTGAAGTCAGCACTTTAGGTCCCGTGAGTAACGATACCCACGGCAGCAGAAATCAACGTCTCTCCCGCATAGCGGACATAAGTGGGCGCAGCTGTAAGAACGCTGAGTCTAGTGAAGTCAGCAATTTAGGTGCCGTATGCAGCAATGCACACGGCAGCAGAAATCTTCCTATCTGTAAGAGCTCTCATTGGAGACTTAAAATCATAAGGGAGGGGGAAAGCAGTCTTCGAATTGTTCAGAGCTTCTTGGGAACGGCAGTCGTGATCCAAGCTCCAGACGGGTCGGTGGCTCCTGGTGCTATCCGCCATTTTGTCTTACTTTATTTTATTTCTAACTATTAAATATCTTTATTCTTCATCAACTCTTATTTGACTGAAGAGCAGCGAAAGACCAACCACTACGCCTAGGTTCAATTAGTTGAACCCGAACCCTCACGTTACAGACTTTCCTATTTCCTGTTCTTAATTCTTCCTTTATCCTCTAGATCGGTAGCCAGGTGAGCTAACGGAGGTATAGCTCGGTTGGTGAACTATATATCTGGAGTTCCCATTCCCAACTGCTGGAATGTTACATGGTGGCAGTGCTGGAATGTTACATGGTGGCAGCGGTGGAATGTTACATATTTTTCTAACTATTAATGTGATTCCTGATTTGTGTCCTGTCTAAATGAACTTTTGGTAGATTTTATCAATATAATAATTGAATAAGTATTATAAATATTGTGATATTAGGTTTTCTAGGTTATCTGTCCCAATTACCTTACCACTTCGAGCACGTAACAATTCATTTGATGCGAGCAGCCTATTTTTGAAGTCTAGACAAAACATTAACCACCTGCTTTATAATGTATGTGCAGGTACACTATTGGAAATCAATACAGAAACAATTCGAAAAATACATGGCTGGTTTCCAGATGGTACCAGATGTTAACGGACAGGCTACGTACGCAATTCATTTCAATTTTGGGTCGGCTGTGTATTTTGGACCTTTGACACCGACAGCTATCCTGCTGGAAGGTGCCATCGCCGTCGAGACAGTAGCACGTGAACAGCCGATCAGCAACGCCTTTCAGAGATATTCGCTCCCAGCTTCAATCTTTCTTTAGTCTAATTGACATGTGTCATTGGATTTCCTCATTTTTGGCACGATTCATAGAAATAAATGCCTCTGTTCCGCTTGCATACTTTTCTTACCGCGTCACATCAGCAACACTACCAGCCTGCGTTCAGTAACGCGATGAAGAGTGGTCATAAATTTTCTTATATCAGTTTATAGGTACCTCTTAGTTGCAGATTTGTTCTTTTTGGGTGATATTTTGCAATTTGCGTAGTTGCCGTGACTTAAGTATGGGATGCTGCGTCCCTAGCGGCAATTAGAGTCCCATAGCCACTGCGGCAGCAAGGGTCAAGAGCGACCAAGGCGAAGTTTAATGAAGGGCCCATACGTACACAGCTGCGGCGACGCTCTACGTGCCCTGCTCCCATATTGCAGGACGTGTTTGCTCCCGCCACATCCTGGCTACAATGGAGCGGGGGAACAGCAGCTTGTGCTTTCGACGCAACAACAAAGCCGTCGTGTCAACAGAAGCGGTGCTAGACTGAGTGGACGCTGCAAGTTTCAGGGTAAACACGCTCCCAAGCACTACAACGCCCAAGAAATGGACCGGCGAAAAGCACTTCTGGCAAGAATTTCCTAAACTGGAATTCCTTCACACAAAACCCGGTTAATACTGCGAATCTGATACTGACATCAAAACACGCGGAGATCAAGAAAGTTTTACGGTTGTACAGTATATGTTTTGCAGCCAGCCACAAAATGAATGCCGGGACTTCAGAACATTTTAGACACATTGTACGACATTCACGGACAGATATCTACCATGACAGATGTAAAGGTCGGAGAGGACAAGTTCCATGACCTGCACGTTTCTCAGACCTCTATCTTTTATATCCATAAATAAATGCTTCATGCAGTTGTCATTCCTAACGCATGGACCCATCATCAACGTGTCATATCAGTCTGAAAAAAATTTGACGATGCTACAGCGACGAGTTGAAGGAAATGTAGAAGCTAGTGGAGACAGTTGGGAACATTTTTCTTGTTGAGTTCCTGAATTTATACATATGCACCACTTTCTAAAAATCTGACGATTTATCTCTTTGCTCTTTCTTATCAACTTAAAATAATTATTCGCCATACATTGATCTTCCTTATTTTGTCTCTCCAAAAGTTTGTAAAATTAGTGAAAAACCTTGTATGAACTCGTAAAGTAATCAAAAGGATAGTGTTAAGAGAAGTATCTAACGTTTATAATAACAAGGAAAATATTAATCTTCAGGAAAAAGGTGCGTTCAGAACTATTGTACGAGAGACTGAACACTTCTGTACGCGTAGATTTATTAATTTCGGCCTGGCATTAGACAGACTACTGTCTCGATATATTTCATCCGGCTGCTTTTCGCAACGTTGTAGTACTTCCTACTTTCCTTTTTCCAATACTCTTGATTATTTTCTCCTTACCGTTGACCATTTCTTATCTTTCGCTTAAAGTGAGTTTAGAGCCTTGGTATTGAAATTTTTGTATTTTTTTCTTTCAGTGGTTTCATTGTTGATCGTCTACTATAGTTATTTGTTTCCTTCGTTGTCCTCTTACTCAGAAAATTATATAAAAAAATATATAAATTTTAATATCTGATACATTGATTTATTACTCTCTTCGATAAAATCTAAGATAAGCTATGAGTATAAGCTTTTGGGATTATTTGATTTCTGTGTACTTGATGGAAAGAAATGTAAATCCAAAACTGTGTCCGGCTTTCGATGACCCAATATAATTTCTTTACGTGTAATGGCGCAAAAAATTATGCATTACGTTTCGACGGTCATATGAAACGCGTCAAGGATCGGTAAACATTGAATAATTTACATTTAAAATGCATTTTTCAATTAATGAAGAAGTACTTATAGAAAATATATAACACAATTCTGCTTGAACGTTTGATATTTTTTACTTATACTCAGAATTTTGAAATCCAAGCTTACAAAGGTTCTACTGTAACACAGTTAAAATACATACGCGCAGTAACGTTGACGGATTTAATTCACGTTTGCTCATAAAGCTAGTTATACAGACGTTAAAAAGCTAACGGTTAGGTTTACATAACCAATTATATTATTCCTTCACCCATACAACGATGGTGTATAAAGATCAGATGAAGAAAATATCACTCGCTCTCTTTTCTTTCCTCCAAAAAATTAAAGATGATATGGCAGTTTAACGTTTTATCTACTAATTCATCGTTTAGTTTACTTACAAAAGTACAAAAAATATAAATAAAATAATTTAATGTAATGGTAATTTCTTATATTACTATAATTACTCCTTATCATTTTTCACGTCAATGTTTAATTATTTTCGATCAGTTTCACCTCCGGACGTCTAATATATATTGTTCTGTGCTGATTACGTTATTCACAAAGTATAAATAAGGACAACTAAGTGAAAACACTTCTATATACAAGTTTTGAATTTTTGTAATACTTTCATTAGTGACAAGCTCATAAAGTTTGAAAAACGAAAGTTAGTACTATGAATAATGCTATAGTGAATATTTGACTCACAAGATATTCTTTTCTGCACTTATTACTTCATAGTTCTTTATACTTTTCTATTAATTCATTCTTCTTATAAAATAGATAATATTCATTCCTCCCCGAATTTGAGAATACAGAAGGGTGATATTAACAACGATAGAGGCCAAAAAGAGAAATTTGTAGAAGTTGCTGTGTATGTGATGTATTTGACAATTAAAGACAATAATTATTTCTTATTAGTAATTATTTTCTAATTTCTAGGCTGGATTTGGGAGTAGGGTTTTCAGATGTTCCTGAACTCTATGTATAAAGTTTCACATAAATATGAATTAGATTTAACGGTAAACTATCAACATATTCTCAATATTAAGTATATTACATTTTATTTAATTTTATTTTTAAATGTATAAAATTACTTTACGTTTATAAAAAGACTACTGTCCATTTTATTTTGTAAAATCGATCCACATGATAGTTAGTATTCATTTAGGTTCTATATTATATCGTTTATGTTATAATTACTTATTTTTTTAGGAAGTTTTGAATTTTGATTACTTTTATTATAATGAAATTTTTTCAGCATTAAATTATTTTCTATCCCACGAGATCAAAAAATATTATACCGATTCTGTGACATCAGAGATTAATGTTTGACTGCATTGGAATTCGTAAAATGTTTCTGTAGCAGGATTTATCTGCAAGAAATTCTCCAATTCACAATGTAACTCGCGTATAATGGAGAAAATTTGTCAGAATTACGCAGATGATAACTTTTTAAAATAGTAACATGCATTTCATTGATGTGATATTTATTATAGTACATCGAAATATCTTGAATCAGCGCAAGAGATTGAGAAACGAGACGGTTTAATGCTATTAAGTATTTATAATACCGTAATAATTTTCGTAGTACTGTAATACATTGCATATTAGAATAGGTCGTATGCATTTAATTGAATATTGGAATGTTGACTAGTCGTACGTCTCTGAAAATTTTCTTGATATGAAGTAAACTAATTATATGGAGAATGATATTTGCGTACATCGGTAGTGAGTATTAACACATCCAGAGAAGTCAGAGTTTTCCAGAGAAGTCAGAGTTTACCATAAAGGGGTTCTAAATCAATATTTAGTACGCGGAACACAGACAGATTTGAGATATAGACGAAACATTACTTTCTCTATAAAATCTTGATTTCTAAACTTGCTTGTTTGTTAATTAATCCGTTAAAAATTTATAATAATTATTTTTAAAATTTAAATATATACTGTTGTATACAATCATATATTATATATTCTTGTGATCTGCAGCATATAAAAGTGATTAAATTTTATTTACAGCTAATATGTTAACACATTCAACACGTGTTTGTGATTGACATATTTAGAAGCACTGGATTCCAATGAGAGAGTTTTTTTTCCAAACCGAAAACAAAACTCGTAATGTGACCGACACAGGCAGACGGTTAAACCCAAGCGCAAATGTCGTGGGTCACAAATTTCCCTGGGCGTCATCCAGTAACGCCACACTGAAAACATATTTGTGCAATAAAGTCAAAACATAGTATGGTTCGCAGAATATGTTTGAAACTAAAGTACGAATACAATGAAACTTTTCAGAATAAATAATTAACAACAGCAAGCAGATAATTAAAATATTCCTCGAAGGGAGACGATATAATATTTTGTACGTTGTTAACTAACACAAATTTTTAAGTATCACTCGACTAATACAAAGGTAACATAAAATCGTCTAAAAGCAAACGGATACGACTTTTATTAATACATTTGAGATTAAGTACGAAGGGAAACAAAAAAATCACTTATTCTCCCATTACATCGCAGTGAAGTTGAAATTATATAACTTATATAATTTATAAATGAGATTCACTTCATTATATTGATCATAGATGGATATGGTTTTTTAATAAAAATTCTGTAGGGGTCAGCAGAGTTCACTGCAAAATCAGAATATCAAGGTAGATTTTCTGTAGAGACGCAGCGTTTAGTCTATCTCAATGGACAGGAGTTAAAGTTATTTAACAATTTCATTCTAGGAATATTTATATCCAGAGGATACAGATTGGAACAATAGCATAATTATTAGTAAGAAGAGTGCTACTAGTTCTCTCTCAGCGATAAGCCTTACAGCTTAAAAAAGGTAATCTTGAATAATATGATTCATGAATAAACAGTTGCTCACTTGGGAAAGATGGCAGAGTACGCCATAGAAACGTCGTGGCTTAAGCTTACTTTAACCCGGGTGGAAATCCAGAATTTACACCTGGAAAATCTTCCATCTTTAATATAATTCATAATTATTTTTCAAAAATAAAGGTATATTATGTCACACATGTTCAATTTAGAAACATAATATTTGAGGAAACGTTTACTATGGAGTTACTATAAAAATATAGTATTGGTTCACCTCTTACGTAAAAATTCGGTGGTTACGTTGAAGTTCCCGTAATTTATTCAACTGATTGAGTATAAAATAGCAAAGAAAGGTACTATATTACGACCACAACTTTCACGCTTTCCCTATATATACATATATATGTGTTTATCCTTGACCAAAAATTCCAGGTAAACTATTCCTACTTTTGATTATCCTATTTATAAATAAAAATCTGCGAATTTTATGCTTATATATAACAAGAGTAACCAACGATGCATCAAACAGTTTTTTTACAATTCATACGTTACACCATTTTTTTAAAAAATACACATTCTTAAACTTATATATCAGTATAAATAATATAAGTAATTACTTATACAAACAAGTCTTATTAATCGTAAATGAGTACAAAATATTTTTTTACTAACCTCCCTATTACGTCCTATAGTTAAGAAAAAATGTATAAATTTTTACTCAGTCACTCATGTTCGATTACTAATTAATTAAAGCTACTAATTAATTAAATCTACTAATTAATAAATTAAATTACATCAAAAGAATTGATAATTAAAATTAAAGGCCACAATATTATTTTGCGTATCAATTTATGGTCTTGGATGTCTTTAACTGGAACAATTTTTCACGCGGATTACCTTTACACGGAACTTTCTAATGGTATATTTTTACTTATATTTCTGGAGGCAAAACTTCTGATAGTATAACGCTGTGAGAGTGCACTCGTCACGTTTATTTACTAAGGAATTCAGATATGTTGATACCTTGAAATTCTATGCATGTGTATGTTTTCCGACAATACACAAAATGTTCTAGTGCAATAACCTCGTGCTCATTAAAAATGTGAAGTAAAGTTCATCTTGCAGCTTCGTACGTCATAGAGAAACTTTTGTAGTAAGTCGCATAATTTAATTCAGGAATGTAAAAAGCATGTCAGCGTAATTAAATTCCTGGTAAGCATCTAAGCATGGATACACATCTCGGAAGTTCCAACATTATGAGAGCCTGCTTCTATTTATCTGATAAAGGTTGCATTTAATTAGAAATAGTGACTAGTTTTTCATTATAAAACTGCAGATAATTAAATATAACTTCGTGAAGAGAAGAAATATGACAGAAAGTTAAGATTAAAATTAGCTCTCCGCTCGTTACTGTTTAATAATAAACGGACTGGAGCTCTAATTCACAATATCTACGTAATTACATTTCAATGTTTAATTTTAAATATTAATAACAAAAATAAAACTATCTTGATTTGGTTTATTTTTGCATGGGATAATTCGCAAGAAAATAAAGAAGTAGTATTCATACACTGTAACATAATAAAATTTGTCTAGTAATTTGAAAATCTACCGGTCCTTTCAGTCTCTTAAAGTTCACTTGAGAATTTTACAGTACATAACATTAATAATAACTTAATTATAGTAAGTAACTGGAGAAAGACTTCATATATATATATATATATATATATATTGTATGTTTTTTATTAAATAAATACTGTGTCCAGTAAAGTAATAGTATTTAAGTATTCATATTTAGTATTATGACCTCATTGTTTCATAAACTTAACCAATTTGAATAACACTTAGTTATCCTTAGTTAGTTATACTAATAATATGAAACATCTTAATCCTATTTCCTTTTATTATTTCAAGTCCAAAAATTAAATCTAAACCCGGGCGAATTTAAAAATTAATACATATTTTAAATAATACATTAAGCTATTTATATTATTTTCCAGAATATGAAGATGCTTAGGTAACTGCAATTGATTATTATTCAAAAAGAAAAATAGTTATTTGTAAATGTGATTGTTGAATGTGATACAAGAAGGCAGTGCCAATTTAAGAGGAAGTGAATTATTAATGACGCCTGAGGCATTTATTTGTATTCTAATCTATGTAACTTGTGGCAGTAAATAAAGTTCGAAAAGCATAAAAAATTTAATAACTGTTTTTGTATAATCTATTATAAATTATCAATTAATATAGGACACATATCAGCTAATACAAAAACTATAATTTACAACCACAAAAATAATGCAAAACCTAACACAAAAACAACCACAGCTTTTTCTGTACAAAAAACATGGATTTGATTTTAAAAATATATAAATTTTACACAGAAACAACAATAGACATAAAGTATAGGTACTAGAATCAATCTATATAATAAAAAAGCATTTATATTTCTATGTATGCATGTATTTACGTTAATTTCTATACAAATTTAAACGCGTGGACAGAAATGTGGTACACATATTCTTAAAAACGGTACTGTGGTACTGTGGTAAAAGCATAAATTTGGGAAGAATTATAATTGAAAAAGTGATAATTTTGTGTTAAATTACTGCACGCCAAGATACCATGACGTCACGACAGACAGACGTTACTACGCGACGAACAAAGGAAATAGTTTCTTTTTCCGTAATGAAATAAAGCAGAAATATTTAATATGAATAAAAAGTATAATTGTATCCAGTAATACTCCATCGAATGATATTAAAAAGCAATACGAAATATTTTACGATTCTTGCGGGAAATTTAAGTTAATTTTCGTGCAATATTAGTGATATTATGACCATTTGTTTACATTGTGAATCTAGCTAATAATTTCATCAATTTAAATCTTTCGTAATGCCTGAAGACTAAGGGACAATTATATCCTGCAATAGTCGAGGAGTATATTTAAGTGTTCTTTTCGTAAAGAAATTCGGAGGTATGATTGTTGGGATTGATGAAATAAAATTCAATGTATTTTAAAGCTGTTCAATTAATGCACTATCGGTGGAAAGTACGTACGGAATTAGGAACAGTTAGATTTAATATCACTTCTTAATTAAAGATTAATATAGAATTCCATACTTTTTCGGGGTTATATAAATAAAATACACGGGCAACGCCGGGCACCCAGCTAGTATACGTATATAAAAAATAAATTTACAATGAACACCAGAAACTAAATAGGGTTATTGTAAATATTATGAAATATTTATTTATATATTCTAATCTGTATATTAAAGCAACTTCTCAGTTATGGTCTCCAATCGATTATTCCAGATATCGTACCGGAAATTTGTATGCAAGCCGTAAAGAGCCCGGTCAATACCCGTTCGCAAGACAGGATGGTGCTATTGTAAACAATAATAATTTAACCCATTAAAACTACACCAATAATAATAATACGGCTAGGGCTACATAGTAATAAATTATTTAACATGTATGAACCTATAATAAGAATCTCGGTGACATTTTAACCTCGGTAATCAACGTTCATAATTTACAGATCAATTTTGTTAATCAAACCTTAATCTCCTGAAATTTTAAACAATTGACTAATTTTATTGTAATTTTACATAACAATAATAATAAAGTAATTTTTATATAGGCTGTTAAAAGGTTATTGACATAAAATATGCATTAAAAATTGTGTCTTCTGATACAAGTTACCTGTTCACAACGAAACTACAAATAATTTGATGTTTATAAGCGTCTTCAATGTTTAATTTATTGGTTCGTGCTGTATTGCGAGTGCTTTAATTCAATATAGATAATAAAAGGAATTATGGTGAACTTTTCTGTTATTCTTTATGCAGATGGGCTGAATATAAGCATCCATTCCTTTTAGCAACTCGTTTTTGAGAGTTTTATAAACTATTAAACTTTTTAAATGAATACCTTGAATACGTACATTAATAAACGGCTGTGTAAAATAATTAGTTTAATGTTTTTCAAGTAATAATACCTACGTTTACGTATTCGAAATAAAGTGCTGAGTTCTAGTAGATTCTTGTGAAATTGGACACTGATTGATGAATTGTCAAAAACTGAGCAATGCGAAATAACGAAATTACGTTAAGTGATTGATAGTTAGCCGAAGCTAGTTGCCAAAGCCCAGATTGTTCTAGCAATTTATGAATGTAATAGCCCTTAATGAAAGTGAAGCACAAATCATCCCGGTAAAGCGGAGCGGAATTAACGCTTTCGACGTCAACCTTGACAACAGATAAATTTCATGTATGTCATTTAATTTTGAGTTCTTTCGTGGTCAGTTTTTGACAGCATGAAAGACATACCAACATACTATTTATAACTGTTATATACAATAGGTCGAGTATTAAAATGTACATGCTCAGTTCATGTGATACTCTCATTTAAATTAATCAAATCATGCGGAATATAGCCAAAAACTATTTTATATTTATTTTTGATTTAATTGATACTAGTCTTTGATAAATCCGAGTTCATAAATATATTTGTATTTCTAATTTAATGTGGAGCTTTAGGACATTAGGCAATTTGTGACTCAAAGTTCTACATGAGCGATATTGAAGAGTTTACAGCCATTTATAAATAATATTCTTTTGAGCGTCTCTTATTCAATGGCAGCAGAGACGATAGGAGATAATAAAACTGTTGTCTCCTTAAAAATAGGTAACAAGAAAATGATATATATACCAAATACCATACGGAAGAATACATACTAAAATGTTAAAATTTTATCTGATAAGCTTGCCGTTATAATCGAAGTAACTGCTTCTAATAAAAGTTTGCGACTTGAATAGTTCGGATCAACGACAGGTTTTTTACGGCATTGTAAATGTTTTTCAACTATGAAATTATTATGTTTTATATAAATATCCTTTATTTATTCATTCCTCAATTTAATAAATTTATATATATTTTATTTTGTTAATTTGTTTCACAGGGGATCATGAAAAGGGAAATAAATATTTTCAATTACCATTTATTTAGTGTTTCTATTAATTATTATTAACAATTATTTGGATAAAGAGATTTAAGTTTTTTCATAATATTTATATTTTATCGAAGATAATATGTAACATAATCATCAATATATGAAGCAGGCAGTGCAAATTAAGGTCATATAACACAACTGTGCATTTATGTGAACTCTGTTTAATAAAACTAATTAACTTATTTCTGATATGTTATTAATGTGAAGCGCGTACTACACAAACGGAATTTTTTGATTTTACACCCGTTAGTTTTTCCAGGAAATCTATTTTAGAAAATAATTTATTTAGGAATTCATTATCTGGGTCGAGTTCGCAAGTTATCGAAATATATTCAATGTCCACAGATATACATGTTGAGTATTTCAATGTAAAATTTTAAATTCAATCAAGTTATAATGAAATGAATTATTCATAACTTCCAGTAAAAACAATAAAATCTTCCATGCTCCTCACCATTTCTATAAATGCTGTTCTAAAAGTCTTCTTTATCATTTTCTTAGACTTTAATCAATTTCTATCTATTATTCCCGCTCTGTTCTTGTAGCAGCTCGTAACATAAAATTAAGATACCTAAATTATTCATTTCGGCACTGATTTTTGCTATTTTTCCATTTTGTCACAGCATCATTTTAACAGTTTCATTTCATATTTATCGACAGGCAACTTCTGCACGCCACAAGCAATAGTTTTCTTGAAAAACCTTACAAAAGTTTGGTCACAAGGTGCAGAAATTAAATATCCACTTTCTTTGTCAAATGAATAATTGGTAGCAATAATTTTTGTAATTAGTAGAAAATAGGTGGGATTAAGGCTGAGTATGGTAATAATTAGCACCAGAAACGTAATTATTTTTAATTAAAATGTATCAAGAATGTATTAGAATGGGTTCTATTCAGGAAAAGTATTTACTATGGATTTTAATATTAAGTAAGATGCGAAGAAATAGCGATCTAAAAACACTAAAAAAATTAAAGGCTCAAAAATATATTAGATATAATAAATTAAATTCATGTATTTATGCTGGTCTTGCAATATTTTTAAAATTTTTGTGTTATTTGTGAAAGGAAGTATTGAAAAATAACTAATAAAGAAATGAATATAATGGGCAAACAAATATATAAGCTTTATGAATTAAATATGTTGTTAGTAAAATAGATCACTATGCTTTTAAAATTCAGTCAGAATTGATATATTATCAATTAATAATTGGTAACAAATTACAATTACCAAACTACTTCTCTAAATCATTCATGAAGTTTCCATCTTCTTTTTATTGTTCACCTGATGAAGTCTCAAATCACGAACGAAACGTAGTATTTGACACACTGTTAATTAATAAATATTTTCTGTTTTCTCATATTTATTTATTTATTGTATTATTATAGTCAGATAAATATTAGTTTTAAAAGGTATGAAGTATAACTTGCGAGAAAAAGCGAAGTGTAAGAAATCGAGGCCGAATCTGTGCTCCTAGCTCAAAGGTACCTTCTACACGTTTAGGGATAAGAGTGTGTTTGTTTGCTGAAGCAGATAAGGTTGAATGAGAACATATGGAGTAGGAAGGGGAATTGGCTCAAGATTGTGTTATATAAGGTAAAGCTCGGTTCCCCTTTCCTGGTGCTTGTGTACCTAACACAGAATAAACAAGAAAACTGTTTTGTCTTAGGGGACCTTAAGCAAGCACAACTGAGATTATTTACAGGACTGAAACTGAAACATTATTGCACTCCGTTATATAGCAGTTAGTTCATGTTAGATACAATATTAATATTAATATTAATATATAATATTAATATATAATATATAATGAGTATTATATAAATATAGCTTATTTGAGGCCGGAAATGCTTCATAGTCATTATCAATCACGATTTATTTCCTGATTTATTTTACATTTACAAAATACAAACTTTATATATATTTGTATGTGTGTGTAGACGGAAAACCATATGTGCTATATAATATGCAAATAATTTTATAAGTAACTACGGAATGTGATGTAATTATTTATAGTGACTACGATTCGTATAGATGTCAAATTAAAAATGAAAAATTATACCACTTAAGTAAATTTAAATATTGCAATTGATATTAATTTCACAGTTACATTTGTCTTAAAAATAAAATAACATCAATCTATTAGTAAGATATTTATTCATAACAGTTTAAAACATTTTAAAAACATTATGTTTAGTCCCTAAATTTCGTAACTTCTTCAGGTGTAAAACTTTATTTCAAAAAAAAAATTCATAATTTAAATAGGAGAAAAACAAAATTTTACAAGTATGATAATTTATAACATAATTATATGGAATTACATGAGAATTGGTAAATACGAATTTCGGAAGTCTCAAGGTGCGGCCGAAATGACTGTTATATTTAGGCAGCTGTTTAGTTTACAAAAGTCAATTTAAAATAACAATGGGGAAAACTTAAATTATAATACAATAAATAGATTAAAATAAAAAGGAATCATAAATACAACTTAAATTATTTGTATTACTTTTATGTTAAGGGTCAAATTATTTGATCAAATACTTAGTTCTCGCACATTAATCTGTAATAGTATTTTCATTCTTATTCTAAAATTTTTACATTACAACAGTCCAAAAATTTTTTTGTCACACCTTATAAATTCTGTATGTTAAATTTTAAATTGGTTTCTTGTTTATTGATACGAGCTTTTAAAGCGCGTTTAGTTTGACCTACATAACAATAATACAATCTAAACAATTAATTTTATGATTGACTTTGTGTCTGTCTAAAATTTTAATTTTTTCTTTAATATTTTGGACAAAATTTAAATTATTGGTTGTTTTAAAAATGACGTATTGATTGGTTTTATTTCATACAAGACATAAATGTATATCGCTTTTTCCTTTAGTAAGAAAATAATTTAAATAGATTCACTAACTAATCAGATAAATTTATCGGGCCATTTATAAGATAGACTAATTGCTTTCAGTTTTCAAATACCTTCCAGATTTTCACTTTGCTACTAAATACTAAGTACATTCATATTATATTATTTATGCTGTCATATCAATAAATATTAATGAAAATACTGAAAACTGAACTATTATTCGAAAAATTTAAAATAAAGTCCCAAAGGATTTAATTTAATTTGCCTACATGTTTTAAAGACGATATATAATGAATCACACTGCAAACGAGTTAATTTGATTGAATGTGTACACCAGTTTATTACAGTACATAATCCTGAAAATTAAAAAATAGAGTGAAGTAGAAATGTTAAACACGGTTGCAGAACTATCAGGGGCAATTCTTACCTATCAAAAGTTTTTTTTCTTCCTTTTTTTAATTTATTTGCATATTTACTATATACTATATACTAGCATAAATAGTAGAAGAAAATTGGTGACATATTTATGATATGAGGGGGAAGTCATCCGTTGGTTTTGAATGGCTTTGAATCACAGTATATATCATGAATAAGAGGTTATTATTTTGAAAAACGAGTTCAAACAATAAAAATGTTGTGAGAAGACTGAGTTGCCCCATCACAGTTTTTGTCAGTTTTGATGAATAGTAGAAATAATGTAGTTGAGTCGATTTTTGTCCATTTGTACACAAATGTATTAATTGAAGAAAAAAAACCTCTCACAACCCATTCATATTAATATTAATTTCTCACAATCTAAGGAATAAAATTCCGTGATTATTAAAACAAAGTCGACGCAACTGTACTATTACAATAAAGACTAAATGGATTTCTGCTCACACGATGAAACTTCTTCTGTGATTTATTCATACCCTAATCAAACTGTGGATGCAGTTTTCCTAGCTCCACGCTTGATTGATTTATTCTTTGACGCATATGATTTCGTTGGCGAAAGGCACTGTCGAGCCAGTTTTTCGCTATACAGTCTACGCGTTACATTGTATTATCATGTATTTATATTCTTCAGAAATAATCAATTAAGTAATAGCGATTTAATTGATCATATTTTATTTTACGTACGAATAACTTGAACTCGTCATAAGTACTTATCAAAATTTCCACTCAGGAGTTTTGTGGGTTACGTTGTAATATAACTTCGGATTCACCACTATTTATGTAATACCACCAATTGAAGTTGTATTCTTCTGATACATTCCATGATCTCTAAAATGTAAAATGGAAACGAATATGAACAATTCTGTATATATTCTTATATTTGATTTAAATATAGAAAGAGGCATGATTTGAGTACGATTTTAAAAGTTTTAAAATCTTAATAATTATATATATATATTGTAATAAACAACCGGGTGTCCAAATAAACAAAATTATATTTTAACAACCAAACAAATTTTATTCATCAGAATTTACAATTATACACTTTAATAAAAACATTATATCTCTTTCTCTCATGGGTCTTTACTGGGTTTGATAACGGACAGAACACTTAAATAATCAAAGAACCCAACATTAACCTTAAAAATAAACAGAAATATTTAATCGTCTAGACATCGACGAAACTTATGAACGAACTTATTCTACAGATTTATTCTAAATTTAAAAGAGTTTATTTTATTAACAGAAAGAAGAGAATGATATCTGACTGTATCTTTTAATTCCATTTACACATATTAATACCATAAATTTCAACTTACGATTACTCAGGAACATTTGGCTCGTTCTTTACACACACACTTTATAGACTGGACACTTATTATTGGTTCGACGATAGCTGATTCTCCATACTCGGTGAAGGACATCCCACTTGCTCGTGGTGAAACTACTCGACGCTGGATGCTGTGTCCTGGTCTCCTACCATCGAAGACAGTGGTCAAATTTTGATATTACTACAGATTGAACTTCTGCATACAAAAATGTTTATCGTTGACATAAATTTGCTATTTCTCTCGCAGGCTGCAAAATCTCTCCATACTCGGTGCTCGCCGTACGCCTCCACAGCCTCAACTTCAAGACTCAACTTTTCACCTCCTAGCTCCACACTCAACTCGCTCCACTCCTCGACTAACTTCCAAAATCTTATCTTCTCTTTATATATATGACCGTCCCTTCTCTCTTCTTTTGTCCCCAAAACTACGTTGCAACTGCTCGTTGACAGTTTCTCCATTACTGAGATTTACATTCTGCAGCTGCTGTTCCTTAGCTAGCAAAATATCTAGCCACTCTGTCTTGTCACATCGAGACAGGACCCGTAATTACTTTGCACTTGTATCCTCATCCCCCCGCATTCACACGTGTGCGTTTCTAAATTCTCCTGACCGCCCAACTGCACCCTCATCCAAAGTCAACACGCCAATGTCCAGGCCATTAATCAGAACAATGCCTGCCATAACTGATTTATCTTGCGACAGGCCACCCGCGTATGTGCCTTGCCCTGACTCCTTCATACTGATCCTAAGTACACATTGCCACTTCCTGTGACGGCCAAGACCATTAATCCGAAACAATGCATTCCCTCAATGCATTACAATATATATATATATATATATTTGTGTGTGTGTGTATAAAGTTTTACGTGCAAATTTTGCATTAGCTATGTAATTGTCCTTTCATACTTTTTGTCGAAATATGTATACCAGAGAGATTGGAAAGTTGATTTAATATTGTATTTAGATATTATAAAAATAAAAATGTTGACCTGACTTTAAAACAATGAGTGTAAAGTTTAAACTCTGTGCTAATTTCTGTCTAGTAAGTGAGTGCTATCTCGGGAATACGGCAGTCCGGCGGTATTAGTGGACAGACACAGCGGAACGCACTTAAAACAATTGGGACGCAACAAGCGAAGTGAGGAGCGAACGAGAGCAGTAATGCCACGAGTGTAAACACAGGGTATCCAGGCAGGCAAATGCCCCCTCTGCCAATTAGCGAGAAAGCTCTTCTCTGGCGCACAACTTTGCACCAGAGACGCCACTTCTATTCCCGCGGAACTATTATTGAAACTTTACAGCCGATTTCACTAATTTGAAACATCTGATTGGAGAAAATCGTGACTCGAACAAGTACTGTTCGATTACGACTCGAAACTAGGAATAGTCCTGATTCTTACAAAAAGTCTCAGCATCGGTGGCAACTTCTTCGATTAACGATAAATTAAAGAACAAAAGTAATTCCTGTAAATCTTTGCATACATAAAAAAAAGTAATGAACCCTAGAGAAAAACAATAAAATTTATGTAAAACACACTGTTTACTAGTCTATTTCAGAAACGGCACTCATCTATATGTTTCAATAATATTTCTACATTTCGGACACCCTCAATTTAGTTTCTGTGTTTCTACGTTACGAACAATACTTAAAGTGTTTTAAATGGTTCCACAGAAAACAAACCAAGGATAGAGGTCAGGGAATGTGCAGATCATGAAATTGGTTCTCTATCTTTCGATTTGTCATGATAGACTTCATCTTGAACCATGTCGCTATGTCGCTATAATAAATGCTGGATTCCATTCATCAATGCTTCTTATTTGAATCTTATATAAGATATTTAAGTGTGTTCTGAATTAGACCCCTGTAGACAGTTTCTGTAAAACCTAATTGAAAATCTCATTCATTGATAAATTTAAAACGATGGACACATCTTTTATTAAATAAAGCAGTTTTTCGACCGATATCAGCTTTATTTATTTACGACAACGTTTCGGTATGTGTTTGTACCTTCATCAGGTATTTCCTGCGGTGAAATTGTACAAAATAAAGTTGTATTATCAAGAAGCCAATGAATTTATAAAAGGGTTGAACAAAAAATATTATACTGTTAACACTATGAAACTAAGAAAACACTAAATTAGCTAAATGTTAAAACCTAATTTCACATCCTATTGAAAAAAACACAAACTTTAGAAGTTTTTCCGAGGCACTCTACACTACAGACGAGTGCGGTCGCAGCAGAACTGAAGAGGATTACCAACCCTCAATAGAATTGCAAATCCCTTAGGTATTTACGATCTGTCCCCGTGACCTTGAGACGTGTCACGCAAACAAATGTGCAACCCTCTCATAATCATAAATTACTAATCTAACATTTTAACTAAACATCTACACAAAAATATTAATAAAAAATTGAATCAAGAATCAACAAATTATAGAATTGTAAATTTTGCTTAATTTAATTGTATCATTATGTGAGTTTATGGTGTTCTCAGTCATTTTTATATATATAATTTCAGATAAATTGCGTTTATACAGGTTTTTCTCTATATCTAAAATTTCAACATCTTTCCAATCAAAATCATGATTCTCTTGCAGTCCACATTATGGTTCGAAGTTTTAAAATTGTTTTTGTGTTCCGAAATTCAAATGCCCGACCTACCCGATGCAGGTTTTCCTAGGGTTTTCCCTGCATTTCTTTAGGCGAATGCCGGGTAGGATCCTTAAACCATAGCCCGGGGGCCCTAGTTAACCCTTGGCTACCTTCCACTACCCTTCCGCATCCCCCCTTTCAAATCCCTTCCTATGCTATTAAAGGGGAGTTGCCCAATGTGGATCACCCTCATGTAGCCTGTTGCCCTACAAAAAAAAAATTAAATCTAATTTCCGATGCTTGTTTTGTTTGCCCTATTATATATTTATATTTATAACAATTTGGTTCACTACAATTAATTTTGTATACAACATTATGTTGCTTTTCTTTATCAATTTTGTCTTTGCCTTTTTTTTTATAAATTTAGTAAGATTATTGTTAATTTTGAAAATAATTTTAAAATCTAATTAGTAAAAAAACCGTTTTAAGATTTCGCTGATATTAACATAATATGGCAATACCATAAACTGTTTTTCACCTCTTTCTTATAATTAATGTCTATTGTACTAATTTTGCAATTATATTTATGTTTATTGATTCTTTTAGATATATGATTGTTAATAAAATTTATAGGTTAAGCATTATTGATTAAAATATTTTTAACAATTTTAATGCTTTGTGAGTGGCATATGGGATTAGATAACTGTAATGCTTTGTCTATGAGATTACACACCATAGCTTTTATTTGGTGAATAATTTCATTATTGCTTACTATACAAAATATGTCATCCACAAATATAAAGTATTTAATAGGTTTGTTTTCTAATTTATTTAAACTGTGAGTTTCTAAGTCTCTCATAACAAATTCCGAAAAAAATGGGAGCTAACGGGGATCCCATTGGAGAATCTTCAAATTGGAAAAATGTTGAATGTCGTATCATATTAAGTGAAATTTTCATTTCATTCCCAGGAATGTTACAAAATTTCTTTATTCTTTCCCAACGAGATTTAATACTACATATAACAAGACAGTTTGGAACATTAGTGAAGGGAGCCGTTACATAACATTCTTTGGAATATGGATATTTTTAACACTATTAATGAAATGTAAACTATTTTTAACCGTGTAGTTGGTTTTAAACCAATTTCAAAAATATTTTATGAAAATTTGGAAAAACTGTGTAGAGGGCAACCTATAGGTGACACAATAAGTCTATAAGGATTATTTGGTTTATGAATTTAACGGAGTCCATACGCACGATGATGAAGGTACAAACACGTACCGAAACGTTGTCTTAAATAAATAAAATATT
Organism: Zhengitettix transpicula; assembly: GCA_037074705.1. Taxonomy (NCBI): domain Eukaryota; kingdom Metazoa; phylum Arthropoda; class Insecta; order Orthoptera; family Tetrigidae; genus Zhengitettix; species Zhengitettix transpicula. The sequence goes on along the minus strand of CM073593.1, from coordinate 49,024,498 downwards.
GACTGATATTGGTCCAAAAAGCTGCATTATTTATTAAATATAAACAGATGTAAAAATAGAATCTTTAACATATTTTTTGTTTTTTGAAGGACCCACCTTAAAAATTTAGAGGAGTATTGATGTAACACCCGTATTCATTTACAAAGTTACCAATTTGATTGCTAAAGGAAAGCTCTATAATATTATAAGCTGATATGGCAGTCGCCACCGCCATGTGTAGTCAATTCAAGTTGTTTTTGGTCGTGCGGATGAATAGATATCAGCGTAAATTATGACATTTATGTAACTGTTATGAAAAATATCAATTCATGGTTCAGAAATAGCTGTAAGTCAATCTTTATTGTTTAGTAGCGATAATCGTTTGGAACGTTGTCCTTTCGACTTTTTCTTTTGTTACAAACTGGTTTCTACAAATGTCAAACGACAGACTAACTGGCTAAAAACTACTCTCAGGTCCGAATTTATTCTCTCCAGCATGGGAAGTATTTCATTTTATACTCTGTTCCCACTAGTGATCAACAAAGCCAAGCCTTATTATTTCACCCAAATATTTTCTTTTCCTTGTGTCTTTCTACGCCACTAAATCCTTCTCCAAAATTTACTCGTAGTTATCAGTCTGAAGCACAGCGATATTAATCAATTTGCATAGTGCCCGACCTACCCGATGCAGGTTTTTCTAGGGTTTTCCCTGCATTTCTTTAGGCGAATGCCGAGTAGGATCCTTAAACCATAGCCCGGGGGCCCTAGTTAACCCTTGGCTACCTTCCTCTACCCTTCCACATCCCCCCTTTCTAATCCCTTCCTATGCTATTAAAGGGGAGTTGCCCAATGTGGATCACCCTCATGTAGCCTGTTGCCCTAAAAAAAAAAAAAAAAAAAAAAAAAGTAAAAGGCCTCTAGATGCAGGCCTGCGAGGGCTATTCTCTCGCAGGCAATAACTGCGAGGGATGTTCTCTCGCAGGCAGAACCTTTTAGGAGAGATACGAAGGGGCTACCTTTGGGTATGCCTTTTCCTCTCCGAGGCACCTCGGCCTGTTTTGAGAGGTATATGTTCCGCGGTCACAGACCTTGGGCATACGGTAAGAGTTGTTCGCTATTCCCATTGGAATAGTCGGCCAGCTGCCTCCTAAACTGGTCGAGGCACGGAGAAGGGAATGCTGCATCCCCACATGAAACTCCTCTCCCGCTATCGGAAGGGCGTGGGACAAGTACCCAATGCCCGACCTACCCGATGCAGGTTTTTCTAAGGTTTTCCCTGCATTTCTTTAGGCAAATGCCGGGTAGGATCCTTAAAATATAGCCCGGGGGCCCTAGTAACCCTTGGCTACCTTCCTCTACCCTTCCGCATCCCCCCTTTCAAATCCCTTTCTATGCTATTAAAGGGGAGTTGCCCAAAGTGGATTACCCTCATGTAGCCTGTTGCCTAAAAAAAAGGCACCTATTCTCGGAGAACCTTGTAGGAGAGATACGAAGGGGCTACTTTGGGGCTGCCTTTTCCTCTCCGTTTTTGAATTAAGGTTCCCACAAGCCGAGGCACCTCGGCCTGTTCTGAGAGGTGTATGTTCCAGGGTCGCAGACATTGGGCATACGGTAAGAATCCTATTGGAATAGTCGGCCAGCTGTCTCCTAAACTGGCCAAGGCATGGCGAGTGGTAAGCAGCGACCCCACAGAAAACCCCTCTCCCGCCATCGAATGTGCGTGGGAGAAGTACCAAATGCCCGACCTACCTGATGCAGGTTTTTATAGGGTTTGTCCTGCATTACTTTTAGGCGAATGCCGGGTAGGATCCTTAAACAATAGCCCGGGGGCCCTAGTTAACCCTTGGCTACCTTCCTCCACCCTTCGGCATCCCCCCTTTCAAATCCCTTTCCTATGCTATAAGAGGGGAATTGCCACTAAGTGGATTACCCTATACATAGCCTGTCTACACCAAAAATAATATCAATTTTAAAGTACAAAGAGTTATTTCACAATATAGATTAGTGCAGTTAAACACCTGATTATTCCAACTAATCTCTGTTATCAGTTAACTAAATAAACACTGGAGAGTACAATTCGGGGCAAACCGAAACCAAAATTACACACAAACCCACACCGGATTCATATTACAACTTGGAAAATAATAAAATATATGTCGATTAAAAGAAAAAGAATTTTCAGATATAAAGTATTTTTGTTCACACTGACATCGAGGCGACGAATTTTATGGAAAAAGCTGAGTCTATTCTTAAGTTATGTACCAGACAGGTATTAATACTACCTACTCATAAGTTCCTCGAATAATATTCAGTTAAGTACAACTTCTGAACGAATAGGATTCTATGATTAGTATTATTAATATCTGGTTAGTCACAAGTATAAAATAAATAACGCCTGTGACTTTTTATAAAGTTTACTGTATTGTGACTATGTAATATACTTCCTAAATTGCCAATTTAAAAATATTTTTACACTTTTATCGTATATATATTGTAGTACAATTTCTCTCTATTCGTGGCCTCTGAAACTTACATGGAAATAACACAAAACAAAAACTAATTGAACATTATCAAATTTTAATATTTCCATGAATTTTTAACATTAAACGCGATGCTTTAGCAATAATATTTTATTTTCACATTAGAGGACGAACCGTACAGTGTCTTTTATAAGAGAAAATGAAATTTCTTTGTAAAGAACATGAACTATTTTGCAGCGCCCACTAGCCTCGACATCAAAGGTCTCGAACTCGTAGCAGGAGGCTCTTCAGTCAAACGGAATACAAAATAGCCGCCCTTGTATTGTGGACACGTACGACCAATGAAACAATCTCATCACAACTATTCTCGCTACAAAACCAGAACGTGGGGCGACGAATGAGTAATTACTTTAAATTGTAAAATATTTTATATTGCAGCAGGTCCGTAAATATCTTCCTTGCTATGTTTGTTTTCTATGGTGTGCATAGATGATTTTGCTTGTTAATTTATGCATGCAAACATTTCTTTACAACGAATAGTTAAATCGTGAACGTAATATTTATGCGAACTGTTGGAATAGTTGTTGGTACGATTCGTTTTACTCCTTGAGAGATTTTTTAATTCGTTGGTGCTAATTATAATCCCTTCCTTACCAATTCCGTAAGTCAGAGACAAATTGAAATCTAATAATTCAAATAGAAATATCATATTTATAAAATTTTATTCTTTTTCATATTTTTTAAGTAGTAGACTTTCCACGGTAAGAAGCTTTGTTTCCCAGAAGAACGTCACGACAGAGCCAATTATATTATACATTGTATTTCTAATTTTCTTAGAAACCTCCGTTGTTCTGCATATCATGGTATATTTATCACTCTTTTTTTTATAAATGACTTATTAAAATTATTCTGTGAATATAATGTTAGATCCTAGTTCCGTTATTTTCAGTAACTAACACTTAGTATATTTATCCCAATTTCGCTATTTTATTCATCTTTCCGGATCAAGTATTTGAAATATCGCTTACTAAAAATGGACTAATTTAAATATGCAGTTAATTCCATATATCTGTGATCTTTGCTTATTCATATTATATTCCTTGATTTCCATATTAACCAGCAAAACCAATACCATAGAAAAATAATCCAATAGCTGTATTTATCTTACGGGTTAAATGATTATGCATATTTTTATTTATTTTTGCATCAGCAATATTCAAGTTAACGAATATTCTAATGAAACTTTATCTCTCATACTGTGTTCAAAAATTTGATATGTTTCCGTAAAACCATTTGTTTTCTAAACTTGATTTATCTTAAGGTTTTTAAATTTAGTTCCATAAGATATATTTAATAAGTCTATTACGCCTTAATAATAACTTAAACGGATTGCTTACTTACAACTAGTTAGTTGTAAATGACATCTTATAAAGGAAAATTAATAATTTTTATTTCAATTTAAATGTTGTTTTATCACAAATATGTTTTACGTTATGTATGCGAATTGAAACCAAACTATTTTCTTTTAGTTTGACAGAGGTAAACGATGAACCGGAAGAACGGATGTCAGATTCTCATTGGCAGAATTCCAGCTGGTCACGAGAACTCAAAGTAGCCAAGGATGGGAAAAACGAAAGAAAAAAAGTATAGCCGGAAACATCATCACCATGAAGGGCCAGCGAACCGGACGAACAGAAGTCTGCACAACTAAAGTTTTTTTGATACGTGTCACCTCCGAAACTTGCAAGGGGAAGCCACAGACCTTTAACCGTTTCACTGAACATTTGTCAAACTGGATTAGATTGCAGAATTGTGCTGTCCTCCTTTAAATGCAATACAGTCATACGCCTCTTTATTTTAATCAGTTTCCAATATCGTCTATTGTTCATCTTTTTTCCGCTATTAGGGACACCTATAAAAAATGTAAGCTCAAAATATCAAATTTCTTAGTTACATTATTTATAACACTAACTTTGGAAATACACGTATGCGTTTTTCAATTCTACTTTCTTTATCTCACTATATTTACTCTCCTGTCATTCATTGATTTATAGATTTAGAGAGTTCTATATGAGCATAACAATTTATTAAAAATTTTGGTTATATATTCCTTTTCAGATGTATTTTAAAATTTCTAATTTTATATTAGTTCATGTACAGCGATTATTCCGAATAGCAAATATCTCATTTCTTAAAACGATTACTAAAATATGAGGACACTTATCTGAAATAGCTCCTATTATACACATACTATAAAATAATACCCAAATCTGTAGACATGTCAATACAAATGTTATTCATACAAATGTTTTAGTTATATCTGAAGAAATTTATTCTTGAGGTTATGTAATAAAGTGTTTTACATTCCAGTGGACTATATATACGCTATATTAGCGTTATATAATTTCTGATACCAGGACAATTACACCTGAGGTAGTAATATAATTGCATTAGTTAAAATAGACATTTATATTTAAAGAAAAAAATTCATTGTTTTTTCTGATAAATTTGTATAGTTGTTGGGAGTTATATCTGTTACTAAAGTAGAACAGTTTTCAAACAGTTTAATTAACAATGAAATATTACAAGATAAATGAATAAATAGTAAACTACCTGGACTCGTATTATCAAAAGGAGTCACACACGTTAACCCAATTTGTAATTCTACCGTGACGAATTCACGAAATGCTGGAAGCGTTTACTTTGTAATATGACTGCTCTTAAAACTCTCCTCTTTCTGTGATTTCTACATGTTAAGTACGCTTATAGTGTCGCCGCCAGTCTTTTATACTTATGTTACCCTCCAAAAAGCAGAAGTCAACCATCGTTATCTTCGAGTCTCCGCTCCTTTATATTATTTTTTGTTGTCCACTACTTAGATGAATACAACAGACTTTTTTCTGTCTGTTTTCAAATAATTCCTAAAAACGTTTTCACTTTGTATAATGCGGAGCGGGCAAGTATATCACTTTTGATAATCCGGTAGACGTCCTACTTAAAAGTTTCTTTGGCTCTGATCTAGTACGTGTTCATTGTAATGGTATTCAATCGGCTAGTTTTAATATCGATCATATGATTTTATGTTTAATTTATAGATTGTAAAATTTAATAATAATGAAGTAAAAAATCTAAGAACTATTTCTATTAAAAAATTTTATTTTACACAATATCCTGAAGCACTATTGAATTAATGAGGCGTAATTGTCGTTAATGTTTATTTAATAATATTTATTTTATAGAAATCGCCACATAATTAGGAAGGTTTGAGTGCGATGTTAAGTTATTCCTTAGGTACTAAAGAATTAGTTTTAATAATATTTTGTAAATCTCTTAAAATGAAAATTGATAAAATATAGAATAAAATTTATCATTAAATTATTATAAGTTCAATTTCCGTATGAAATGTTTGCGGCTAATTGAAATATGTACGAAATAATGCAAATAATTGTGTCTTTATTGTAATCATAGAAAGAAAGTAGATAATTATTTTAATAGTTATATTTATCTGGCTTTATTGGTTTATAATTGAATAAACTAGTCAAATTACTCAGAATTTTTTTAATAAAATACAGATGTAAACATGTTAATAAAATAAAAATTTTCACGACGTATCGTTCCTTTTTTGGAGTCTCTTGAGGAAAAAATAAAAAGTATGAAAAGTATGAATATATAAATATATGAATATATAAAAATTGAGAGAGAACAGTATTAAAAATATCATATTTATTATAGTTACGTTAAAATTTATTTAACAGTACTTACAATTGTTTCATGAAAAGCATAATTAAGCAATTCAAGTTTTTAAGAGAATATTTTTAATATGTAATTATATTTTTAGAAACAAATTTAATTTAATTATTTCAAGAAATAAATTTTTATATTTACACCTGAAGGGGTTACATTAAAGAACTATAAGTTTTTATATTATTAATATGCTCTAATTTTTATTTTATTAAGATATAATTCTGCCCAATTTGATTGGTTTGTTTATTGATGTTAATAGTATTAATTTACAAATTTCTATAATGCGGAATTGATAAGAAATGTTTGAATGAAGTTGCATTTATTGCGTAAGTATTCTTTACGAAAAAAAATGCAAACGTTAAAATTTTTATGTTGAAACATAAATAATTTTATTCGTGATTTAAAATATGGCTACAAATTTAATTATATTTTTTCGCGTTACAGTGATGGTCCGCTTTGTTTTCACCGCCATAACCTCCAAGGTATTTGCTGTTCAACTAAATCATCGATGTTTGCCTGCTAAATGACTCAGAATACCATAATGTCACCTGTATTATCGCAACAGCTAAAGACACAAAGTAACTTTACAAAGTACACAGCTATAGAGGTCATTAACATTACAAATACTGAGCCAAGTCTCATAAACACTTGTTGCACACTGGATATATCCGTTGATAGCCCATTTATGATGAAAAATAATTTGCTTAATTTAACTATTTCAGGACACTAGAACAATTATAGATAGAAACTGATCAGATAAATGAAAAATTTCAAATTACTAAGAATTTTTCAATTTTGTTGAAGTATAATCATTTACTTACAAACGTATTATTTTGCAATTAAAAAGCACATTAATAAAAAAATGGTAATTTTTATAGTTATGTATTTTTATAGTAAACTAACTTCATTCTGTGTTCAAATTCAAGTTTATTACTCCACATGCGGATATTGTATATTGTAAAATAGCCAAAGTTTCTCAAAACTGTTTTTTAAAGCTTTTAAGTTATTATTTGATCATGGAAAAATCTCAACCGGACTGGGAATTGAACCAAGGACCTCCGTTTAGTTCTGACCTTCGTTTAAAAGAATGTCTTGGGTTCTTGAAATAAATTTGACTGTGTTTCACTCATGGTGAATGGAAATTATATGATATCGAAATACGTGATTAAAAACAAAAAAAAAAGTTAGTTAAAATGATTTGGAGCAAAACGTCAAAATGGCTGACTTCCGTGACTGTATATACTTTAGAACTCACGCAAACCATCAAAGATTTTCATCTAATTCTCGGTAAATAACATTTCTTTGTCGAAATTTTCGCAGCTCTCCAAACGCAAATTTTAATTATGAATAAGTTAGTATAAAATTTCTCAATGGCCCGCTTTTAAATATTAGCCTAAACGGAGAAGCAATATTTAATAATAACTGTAAAAGACAATTTCGAAAATATAAAGTTAGTCTGTTGGAAACCCCCATTTTGCTATTATAAGAATTTACATAGTCATGTAAACCATTCAACAATTGAAGTAATGGACAAATCACTGTCTTAATTAAACGCAAAACGTTAATTTATTAATTCAATTGTTCGTAGGTTCACCTAAGTAAGCTACGAGTAGTGTTAGTGCGGTATGAGGTTTATCACGAGCCGCCATTTAAATGTACCCATAAATTTCAATCCTTAAATCCAACATTAAGTTTTATATTTGCAATGTCAGCAGAAATACACGCGAGTCGGGTAATTATGTTCCAGTTGTTGGAAGAGGATTATGAGACAATGTACAATGAAATATACGCTTGCCGAGGGGAACGTGTTTTAATTACTACCAACTTTGTGTCTGAGTGTCTGATGGTTTCTGTTACAGCCGTTTTATTGGTTCTGTAGGCGCAATTTATAAACGTTGTGACCCGGTGACTGATTGACTCAATTATTCAAAGATATTAGAATTCAAATATACCATTTTCTGCATCGGTATTCATAAGTGAAATATTAATTAAATTTATAAAATACTTGACAGCATTTAAAAAGTTATAAATATTATCGAAAACTTCTCGAAGAATCCATTCAATTTATTTAAGCAATTAATTTGATTTAACTAGAAAAAATGAAATTTTAGATTATCGGATGTAAATTATCAATATTTTCAATTATCTTAAAAATTTGAAAACTTATAATTTTGTACAATTAATAAAATATTGTGCAAGTGGGATTGTTTGGAAAATTTGTGCAGTGAAACCAGAGATACAAGAGAATTTTTTTCGAAGTACTTATTTTGTATTCATAAAGCTTGCGACACTTTCCGTTAACATCGTAATTATTAATACCTCAATTTGTGTCAAAAACTCGCGCTTAATTAATCTAATTGCTATGGACAGCTTACTAATTTATGCACCGACGCATTCGCAATTTCAAGTTTACTGGCGGCAGTTCCATCTGCTCCTAATTACTTTACAACTAATTAATTATCAATTGACTTAAATATTTATAGTTATTCAGAAAATTCAATCGATTAACCTTAATTTAAATTAAATTTGAGTGAAGATATACGAAGATAATATAGAACTCTTTAGTTATTGGAAAATATTTTATTTGAGGTTAAGATATTTAAAATAATCAAATCAATCTTAATATAAATAGTTTATTCAAACTATGTTAAGATGCAGGATCTTTGGACCATTTATGCCATATCCATCTGTTAAACAAGCTTATATTCATTTTAACATATTTAAAACTATACATATACACTGTCAGAAAAAAAACAATTTTCATTTGCATGTTTATTAATATAAATAAAATATTTTATTCGTAAGTCAACGTTTAAGAAACCCAACTAGTAATAATTTTTCGTGTATAAAAAAGATTAGAAAAGAGTGTATGTGGATTTGTTTATATGTAAGTGTACACCCGTGGAGCAAATATCACCAAATTTCGTACACACGTTCCTTACGACCAGAAAACAAACGCTGTGGGGGGGGGGGGTAAGACATGCCTATCATGGGCCATGCATTTTACTGTGCTTCATTTGTACGAATTTATCTATGACATTTTGCCATAAGAGTAACTAGGTATAATTTTCAAACCTATTTAATGGAAAATAAGCAATATATACAACTATTTTTTTAGGGTAACAGGCTACATGAGGGTAATCCACATAGTTGCAACTCCCCTTTAATAGCATAGGAAGGGATTTGAAAGGGGGGATTCGGAAGGGTAGAGGAAGGTAGCCCCCGGGCTATATTTTAAGGATCCTACCCGGCATTCGCCTAAAGAAATGCAGGGAAAACCCTATAAAAACCTGCATCAGGTAGGTCGGGCATTGGGTACCTCAAAGTTGAATAAATTATTACTGTTTCTAGCTTAAACTTGTAACTGGGCGAGAAAATAGAAATATTCCATGAAATATAACTTACTCTATTCTAGTCGACCAAAGTTTCTATTTACTTGATTTCTTTTTCACTCCCGTAATCATGCCTAGAATATGCATATGGCATCGTAAAAGCAGACGAAAGCGAAGGAAAATGAATGTCTCTAAGAGACACTAAATAAGTAAATCTTGAAGTTAAGCTGTTTCATAATTTACAGAGAACGATGAAAAGTCGGTGTTGCCTTCCCGCGCAATTTCACCAGTCTCTAGTTCGTAGTTTCTTTTTAATTCGGAAACAACTCTCTTGTCTAATTTGCTGTTTCCTTGAAATTACTCTGGGAAAGGATTGGTCTTGCATTATTTAGGTCCTACATAATTACGTTGTTACATTGCAGCACAGAGCATCCGAGACACAGCAGAATGACGACTCACGCAACAAAGCTACTTACCTCGAACACTCGCTTATAAAAATAGAATTAAGCTAGTCTTGACATTCTTGGTCCCGTTAGAACTTTGGAATGTTTATGTTTAAAATTAAAAACTGAAAATATTTACATAAATTTCAAGACAAGAAATGTTAAATGAACTTTCACCGACTTTTAAGAAATTAGAAAGTGTTAGCAGAATTATTGCAAATTGATAATAAGGTAATGTACAATTGAAATTCATGCCCGTACGTACGTACGAGAATAAAAACACTATTGATCTTCTTTCAAACTCATTGATTCATACACGCATTATTTGAATGTCTTGGATAATACCAGTAGATGTATGAAAGAAGTATTCTTTTTAAAATTTTTTAGAATGTAGTAGTTTATTTGAATTCATATGAAGGCCCATCCCATTGCACAAATGTACTCAACAAGAAACAAAACAGCCTCAATATTATGACTTAAATTTGGAAAATTATTTCTCTTGCTGGAGAAAGTAATTAAACTGCCTAATATGTCATGATAACTGTTCGTACGGTTTGAATGATCATTAAAGATAAATAAATCACATTACAGTTTAGGGATAATATTGTCTCACTAATTATTTTATTCTTTATTATGTGGGTGCTCGGATTTGCCCGGCTTGTCATAATTGAACTCAGTGACATCCATAACCCCGGATTTGCCTCGAATCTATTGTTTTTGCGTTATTTTCTTATAACGCCCCTTATTCACAATACATTGGCTCATTCACAATACAAAAATTAAGTCGAGAATTTTTTCTGGCTGTGCTGCTTTTGCACCAATTAAGTATTAGTAGTGAACCAGAGGATTTTTTAAAGCCGGGCAGTAATAACTGAGACCTGGTCAAGAACTGTTACTTAAATAACGCGTCTGTAGAAATGATCGTACTGTTATTCCATGTCACGCACAATATTTGAAAAATGTTTACACATGGATCGAGATTATTGAATTCGTGCGCGCTCAAAAATCGGTGGTGATTTGTGGGGGGAGGGGGGGGTATCAAAATAGACTTATAATGTGGTGTCCTTCCGGAGGACATAATATTTTCGTAAGAACTTTATTAGCATTGTTCCCGACTTTGCACATGAGATCGCCAGTTCCCACCAAACAAAATGATGACACGAATGAGTTAAATTTAACATGAACGTCATATTCTCACTAATTCAGTACCATCCCACATTTTACACGAAGAATTTTGTATAATGTATTAATGAATCGTACGAGTCTCTAAATTTCTTTGTATAAACGACGAGGATATCAATAAATATTTTAATTATTATAAAAAAATTATTTCATTATTAGGGTATTAAATCCATTCATTTTCAAATTATAAATATTAAATCGTTAATACATGTATTTCGTTGCTTGGAAACGGTTTTAATATATCTGAATATAATAAGGAATTGTAATCACCTGATTATTCCAATAATTGAACTTTCCATAGAAATTCTATAGAATCCGAATATAATGAAGCATACAAGTACTTGAATATTCTAGTGTGTTAAGTCGATATAAGGTAATTAATTTCCGAAATGGAACGCATGTGATCATAAGTGATCAATAGAACAGTCATTTAGTAAGTGGAACACGGTGATTAAGGAGACTAGTAGTGTATGTAGATCCAATGCGTGAAAAAATTCAGTATGTAGTGAAGTACAAGAAAGGATTCTTGAATAATATATTAACTATTACGATAAGTGACATATCTAAATATGGATGTAAATTAGTGAATGGGTGGTTTTAGGATTTCAGCAATGGTAATTTATTGCAGAGAACTGTAGTACCAATCAGATTATGCAGGTAAACCGGCATAATTAATTATCTCGCAAACATCATTTCATTTCCTGAAAGTTAAAATTAAATTTCTGGACCTTTGTATTTAAAAAAATATGCTGGGATGTAGCTCCTGGTTGCTTTTTTTTAGAGTGTCATGCTACAAGAGGGTAATCCACGTCGTGGCAACTCTCCTTTAATAGCATACGAAGGTATTTGAAAGGGGGAATGCATAGAGGAATATAGCCAAGGGTTAACTAGGGCCCCGGGGTATGGTTTAAGGATACTACCCTGAATTTACCTAAAAGTGATATAGGACAAACCATAGTAAATCTGCATCAGGTAGGTCTGGCATTGGGTACTTGTCCCACGCTCTTCCGATGACGAGAGAGGGGCTTTCTGTGCGGACGCAGCATTGCCTTCTACGTGCCTCATCCAGTTTAGGACGTAGCTGGCCGAGTTTTCCAATGGGAACAGCGGACAACTCTTACCGTATGCCCAAGGTCTGCGAACCCAGAACATACACACTCAAAATAGGCCGAGGTGTCTTGGCTTGTGGGAAACGTAATTCAAAAACGGAGAGAGGAAAATGAGGAATTACTTATTTAAATGATCTGAAATTTACGTAACGTGAAAATAACACACAGTCACATATATAACCAGGTACCTGAACTTCATTTCTAATTTCACTCAAATGTCCACCACTGTTTGCAAAGTGTAGCCACCTACGTGGCTTTCTAATTTACAAATCCCAGTAGTTTATCGTTAATTTGATAAAGCACTATTGAAAATGTTACTGAAGAACTAAAATATATAAATAAACAATTTTAAGTGCCTCCCACAATTTATAATTCAGAAAATAAATGATAACTTCAAAATATGTTTTTCTTTTGCATTATAAAAATTAACGATTTACTTGTTTAAATTTTATTTTAATGAGATTCTCAAACTATTTACTAAAGTAACGGGTCCAGTTAGTGATATCAAAATCTGTGCCGTAAATAATTAAAATAACTGCAATTGTTAATTACAACCACAAAGAGACTTTTAAATATATTGAGCTAAGTCGTACAAAGTCTCAATGAGATCTTATCCTGCCACACTTTCCGTAATGGAATGGGGAACATTTGTGGGAGAAACCTGGTCTTCAGAATGCCGACTTAATCTCTTCCCAAATTGTTATACTCCACCACAAATTAACAAGGAAAAGCCTTTTCTAAAATTGTCTTCCACACAAAAATCTCTTTCTCTTACACATCAGAAAAAACCTTGTCTAAATACGGCTGAAAACTTTTCTTCGCGTGATACTTATAGATATTTAGTTTTGCCAAATTTCGTAAGGTTTACTACTATATATTTTTCTAGGGATAAAATACCAGAGTCAAGAATGAATTAATATTTTTGGACGCCATACTATTTGAGTATCTGTCATCCATTTGTAACAACTATGAATCATAGATGGTGATCTCATTAATTGAATGGGGTAACTGTTTAATGGAATCTAATTATATATCAACAAAGATCACGAATATAAAATTATAAATCTAGTGATGTTTATTAAAAAATAGGGATTTTAAATATAATAATCAATCATTTAAATGCTAAATTTCTACGAACTTTCCCTAATAATATTTAAGTATATATTCATTACTGCTTAATAATTTGTTCGTGAGAAGAAAGAGTCTAGCCTAATGGACCTATATGACGTATACAATCCGTAAATTAAATATATATTTAATCAGAAGCAACATCACCACAAATTTGACCCATTGTTGATACTAGGGACACCGTTTGCATATCAGCAGTACACGATTCGACATTTTATTAACGTAATTTTATTTCAAATAATTTTACATGGTTTTATATTCACTGTATCTATAGCCCACAGGTTTGATTCAGTATTTATCAGAACACTCAGGAAAACAGTTAAATTAATTTATACTTGGAAGGATAAATTGAATAAACAATTGAAAATATTTAATCCTTTTGTGAATAAAATTAGTAGTATTCTTCTATAACGCGGTTAGTTTAGTAGATTAAAAGATTATCAAAAACGTATTAGTCATTATTACATAGTAAGAATTTATTATTAAAATTAAATATCTTAAAGTTTGCTAAAGTTTAAAAGTTGTAATAAAAGCTTGAGACGGTCACACGTAAATTTTATTGGTAGTTTTCGGCCCTAATCGGTTATAATCATCTTTAAGTAACAGAAGCGATAATTATAATAAGATAAAATCAATTATTTGCGTAATAAATAATGATAATAAAATTGTTTTTACAATTATACGTACCTAAAAATAGATATTATGAACATATAGAAAAATAATCATTACTGCCTACTTCGTTGTTACGAACGTGTTTCACAATATGCTAAAATTGATATTCTGATATTCTTATGATCTGTTTTTGTTCTTTAAGGCGTTTTAGAACTGATAAGGCCAAAAGAAACGAATAAAATACACTTATAAAAAGTGACGTTCTTAAGATTTTATTACAACTTTTCAAATATCAATAACTAACAGTCAGGTTAACCCAATGTATTCTGCACGTGGATAACATCTGTGAACTCTAATACAGTGCTCTACGCTTCTAGAGATATATTGATTTCTTTGTTCTTTCAAAATTTGCCTTTTCAGTGCATTAACTGAAACATTTACATTACAATAATATTTTAATAACTTCTACTTCTTCTGGCACTACTCCTCTTAGTGAGCCTTTGCCTCCTTGAATGTCATTAATAACTATAATTTATCATTATAGAGCGGTGAAATTCGGGAGTGTTACTTTATTGATTCGCTAATACTTTATCTGAAGATTTACTCGAGGGGCCAGCTCGTAATCGAGGCACTCCAGTCTCGTTAGAATCTGTAGACTCCGCTAAACTCATTAAATTGTCTTCTGGGACGCAAATTTGGTTCACTGCTAATTTCTCTCTCAATTCCTACCATTATATTAATTCGCCTAGGGAAAGAATATCCCGATGATAATTGAAACTGTGATTACAGCTTTTCTCTTGTATTGGAGAATATTTTTTATTTCTGTCCTGTTGGTTTATTGATTTGTGTTCAAATGGCAGAAACAATGTCTAATTATTATACAAATAAAATTATTAAATTTATTAAATTGTTAGGTATTAAGACTAATATATAGAATGATCCTACAAAAGTCTAATTCGTAAAAACGATATGATTACTAACAATGAGTTTTTATTTTAATAATCGGGAAAATATTAATTATTAAATATATCAGAATCATCTTAACAATTATTGCAGGATTAATAGCTGAGAGTTTTGTTAATACGTCTTCCAAGAATTAACTCAGCTTACGAAAAATTCTCAGGTTTCCATAGTAATTATAAGTGCGAAACCAGAGTAGAATGCTTCATTTGAAATATTAGAATGTGTAATTAAAATATGCGTACTGAAGCAATGAATATTAAGTTTTCATATTAGTTACCAGAGAACTTTGATTTTTTTTATCACAATGAACTTAATGAATATTCCATATCTTACATGGCCTGCATAATGGTCGTTACGATCTCTATAACATTATGCGGACTAATAGCGATTTCTTAATTAAAATACCATATTTGATTTGACTAATATTTAATACTTCTCATAATAATTTTATAAATCATTAACTTATTGTAATTACAATTATTTATCTAAAATTTTCATTGTTGTACAGTCTACTTATATTTTGTGTGCTGAATGTGTCAACATTATGCCAATTTTATCTTTAACACTGTCAAATTCAATCACTAAATTTTTAACTTCTTGCACTTTAATTTTATGATGTCATTCATCCGGTGTAAATGTTCCTATCTCAGTGGAATTCCCCGAGTTTTGTTGCTAACTATGCAGACAATATAGGTTAACGTAGTTGTGACTTTGTCATGCGACACGTTTTCAGTATGCATTTAGCCACCTTAGGTTCTGTATGCACTTTCTTAGGAGATTCTATTGCTTGGTCCACGTCTACTGTGGTACGACCGAGTACCTCCTTTGTAATCTTGCCGGAAAAATTTTCTAAATTGGATTTAAGATCAGATGTAAAGTGTTAATCATCGTAAATCGTCAAGACATTTCATACGAATGGTTAGCTTTTGTAACCAAACCTGTACCGACGTCGGGAAACCAACAGTTGGTCAACAACAACTTTATTACCTAGACCAAGGAAGTAAAAAACATGACGTTTGCAAGGCGGGCATCGTCGTATAAAAAGCGAGCGAAAAAGTCTTGCAAGGATTTTTAATCTGAGACACGACATGTTAGTATTGTTTCTCCACGTATGTTAACAGATCGTAAAAGTAAGAGAAACATATGCAAAAGTTGGTCTCATAGCTCTTTCGGAGAAACCGACTTAGGATCTGAAAAACTATAGAAGCAAAAGACGCCGCCACATAACTTTCCGAAACCACCAGAAAACATTACTCAATGATGCCGACATTATGTAAGAATTCCTCGCAATTATTCTTTCCCTACATTTCTTATCATATGGCTTCATACGATTTTCTTAAAAAAACTGATAGTGATATTACTTAACTACTACAACGGTGGCTCGCACTTTGTATAGTTAAAAAGTGTAGTAATTAATTAAAGTACTCATAAGTAATTTAAAATAATTTTGATAATAGTTTCATATTTTTATATAATTTAACACTCCTGTTTTATAAATAACCACAACACTACGAATGTTATTGCTAGAGGCTATCTGACTAATAAACAATGGGCATTAGTTATTCATTAAATTGTGTATCCTTCTTGTTTTCTTGATTGACTTACGACTGGGAAACTTTATTTCATTTTAGTTAATAATCCTCGAGAAAAATTTATATATTACTGGACCTGGCTTCTTGGCCTGAATTTTTTTTTATCACATTTACTTATTTTATTCTGATGTAGTGCCACAGATACTGGGGTAACGGTTATTCTGATACAATTTCGGGAGCGTTTTGTATATATTTATGCTAGAAGAACAAAATGATGCAAAATGATGTACCAAAGTTAATTATGCACCTTACTATTTCTATTTAAATAACTATTACACATAATTATATTACATAATTTTTACATATTTATAAAACATTTTTTGGCTTTACGGTTATTAATTACATATTTTCAATTTGATTTGCGAAAATACGATATAAGTGCTTTTGAGCAATACGGATATCAAGAATTATTATGAGTACTTTGTTCATTTTATTAATATAAATTAATAGAAGAGCTCCAAATAGTCTCTAACGTGCATATGGATAATCTATGTAGGTAATATAAAAAATAACGAGAGAATTTTTTATTCCCTTAATAATTATTTTATAAGGTTTATAGAAAGTTTTTCGTTAAATTGACATGTATTACATAATTTTTTTAATTAAATGATTACCAAGATTGTTTACGATTCGAGAACTTACTTGGGACCCGTAAACTAAGTCATAGCCTCAGATCGGTGGTTTCCTCGGTTATCCCAGGCAGACTGCGATGGATGGAGCTTGTCCAGACAATTTCACAGTGTCACATCACTTCCCAGTCAAGTATGAAAACGGAGCTAGAGCTCACAGAGCCTAAGTGTAACGAGAATGCATTTATGCTTTCCGCCCACTCACTTCACACTCTTACGAACTTGGGAATTTTCTATATATGTGACACAGTTGATACAATTACTAACTTTAAAACAAATTATAATATTACATATATTTAAGTCATGTTCGTAAATTTATGTATTGGTGGGGATTTTCAGGATTTTCCCTGAAAATGTGAACAATTTTTATAACTTTACATCAATAATACTAGAAAATATTCAATGGTAAATTCATCGATAAACGATTGTACGAGATACTTGCTTGCGTGGGAATTTTTTGGCACATAATTGTTTGGGTTTAGCGAAAAAATTGCTATTCCACGTGGATTTGAATCTACTTGTTTTTTTCAGTACCTTGTGTACAATAAACGAAGTAGTTAATTGTATTGTATAAACAAAAACTTATTTTGTTTTGAAGAAACGGATGTATATATATATATATATATGTTTATATTGTACCGATGCTGTCAGTGTTGACCCAGTTGACACAGAAGCTGAGCTACTCCTTTGGTTATTAGGTGTTTTTCCTATTTCACAATTAGTAGGGCGCCAGATTATTTTTAATATACAATTACCAAAATAATTTTTTTTCCATTGTATTCAAGTAGATTTATACATGGCGTGGCTCTCATAAAACTAAAGACTATTTTCTCCCCAACGTATAATGAATTGTTTTATTTGAGACATGAACAGATCATATTGTCATCATCAAATTTATTAAATTGAAAATATAAATCTCATTATCGTCAATACGTATAGAAAAACATGATCTGTAAGTAAAATACAATTTATGATACTAACCGCTTTGCGTATAAAATTAAAATTATAAATAACGATAAGTGGTGTTTGTTCTTCTTCGTAACAATAAATAATCATTCATTTCGTGTCTTTGCTTTCGTCACTATGAGCAGCAAGTCCTTCGAGATGCTATATCAACCACTAACGGCCAAATATAAATCATTCTCTTTTCACGATCAGACAATCATATAATATATAATAAACTGCAAAATATATACTCAAACTATCTCCAATATCGGTTCGCTTGGAAGACAGCGGGTGGGTTATGCTATTTGAAAAATAAACACAATATTTGTCAAGTATTTTATTTATCACATTCCACCAAAAACTCTCAACAAAAAAATAGAAAGACCTCCACTCTAGAAAACCAAAGACATACTCCATCACTCAAAGATCGTTTACCAACATCTTCGTTTTATTATTATTAATTTTTTTTGAATGTAATAAAACAATTCACAAATAAGTTATATATATATATATATGTTTATAATTGTTTGTGTGTGCGTATGGTCCTAAACAATAGAGTATTGGCAATCGTACGTAGTAGAGGTAGTAAGCCATTTCTATGGTTTATTAATGTTACTATTCTCCTTTATGGAAATTTTTTACTATAACACTGCATAAGTCTTGGAAAGGTATCATTTTTAGCAAATATTAATTAAATAACTTCGAAAGTGGGTACGGAAACCAGTTATAATGATTATTTATAGGATCTCTAAAATATTAATTTCGGCCTTCGAAATCTTCATTAAATAAGAATTGATGATTATAAGTAAATATAAGTTTACGAAATGAAAATATAATACGTCGAATTAGAAATGTAATAATAAGGTAAATTCGTCAAATTTACTTTCTTCAGGTGCTAAAAAAACAAAACTTTATTGTATCTGTTGTTGGGCTACTTTATCTTAGTTTTAAATTACTTATATAAGCTAAAAGTTAAACTTTTATGAATAATATACCTATTCCGATATTGAGGTATGACGAAAGTTCTCGAAAATTGAACGAAGTAATTTAAAACTAAGTGATTCTAGAGTGACCATTAATTGAGAATAATTTATCCTTTTACATAATACGTTCATTATCAAAAATGAAATTTTGAATAATGCGTGGAGGCCTATTTTACATGTATATGCATAAATAGCCACCAATGGGCTTATGTTTATTTGCAATGCAAATGCAGACAATTTTCGTTGGCTGCCATTTAAAATGTTAATACGTTATTGTTTTAATTTGACAAGAGGGAGAATAAAATGTGCTGCTGACATATTAGATATACATGATGTGCTCATAAATAGCGATACAGACATATTAAATAAATTATAATACGTTTTGGTAGAAAAGGAATTTGTTTTATTTTAGTCAAAATACTACATTGTTCTGACGAGGGTGATCTTTGATTATTTAACTTCCGGTTATAAAACCTAATTTGATAAATTGTAAACCACAAATAGGAGAATTCTTAAGATATTACTATCTTGTAATACCTCAAACACATTTAGTAGTATTTGAAACTCGGCTAACAATTCATTACAATCAGTAAACTAGATCAAATATCACACAATTAATAACTTATCCCGGTTTAGTAAATTGTGCTCAATTGTTTCTTTAGTCGGGATTGAAACGCTAATCATTATTTCTTTTGAATGTGTCAGAGACGCGTAATGGCATGAAATTTTAATGATTGATTTTCGATTGCAATTATTTTACCGTAAAAGTTGTAAATTAACAACTATCCGGGGTATAAAATTGAGAAGTTACGGTTACATTGTATAAACTAATCTATTTGTGGCAAAAGATAAATTATACATTCAATTGTTTTCTATCACGAGGTACTTCAACACCTCAGTTAATGCCCTCTGCCGCGCAACACGTATCACCTCACTTCTACGAGTCGTAATGAATGAACGCGGTGATTATTCGTGATAACTCGTAAAGTTTTCCTAGGGTACAAGTATTTTATCAAATACAAGTAAAATCATTGTCATAAATTTTGTTGACAATTATCAACCAATAGGAATATTGAAATAAAATTATTGTAATATTTTAAAATTAATGTGATCATCGCAGTGTATCGTAAAATGAATTAATTTAGTATTGGAATAGTTCGTTGTTACGCCCACGTCATGTTGTGATTTTTTAAAGAATTTTTATACACTAGAGTAATAGAGGAAATATTTAGCAACATTCAATACATAGCTGTGTTTTATTTTATGATATTTTTACATTACCTTCGCTGTAATTATAAATATTGATTTTCTAAATGTATATAAACTGGGGTTAGTTTAATTTCATTTGTTTATTCTACTTGTCCTCGAATGAGGAAATAGGAAACGTCATTATATAAAATTACAATATAATTATTAAAATCTACATTTAATAACAATTATAAGGTAACATGCACATAACTAGGAATCAGGAACACAAATTTGCCTGCTCAACATAACATCCGATACAATATATTTCTAATAATAATAAAAAGACTATTTAACGTTATTATGGTTATAATATAATATTTAGAGTATGCAAACAAATTAAATACGCACTTGGTAAAAAAAATATTTAGGGAATTATCTATCACAAATCATTAACTAAGGAATAATCACAAAACCTGAAACACACACACAAGGAAGTAGAAATGACGCAAACGACGGACAAGTCACTTCACGAAACTGAACGACGAGGAATCTGCGCTTTTGTAGAAACTCCAGGCCGTATATGAAACAAACAAAGAAAAGAGGAGAAAAGACCTACAGAGAGTAAGCGTGTTAAGAAATAAGTAGTTTCAAGAAAAACACACTTTTTCAGCACAAAATATAATTATTATTAGGGGAAAGACTAATCCACACAGTGGCCACTCCACTCTTATAGCATAGTAAAGGGAGTGACAAGATGGGATGCGGAAAGATACAGAATGGTAGCCTAGGGTGAACTAGGGCTCCCGGGCTGTAGTTTTAAGGATCCTACCCGGCAAATCGCCTAAAAGAGATGCAGGGAGAGGGGTTTTCTGTGAGGTCGCAACATTCCTCTCTCTGTGCCTTGACCAGTTTAGTAGGCAGCTGGCCGACTATTCCAATAGCGGACAACTCTTACTGTAAGCCCATAGTCTGTGACCCAGGAACATACATCTCTCAAAACTGATCGATCTGCCTCGGCCTGTGGGAACCTTAGTTCAGAAAATCAGAGAGAGGAGAAGGAATCCCCTTCAGCTCTCTGGGATCGTTCACCTGTGAGAGAACAGGTCTCACAGATGTCTGGTAACGTACTGAGTAAAATGCACCTTTCAGTAAAATATTATTACACTTATTCTTCCAGCTGAAGAAGAATCGCTATGTTGACCACGTGGCGCACTAAATTATTCATAATGTGTCATGGAAGCTGAAAATTTGGCAGCCGTCCCGGTAGGACAAGGTCCTAAATGGGCTGGCTGTAGAGCCAAGGAGAAGAAAGTTTAAGGTAATGGCATTTGGAAAATATATTTCTATGATATGACTGATGAGTACGGTTTGGAAGTTTCAGGAAGTATCCCTTTTTTTAAGTTGTATAAATTCTACTACAATTTCCAACAACGTGAAAGTCGAATTAATGTTTGGTTGACAGAAAAAATTAATCCAATTAATTCGAAAACACAATTTTGGCAGTTTCTGTGCGATTTTACGGTAAAAGTTTCTGTTCTTTTACACAATTTAAAAGTACTCTATAGTGGCAAAATATACTGTTACGTTTATGAGGATTCTAATATCATAACCTCACTTGTTTCATCGTTTCTGTTTTACAGTAAAACACTGGTACCGATTATCTCCAATTTGGTGGTCGTGATACATGAATGCAACATATCGTTTCGTCTAACAAATAATATGAACTTGAAACGCGTTATTGTGTATTACTGTTATTTTCATAGTAAAACTCTGAAATAATTTTAAGTAAATCAACACCTCTGGAATTGAAATACATGGTGTCTAGTTTAATAGAAAAGCTCCCAATGTAAAATATTTGAATGAATTGTTGAGCAAGTTTGGATTGCTGGTTTGGACGCCGCAGTACATGGCAGCCGCAACGTCCGGCGTAACCCATGTTTATTCATGCGTCTGCAAGAGTCGCACAGATCATTAGCGGCTTCCCGGCTTTAATGCAACCACATTACATTATTTGAATACTAAGTTATCGTTTAAAATCAACACTCGACTCAAATTGCAATTGATGTGGTTTAACGAATGATAGTATAAAATCTGAGATGGACTTCGAGTAAGAATCTAGGAGGTACAGCAGAATACACGATTTAATTCTAGGAAATGTTTCACTCTGAAATATTGATGAAATAAAAGACAGTTAATATAAAACGATATATATAAGTATAGCAACTTAAATACTGTTACGTATAACAACGCACCACATTGGACTGCCAAATAAATAGTACTACGATGGAATTGTTTCAGGACTTGTACAACATAGCTCACAGGGAATGAAAGTGACCAAATAAATGTTTTCAATAAAAAAAAGACCCGTTATTCAAGCATAAATATCCTCTGCTTCCCCAACACACAAAGTAAAATAATTATTAAATTTTACTTACAAAACTTATTTTTAATGACTGTTACTGAGTGCGCAGTTCGTAGTCGACAGTCAGATATGGAATCCGTTTGCGAACTTTCCTTTCTTCTATCTATAATAGTCTATCCTTTACGTATTGTATCATGACTGTCTTTCCGACATAACTCTGTCGTTTCCCTCTCACCCGTATCGATTACTCATTAATTTAGTTTTATTCCGTATCAATTTCCTTAGTCACTTTCAGTCCTCCCGGAGCTAAAGCATCTCTTTTATACTCTTGGGATACAGGACGTCACTCGTGTCTCCCTGGGTGCATGTCTAAAAGTAGATAAAAATTCTGCCCTCCAAATACAATTTATTCTCCATAGGGTAATCCGAACGCATACGCACACACACACACACACACAAACAAACACACACACACACACACACACATATATATATATATATATATATATATATATATATTTAAAATGTCATCTCCATTAATTAATAATAAAGAAAATATATCAGACATTTATAATAATATAAATAAACGGCCTTGATTCAGAAAATTGTTTAAGAACGAAAAATAATATATCGACGTTTCAAACATTTTTAGGACCTCTTCAAGTTTAATCTACAATTTAGAAATTAATAACAATACAATTATTAACATAAATTACATCAGTATCTGATTGGTTAATTTCAGAACAAAATTAATAATGTGCCTTTATAAATCCAAGTAACAAAAATATTACCTTTTTTGCCTTACATTCAACATAAAATTGATCGATCTGATTGATTACTATGACGGTGGTATCATATTTAAGTCATTTAACAACCTAGTTTTAGTTTCACTAATTGCAATGTCTTTTATATTTGCCAAACGGAGAGGTCGCTAAAAATCCGTATTAATGAACACGAAAATAATTTTATATAAAAATTAAAAATTTTTCAGTTGTGTCCAACACAACGGTTTTGGAAAAAGTAACAATTTTAGATTAAGAATTAATATTTCTGTGAGAGATGCTTCACATCCATTCCACAGCTTTAAATGAAAAATCTGGTACCAATAATTTAAGAAAAATGGATGATACTGCGCAGATAAAATATTTTAGACATTATTAAGGCAAAGAGGCAATAATAGATTGTTTTCGGCCACACTTCAATGGCATCTATTATTTTCATTTCGGTTTTAACAGGTAAGGTAGATTTCTATGTAAAATTGTGAGTAAAATTAAATTAAAATATTTTATAATTACCCATTCTCTCTTTGCTCATGGTATTAATTTTTTAATCATAGATTAAACCTGAAGAGGTCCTAAAAAAGAAGAAACGTCAGTATATTATTTGTTAATAAGGCCATCTCGCCATTACTCAACTTTGACTTGAGATCATGGAAGATTCTCTTAGAGTTGCGACGTCATATGTGACGTCAAAAAGTTAGTCTATTATCTATCGTTAAAAGTTCTGAGAAATTACAATTATTCTTTGCTTATTATATTCTAATTTTTTTGTATTTCAGGCAGAAATATTAATTGAATTAACGCGTTATGATTATCTACCGACGTATTCACTGTGTTTCACTGTTAGAGGACACATAAATGTTTGCCCCAGTGGGCTTTAAGCGTAAGCGAGTTTAATTAGTGTGCAATAACATCACACAAAACACAGAACCACGAGTGAATGAACTCCTGGTGTCATGCGCGTTCCACCACAGCAAACAACACAATACATACGTTATTTACAAACTTCTAGAGGTTATAAGGTGTGGTCCACGACTTATATAAACACTTTATAAAAATAAACATAGACATAGATTATTCTCTATCATGAAATTAAACATCAGTTTCTTATTTTGGAACCTTTTGTATTATTATTAGTATCATCATTATATTGAGATTTGTACTATTAATGCATTTTCTTGTTCCATCATAACATTTAATGTTCAAAAATTTGTTAACAGTGATGTCGTGTTGCTTGCAGACATTTTTCGTGTACTTCGTTTCCATCAATATTAACGAATGTAAGTGATTAAGAGAATAGTTAGAATCGAAGTAAGCCGATAAGGAGTAAGTAACTGAAATTGAATAAATAGAGGCATATAAATTAAACGATGAAGACTAATATTGCGGTCAGAGATTTGGGTCATAAAGTAAAATAAATAAATAAAAACTAACACATATCATCGCTCTCAATTTTATCAATGTGAAAACCGTAAAGAGGAATTCTTAAACGAAACAAAAAATTTAAAATAACAGACCTCAGTATCAGGCGAAATACAAAGATTATAAATATTGACATGATGTTCTGTATTCACCAAAAAGCTTTACGATTTGCAATATGTATTAAAATCAATACAATTAACACGTTTAATTTTATAAATCACATTTTATTTTTGTCATTTATACATTCTCTTTATGTGTAATAAAATATTACACATTGACGTGGTAAGCTATGAAGTAACTGTAAATTTTATATCTCAGCATGAAAGTTACAACATGAATTTACACAAAATATTACTCTGGTTTTAAATTTACAATTTATGAGACCTCTGTCTCATAAATGTGTTTTCGGTCGAAATTTTCCAATCTAAAAAGCAAAGAATTTGAGATTTTACTGCTTATGAGATGGATCATGATATTTAACAAAAAAAATTGAGATTGTGGATTTCGTAGGTCACAATTTGTTGAATAGTCCTCAATGCTATGAAAGCTTCCCTATGGCATATTGTCGCGTAAGCTGATCGAGAATAGATCCTCTCCGACGTTCGGACTCGTCCTCACAGCGAACAGAATGGAATAATTCGCCCCGTACAAATTATTGCGTAGACAGCTCTAGTTGGTATGTCTCGCGTAGTATTATTAGATCCTCCAGTTTCCAAAATACGAATTCGAGAAAAAATTTAATTTTGTTATGGAACTTTCTGATTTAAACTAATAAATAAAACTATTCAGAAGTTCTGACTGCATAATATCGCGGTCCACCGACGAGCGTGTCATTGCTCATTCCCACGTCTATCGCTGAATGAATTCTACGTCATCCTATTCTCAAGTAGGTTTTAAGATTCTGATTAATTTGTCATTCACATAATTTCTACTTAAATGAAGTATTGAAAAATCGTAAATAAAATATTATTACACTCAATCAAAATATAAATCAATGTATAAATCTCATGATTAACCACTGTTTTTAACTGTCGCTGTGCTATACATATATAAATAACTTACAATAAATTAACTTAATCCGAAAATAATTCACAAAATCGAAACAGCCTTCTAACCGAATCTACGTTTTATATATACGTGAGGGCTCATTTATATAATCTCTTGCTGAATTTTATTTGTTTGTGGTTGGTTTTATACAAAAACCTACCTGCCTCTCTTTCAGAACTTTCCCTGAGTGCGTGATGTATGTAAATGCCGCAAAGCGTCTGCGGATTGTGTTTTATAGCATGTCTATGCGACGCTACGGAACTATTCTGAATTTTATTCCAAAGTTATAAAATTCAAATGTAGATTTACATATATACGTGCAACACTATCTACAACGCACAAAACGTGTAAACTATTCCCGACATAGCTATGTGAATACGTTAAATATTCTGATTGAAAATGGTACGATGGTAGCTTCCTACGTTTACTATGGAAAATGACGTATAACAGAAGCACAAAAATCCGTGATTTAACTTGTCAGGAAAGTTTATTTCTTCAATTGACAGAATAAAGTACGCTATAATTTTAATTATAAAAGAATTTAAATGAAATTTAGTTATTATTTTAATGGTGGTAATAATTTCTACTGAAATGAAGTATTGAAAAAATCGTAAATAAAAAAGTATTTCACTCAATCAAAGAATTTAGTCGCGGCACCAAGCCAACAATGTATAAATTTCATGATTAACCACTGTTTTTAACTGTCGCTGTGCCACATCTATATAAATAACTTACAATAAATTACTTATATTTAAGCTATAAACATCCTTCACAAATAATTATAGCATATTGTAGCTAAAACTGTTAATTTGCTAAGTATTACATTAAAGTATGTTTTTGTGTTGTTTGAGCCTCCATGTCATTTAAATTAAATATAAGACAATAAAATAGATTATGAGATTTTTTTGGAACATCTCTTATTTCAATGTCTGACCATCAGTATATTTACTTGTTTTCACGCATTTCTAAACCAGCATCCTCTAACCATTGTTCATCCTATCTGCTGCACTCACGATAAGGCTATTTAATTCGACAAACTGAGTCCCGTTTATAATTTAGAGTGCTTTACAATGCAGTGAGAGCGTCCACGTCACGGGAACGCTTTGAAGGTCGTGGTGGTGGTTAATTATGCACAAACATCCCTTCATCAGCGAACCCGTTGCATCTGTATTTGTTACAACCCCGATACTCAACAATAAACTCTACCTGAATCCTCTGTTTAATTTAGTAAATTTTTTCATCCTTTTAGAAGCAAAATGAATGTGACATTAGCTTCATTGAGTTTTGAATGTAAATTTCCAATTAGGTACAGTATTTTTATTTAGAAGTCAAACGTTAGATAACATTTATTATAATGGAATAATATACTATGCATTTACAACTGCAGCTTTTCGTATTTGATTTTCATTTGTTGCATTCCTGCTGAGCTTGTCTGACTTAGATTCATATTTCTCCGTCCGAATTGCTTCTCTAACGGTTTATTATGGCATTCCAGTGTAATTATTTTGCTGTATTATTCGATACAGTTATTTTGTAATGAGCCCTTCCTAGAGTCAGACGAAGATTTTATTCTTTCGTTGCCATTCTTATTCTTAGTCTTGATTCATATTCGCCCATTGTCATCCCGATTTGTTCTTTTAACTCTGAATATACTCCTTTCACGTTTAAATAAGCTATAAATTCAAGTTCAAAGTATTAGAATATAAAAAATATTGAATAGAACTAAATTAATAAAAATAAATTACCTAGATTACAAACTAGTATTACTGATGATTTTTTTGAAATTTAAACCTACCTGTAGATCTATGTCAAACAAAATATATTTTACCTGGACTTTATTACTAACGGAAGCGAAAGAAATGATGAGTGAATTTTTAGAAATCAATAATTTTATCCATATCACGCATACGAAATTATGTTGATTTTTAAAAACCTAATGCGTATATCAAATGTAATAAAATTAAGTTTCAGTAATTAAGTCCACTGATATGAAAAATTCTAATCAACTGAACAACAAGTCGGTTTTAAAATATATTGAGTAACTCTGTTCCGATATTTTTTTTTTAAAAAAACTAATCTTATTTTTCAGATTAATAAAAATATTTAGCGGTATGCATATAAAAATATTTAATGATAAAATCTTTATATTTAAAAAATCTTGATATATTAAGCAGCTTGTGATTTATAAAGTTTGCATCAAACACAAATTTTTATGAGATATTAGTAACTATTCCCGAAACGTTTAAATAACAACAATTTATTTCCTTTTAATTAGGTAGACTGGAACTGTTAACTTTCTAATTGTTAGACGTACCGAACCGAGAATCGTCCCGAGTATCAATTTTATTTGCGTAATAAAAATCAAATGTATTTGATCACACCTCGTTATAAAAACCGAATTGAGAATGAGAATTGCTTTTTAAAAAAAAGGAATATTGCCACGGGCCATGCTGTGTGTCATGGATTGGCAGCTCTGCGTTTGACTGACGTTACTTGCTACTTTCCTTGTAGATTTGATGTTTTAATTGTAATTGCTTCATATTAATGAGACAGATTGATAAATATGTTCTTTAATTTCTGTTATTAACTTTTTTACAGAACGTTATTTCGAACAACTTTTTATGTAACATATTTAGACAAAAAACATAAGAAAATTTTTGCTTTCTGTTATATTAGGCTCCGGAAACAATAATAACGAATATATGCTGAATGCCCGACCTACCCGATGCAGGTTTTTCTAGGGTTTTCCCTGCATTTCTTTAGGCGAATGCCGGGTAGGATCCTTAAACCATAGCCCGGGGGCCCTAGTTAACCCTTGGCTACCTTCCACTACCCTTCCGCATCCCCCCCTTTCAAGTCCCTTCCTATGCTATTAAAGGGGAGTTGCCAATAGTGGATTACCCTCATGTAGCCTGTTGCCCTAAAAAATAAAAAATAAAAAAAATAATTCGGTCTGTTTTGAGAGGTGTATGTTCCGGGGTCGCAGACCTTGGGCATACGGCAAGAGTTGTCCGCTATTCCTATTGGAATAGTCGGCCAGCTGCCTCCTGAACAGGCCAAGGCATGGCGAGGGGTAAGCTGCGTCCCCACAGAAAACTCCTCTCCCGTCATCGGAAGGGCGTGGGACAAGTACCAAATGCCCAACCTACCCGATGCAGGTTTTTCTAGGGTTTTCCCTGCATTTCTTTAGGCGAATGCCGGGTAGGATCCTTAAACCATAGCCCGGGGGCCCTAGTAACCCTTGGCTACCTTCCTCTACCCTTCCGCATCCCCCCTTTCAAATCCCTTCCTATGCTATTAAAGGGGAGTTGCCCAATGTGGATCACCCACATGTAGCCTGTTGCCCTAAAAAAAAATAAAAAAAAATAAAATAAAAATAATTGGCTTCTGATGTTAGGCATGCGAGGGCTATTCTCTCGCAGGCAATACCTGCGAGGGATGTTCTCTCGCAGGCAGAACCTTTTAGGAGAGATACGAAGGGGCTACCTTTGAGTAAGCCTTTTCCTCTCCGTTTTTGAACTAAGGTTCCCACAAGCCGAGGCACCTCGGCCTGTTCGGAGAGGTGTATGTTCCGGGGTCACAGACCTTGGGCATACGGTAAGAGTTGTCCGCTATTCCCATTGGAATAGTCCTCCAGCTGCCTCCTAAACTGGTCGAGGCACGGAGAAGGGAATGCTGCGTCCTCACAGGAAACTCCTCTCCCGCTATCGGAAGGGCGTGGGACAAGTACCCAATGCCCGACCTACCCAATGCAGGTTTTTCTAGGGTTTTCCCTGCATTTCTTTAAGCAAATGACGGGTAGGATCCTAAAAATATAGCCCGGGGATCCCTAGTAACCCTTGGCTACCTTCCTCTACCCTTCCGCATCCCCCATTTTCAAATACCTTCCTATGCTATTAAAGGGGACTTGCCCAATGTGGATCACCCTCATGTAGCCTGTTGCCCTAAAAAATAAAAAAATAATAAATAAAAATAAAAAAAATAATTGGCTTCTATAATCTTCGACAATTGTCAAGAACGTTGTACTCTAGTAAAAATTAGAGTTGGATTTAGTAGATTATACCAGAAGGAGTCACACCAATGTTGTCTGATGGCATCAGACATGAAAAATTTATTTATCCTGGTTAACAACAAACTCTGAAAATTCAACCTGTGGAAATAATTATCAAATTATTTTGTGACCGGCAGCATATTTTAATCCATGATCAGACATTTTAAATTTCCAACGAAAAAATTTTAAATCAAATTATTTTATTATAACCTACTTTCATCGTTTGAATTGGAACTTTGGCCTCATTTAATTGAACGGAATTTTATCTTTATGACAGTCGTGCCACGGTTTTAGTATTATATTTTATCAATATGACATTCATTTTCTCAGTGAGATCCTTTTACTTTAATTTCGACAAACACTGAATTGTTTTAACCCTCAAATTGTGCTCGGGATAATTTTGACTTATTACAGACAATTATTTTCGTAACAGATGATTGTAAAATGAAATTTAATAATATAACTGATTGAGCTACGAAATATAATATAATAATATTTTTAAATAGAACCTTATGGCTTTTCCCAATGAAGCAAGGAACTGGCTGTATTAAAATCGTATTTTGTTTCATGTCAGGCAGATTTACCTTTAAATCTAGGAAATCTGCGAATAATTAACAAAATTATCATGTACCTCCTCAAATCTGATGGTGCCAGCTCAAATCTGATAGTGTTCTTAATATGTATCCCACGTCAACGACTTGTACAAAATCATGTATATATATATATATATATATATATATATATAGTTATACATATTATTAAATATTTCTCGCGCATTCTAATACGTTTTAATGCAGTTTACGAGTGTCTCCTAAGTTAAATAAAATTTATTCTTCAGACTTGTTAATTGGATTGTAGAAATAATCAGTCTGCAAGAACACGTAAATTCTATTATTTTTGCAGCTGCGCTGAGGAACTTATTTCTCGCTACCCTTCCTCTGAGGGAAAAGACGACTGTTTCTATGCGATCAATCTAACTTTGTCCAGTTTGCCCATTCCACCCACCCTTTATTTCGGTGTAACGGCCAGAGCGGCGGAAACAGATGACAGTTTATTTTATTGCTGACGCTTCCACGAATAAGCAGTGAAAAGTCATGGATTTCTCTTGATCCCCAGTGTATCTCTTCTATCACTAGATTTATGTGCATCAAATCTTACACGCGTAGCTTTAAATGCGTCGAATAAGGATGTATGGTTCCTCCCTCGCATCCGCTTCAATAGAAAACAATTTTATTATTATATGTGACACACAAATGTAAATTTTAATTCATTAATTATCAATAAATAGGAGGAGAGGTACCAAAATTTTATTGTCAATTCTCGTACATTAACTTTAATTATATATTCGTATTTTGGATATTTGTAGTGATATAAATAAATTTATTTTCAAAGCAGAAATATGTAAATCATTTTTTGATAATATACATGAATCATACTTAAACTTATATATTTTATTTGAGCAACATTTAACTGGTAGGAGAAGTGGACATTATAATCAATATATATTCTTTCTTTATCGGAAATGGACGAATTAAATTGTAACACTATTCAGATAATTATGAAATATTTTTTATATTAATACTTGACACTGGCGTTTTTGTCACAAAGTTCTTAATGAATTCGAAGTTTATTGCCAAACTTGTTTCTTTTCATGTCCCTTAATGGGAGAAATCAGAGGAACTGCACGGAAACTTCTGCTGAGTGCGGATACGCGTACACAATCGTCATGCCGATAGTATAACGGTTTTGTTTAACGTGGCGCGAGGTGAAATACATATTAAAGTAAAATATGTGATGTATAGTATTTCGTATATAACAACAAAATATAGGGAACACGACGTCTATGTGAAAAAAAAATCGTGTCTCACTTTGTTATTTAGTACACAGAACCACAAGCAAATGAAAAGCCTTGTGGATTAGATAACGTTGATTACAAATAACACATAGAATTTATTTTACCTCTTCCTACTCCAAATAATAACGAAGATACTGCCAGAGAAAGAACTTTGACACTGCCTACTGATCAAATGTTTGTTACAGCACGCGTCAGTATCGTCGGTGTGTGGCGCAGATTGAGAGGGCAGAGAGCGAGGATAGACACTAAACTGGGCCGCCAAGATATCTGACTCACTCTAGTTTTAAAACTTTTTATTTCAATAATATTCTTGGTCGATATTTGACTTCTACTACTCTTTGGACTAAGACTTCATTCAAAGATATTATGTGAGTTCATTTAAATGGATTTAATTAGTCCAACTTTTATAGGAGAAAAACACCAGTCGGTCAGAAATATACTGATAAAAGTTTTCGTTGATATGATTTTGAGATAAATATGCGTTTGATTGAAACTATTATGTGCATGCAATTTTAATTAATTATAACTGTAATTAAATGTTTTCTCATTTCATTTAAAACTTATCAGTCACTGCGAATTACTGGGTCCGTGAATATTTCAATTAACGACTGAATAATAAGTTGTTTTATCTCCGTCCCACATTTCACATGTTTCTCTCAGGCTTTGGAAATCCGAACAGAAAAATACATTGCAGCAATAGTAAACGATTGTACGAAATCTGAGCGCTAGAAATTAATATCTTTATTTTTCATAATTAGAACAAAATATCTGCGGGAACGATCACAATTTTCTCGTCCGCTCACAAGCTAATTATTAACTTCATTATTAGACTCGACCGTAAGCACCTCGTGTTTTACAACAATACATGGAAATCAGATGTGATAAGAAAAAATGTCACGCGAAGGGAAATTACACTTAGAAATGTGATGGGTATCATTAAGGATATTATGAGGTTCTTTATGACAACCTCAGTTACAGAGTCTGGTGGTATTAATTATGAACTAAGGAATTTTTATTGATATGTAACCATCATTACACACTCCTCATTTAACATGTATTTGTTTTATTTCATTGGCATCCCTGTTTATAGCTTTACAAAATGCTAATTCATATACTGTACCATCATTAATGTGTAAGAAACTCTGACGTGAATTTCAAAGTGCTTTAATAATTGAGATGAGTCAGATTTTCATCACTCCACAAACAGGGGTTACAAAATGAACAAACTTAACTTATGGAAAAAAGTTTTCCAATTGAATATATATAGAAAATTCTTCTTAGTTTTGCAATGAATCTCTGTTGGCATCTGATTAACATTTACTTCCAGTGTCATAAATGATTAAAATTCTAAGTTGAAATATCCAAATATAATAAATGTCGAAAATATTTATGTAGTATTATATGTAACAGGTAATTAATGGATCATTATGTTAAAGTAATTTTTTTAAAAATTTACTTAATCCAGTTGTGAATTGGTCACCATGAATTTGATACATTATTAGAGACATATTTTCAATACCACACTGTATTGAATTAATGTTAGTCGGTTCTTATTTACAGACTAATATTTTTAAAAGAAATTATAAAAATGTTGATATATTGGTTTGTCTGATTGTTTTTTTAAATAGAAAATTAAACATAGTCATTCATTTTATAAATAAATCATGTTTTATTGTGTCCTTTTGATCCTTAGAGTACAATTCAGAAACGTGTACAAAGTTTTCATTTATGAATGAATGTCTGAAAGCCAGCTAGTACACATATGTATATTTTAAATGTAATAAACTCTGTAATTTTATTCTAATTTAATAAGTAAATAGCCAAAAATCAGACAAAAATTAGTGCTAAATTAAATACAAAAAAGTTTCTGCAACCCTTGTGGCTTTCGTCAGGTGATTAAAAAACTCAAGAGCCGTAAGAACATCAAACCAGGTTTTGTCGGTTTTTTAGTTATTTATTTAATTACTACTCTTTTAATACAGACATTTTATATTTTTTAATTTCTGTAACTGTATGTTAAAAATTTTTTTCTACTTTTTATAATTGATCGTTTCTAACCCAACATTATTTTTTTGTACAATAATTTTTGTAGGAATATAAGAACTAAGTTAATGGAATTGAAGTGCTCTCTGGAACAGCTAGAATTGTGAACGCTACACTTGCCAGAAGCCTTCAAGCTCCTGTCCGGGAGATGGCCTTTCTGTATTTTGCCATCGCCACCCCACTTCTTCTGTGGCGAATGGTGGACCCTTTATCGTGAATTCACTTGAGAAGTTGAAAGCTCCCGTGTAGCAATAACGTCTTATGAGGTTCCCAGTGGCAGATTCAAACGTCTTGAAGAGAGTGTTAAAACAAAAGGGCGCTGACTTTTCTTTGCGGTTTGGTTGCCATAACACTTCAGTTATCGGCTTCTGCTGCTATTCCTGACATTTTAACAAAATTTAATATATAAATTTCAACATTTCTACTAATTATGAGTATTTATAACTGTATCAAAAAACGTTTTACACAAGGTATGCATTATTTTCCCATTTTCTATACCTCACTAATAAAAAATAATACCGTAACACATTATCTAATATGCAGGTTTTTCATGAACGTTAATTACTCAACACATGAATAACCTATAAATTATAAATATAACTTTTTTTTGTCTTTTTACTTTCTTGTAAATAACTCTTACATCAGTGTGGTTGAGCTGAATATACAATCACACTACAAACTTAATGGAAGAGAAACAAACTTGAACTTCAAATTATAGAATCTCCTGGTAATGTCCGAAATTATTCAGTCAGTAGTACTTTATTGAGTATAGACACCCCAAACATTTCGCCGAAATATCACATATTCCTGAGCATTATTTTCAGATCTGACATTTTCGTGTGTATGTCGACATCCACAATCTAAATGTGGTGGGTCTTCAAAATTACAATCCAGGATCGTTTCGTCGCTAGTGGAACGTCATTGGTCTTATTATTTTTACTGTTTTAAATGATGACCCGATTATTATTAACCTGATAATTATTATTTTTTGGTTACAAAGGCTAATATTGTTTGCCCTGATATTTTTAGGAAGTTCAGTGAAATAATTGACAATATTCGAGAACTATGTGCCATTCCGAAGTGATTTCTTCAAAACAAAATTTCAGTACACCGTTCAATTACATTAGTCTAAAATATTATGACCTTAATAATATTTGAAATAGATTAGCTGTTCCATTGAAATGATAATAAAGTACTACATTATAATGATAAAAAAGTTTTAAAATGTTTTGGAAGCCAATTTAAATCAAATTGATGAGAATACATTAAATAGTGCACAATTAACTATAAAAATGACTTTGATATACTGTAATTGAATATTTTATAACACAGTAAAATGAAATACAATTGCCTCATATATTTGAGAATCGTTGACATTAGCCTTTAAAATATAGACTTTAAAGTCACCTTCGATTTTCAAACATAAACTCATGAGACGGAACAGAAATGTTTTTCAAACTATTTAAACCTACATTTCTTCTAATAGAACAATCCATTAACAGATTAATCTATAGAGTGCATCAATTTCTTTATGGAATTAATAAAACAAGCAAGATTTACAAGAACATGGAATTTTAAAAACAGATTTACGATATAAAAAATGTTAAGTCTTCAAGATAATCTTATTTATTATTCGATATGAAATTAAATGCTAATATATTACCATTTAGCGTATGCATATCTTAGATACTAAAAACGTTTTAAACGCCTATGAACAAAATTTAAATATTGTGAGATAAACGTAATAATATTATTTTACAATGAAAAGTTGAGTGATGTTTCAAATTGTATCAATTATCAATATTTATGTTGAGAGCAATAGCTCGATATAATTTACAGAACAAATAAGCAAATGTTATCAAATTAACAGTGTAACTACGAACTCTTGTATATTAATTAGCTGGAATTGACGGGTCTAACTTTAGTTTGTAAATGAGGCAAATTATATGTCAAAACGCAGACTGGTAACTCATTAAAATGTTATTTTTTCTATTTAAGGCCGAAAATATTCGCTCCAAATTAAGGTCCATGAGTGATCGTTCATAATGAGGAGAAACACTACCATCTTTTCAAATATCCCGCATTATTATTCACATGATATTGTAGTTTCAGCAGCGAAAAATTTATTGGAATATCGTTCAGAAACACATTTACTATTAGGTGGCATAATGAAGGTGCGCAAATGTGGTGGAAGTCCAATTCGTTCATGAATAATTACAACTGAACATTACAGTTGAGATAATCTTGACTACCATAATTTAATTCAAACATTCACAAAAACAAAAACACCGAATACTTTCTCATGATTAATATTAAATGACATTTATTTTACTGTAACAGTAAATGAATTACTTCAATAATCAGTTCTATATTTAAGTTATAATTTATTTATTTGTTTTTGTTTTTAATTGAAAACGTATTTAGGCCTACCGTACACACTTTTCCCTGTGCACCAAGTGCCTCATGAGTCTTATTCCAGAGGGTAACGCTCAATCGGTTTTACTCTGGGGCAATCGTGAAGTCCATAAATATTAACTTTCAGTACTGGAGAAATTCCTTACAAAATAACACTGAGATTCGGTAAATGTTATATACTAACCATTAACACTAATTCATTCGATGGATTGGCCAATGTTGATGTATGATGATGAAATTGGGTTGGATGTCATTTCATGAAAAGGTTGCTAAGGAAAAAAAGGATATTAGAAAAAAGTTCATTATATGTCATAGTATGCAGACTACAGTATTAGTGATTATGTATTATATGTCTTCATCAGATAGTCGAAAGAATGTGTGCAGTCAAATTTGTTTAATAAAATGAATTAATATTATTCTTGGTTGCTTTTTACACCTCACCAAATAAAAGTGTAAATAAAAGCATCATATTCATCCTTACATTTTTACAACTCCACACATTAATATTATAACTTATATCATCCATAATAATAATAAACTATTTCCTAATATACTTTATTGGCATAAATTACGATCTCCATAGAAATTACAGCTTTGACTGTGTATTCTTTAGGGCTCACAATCATTTTTTAGTTCAAAATTTTGTAAAGTGTATGTATTCTGTAACACCTTTAACTAACTTACCATGAAATTTTCGTTTCCTCAGTACGATGGTAGTGTGAAAAGTGATTGAGTTGCCTGGAGGAGGCCGTATAGCTTGTAAACAAGAGGACGTGACTTCCGGTGAAGCCGTGACTTGCAGAGAGATGAGCAGCAATCATTTATTGTCAGATCTCATAGGAGACAGAGCAGCTCAGTAACAAGCGTGTTATATATATATATATATATATATATATATATATATATATATTGAGATAATTAAACTCGATATGTAACTATTTATTCGTTTGAAATTATACATTCAAGGCACAAACCATAACTTAATTTAATAAGACTACTTTTCTTATATGTTGTTAGAAAAGTTTTATTTGTATACGATATTCATTCTGAGAATTAAAAAATAATTAATAATAGTTCAATTGTCAACACTTAATAAATTTCCAAGCTCGATCGAAATTTAGTTATAAGGTAAAATTTTTGGTAGTGAATCTTTGAATTGTCACTACATTTATTATGCAAATTTTTAAAATAAGAATAAATGAGGTTAGAGAATATTAAAATTGGAAAACTGAATTACACGTAACGCACTTCGCAGTGGGAGGAGTCTTTTTCTCTAGTAGCGAATAGGAGTATAATAATCCCTCGGAATCAAATATGAATTTCGTGTTGCATTAAAGAATTTGCTCACGGTTTTTCTGAATAGGGTAGTTTTCAATTTGTGGAGAATATATAAGTAGTTTTATACCAGTAAAGAGGAAAGTAACAGCTTTATTACTGAAATATCGCAATTGGATAACATTTTACCTGAAAGTAAAGGAGGTTTTCAAATTAAACAAGACAGTTTCCTAATAAGCATGATTAATTCCAAGTTTGTTGCCAAATCTTAGACAACGTTTCTCGTTCGAATAATTTAAAAGAGAACTGGATTAATACATCTGTCACGGGATTTTCATAAAGGCAGCACTAACCCACTTGCATATTGCCATTTACTCATTAGAATGACACTTATTAATGAGAATAATACTAAAAAAATTCGCGGTATTTTTTTTCCCGATTCAGCTACGATATGTCATAAAATATTTTTATTGTGTGATCTTATATTTAGGTTGTGACAACGCTAAACCTGTCATTCTGGGCTTGACCAAGCTAAGACATTGAGAGCTAATGCCCTGTTAGTAACATAATCTCATCGAGACTAGTAACACAAACAGGTTTAAAACTATGATTCACGTAATATGTAAGATTATGACTACGTTTATAAGTACTGAGATGTTATAATAGGAAGAAATTACTTATAAAGGTTTAAAACAACAGATTCAGAATTTCGAGAATATCTGAAGCGATGGAATCGTGTAAAAATGTAGATGGTAATTATTAATACTTTCTCTTAGAAATTGAAAATGAATGGAAACACCTTCTTATCTTGCCATCTAGTCCGAATCTTCTCATTAAATAATTGAGCATTTGCAAACTTAAAAAGTTCTAAGAATTGGATCATCTGGAGTAAATAAATACAGGACACCATCGAAGTAATACGTTATGAAAACTTCACACCCACCCTAACTGCAAACATACAAATATTTATTTTATTCAGAATAAAGTACGAAATATTATCGTATTACAGAATGAAACTAAAAAATAGTAATAATAGTCTTCAAGGTTTTCTAATGTGCTAATAATCTAATATTCTCGAAATTGTTTCACAGAAATATAATCGTCATACAACTATAATGCTTATAATTTTTCGTACGTATTACTAAAACTGATAACAGTCATATCGACAGAATTTTATTATATTGAACACATTGAAATTTGTTAAAAAATATATTTACCCGCGTGAAAGTGTATTGAAAATAAAATAATTTAACAACGTTTGTCACAATTTCCACAAAATTGAAATAAGGTTGTTTGATGCCGGTATTTGTATCTCAAATACACATTTGTATATTCCCCGTATCGGCCCGTTTGTTTGAGTTAAGCAATGTAAAGCTCACTCCATTTGCTTTCGATTGAGTTAATCCAGTTAAACTGATTTAGTTGAAAGTTTTTAAATCGTATGCAGGAGATAATCTAGTTGGAAAATTTTAAGTGCGATGACGCGTTCAGGTCCCTTTGCCAGAACACACCAAAACCATTTGCCCGCGAGGTTTAGAGAAGGTAGTCAGCACCTCTGCACCTCTGTGTAAACTAGGAACGTTACAGATTTTGCGTTAATTTGTTACAGGGTAATTAATGGTCAATGTTTGTGTTCCGGGTAATGTTAAATCACCAATTGCATTTTCACTTTGATGTTGGCCCGCGCCGAAGCTCCAAGCGCTCGTTCTCTGCTTAAACCTTTTAACGGCGAGAATTGGCAGAGCTTCCCTTCACAGGCCTTAATATAATCCTCAGTCACAGTTTATCACTTTCAATGTTCTTACTATAGAGGAAAGTCTGCCGAAAACAAATCGTTTCGCATTAATAACATGCTTTATCAAAAACAGTCATTCCACTGATTATAAAATTAATTTCATTTAAATTATATAAAATAAAAAAGTACAACTAATGTCCTGGATTAATGTGTTTCATAATTTTTGGCAAAGTATACCATAAAACTGAGTTGTGTAAATGTAAAAACTTATTCATAGTTTTAGTTAATTTGAAATTTCCAACAAACACAATATATATATATATATATATATTGTAATAAACACTGTATGTTTTCATAATTAGTTATTACAAATATAACTTCGATTCCAATTGGTTGATCAACCAAAAACAAATTTATATTTAGCTATTTATTAAATAACAGGGAACTTCTTTAAAACAACTTTTATTGGAAGCCTTTATATTATAAATAAATTGTTAGAAAAAGAAAAACAGCTCTATTAGCTATTAATAATAATAAATGTGAACATCTTTCTCGCATGAGTATTATACGTGGTTGTTTTTGCCAAGATAATAATCATAGCTTGATATTATTGAAATTATTTTAATTTTAAATGGGT
Source organism: Zhengitettix transpicula (assembly GCA_037074705.1). Taxonomy (NCBI): domain Eukaryota; kingdom Metazoa; phylum Arthropoda; class Insecta; order Orthoptera; family Tetrigidae; genus Zhengitettix; species Zhengitettix transpicula. The sequence continues at coordinate 48,984,568 of CM073593.1, read as the reverse complement.
CGGCCCCACTGTTTGATAGTCAATATTCCAGAGTAGTCAAATATGGGAGCACATAGAATCTACATGCGGATATCAGGTTCAAGAACAGCAGTCCAAGTCTCTGGCAACTTTGAAGTCCGTGGAGACGAACACCGACTATTTGCGATGACGTAACACCGATACACGTTTCCATGTCTGCATCCCGATGGAAACTCAGATTCCAATATCGATACCTGTAGCTTTAGAAATAAATGTTAAAATCCTTTTCCAATTCCTCAATTAAAGGAAAACATTAGTAACAGAGTGACACGGATGTTTTTTCTCTGGTGTTCAAGAGCCTTCACATACAAATTTTTGCTAATCGTTAATAAGTATCTTATATCCAGAAATCACATTTTCCCGTGTAATATAAAATAATTAAATTATAATTGTAGAGATAACTAAGGAATTTATTTTATTTAAAATTTTCTGTCTTCAGTTCGGCAATACAGACAATGCATTTCATTTACGCCTAACGTCCAATGCTTACAAACATTTAACCCCGGGTCAAAATGTATAAAAGCCTTGAGAGGTAAACACAGGTCAATCAGGAGAGCACCAGCACCGTCGAGCTCCAGGTTGCGCAGTCGACCGTAGGCCAGTCAGTAGCAGAGCGAGTTGGCAACCTTGTTTACATTCAGTCGAGCGGTTGTTGGTGAGTATTTACATTGTGTCTGGTGCGTCATTGTTTTTTTTGGTCGCTGTTCTTATCCTAGTGTGAAATAATTCTGATCCTGAGCAATTTCCTGCGATATAGTGGATCCAACTTGTATGTTTTGAAGGTCGTTGTGCTTGCATGCGGATTTAGTATAACGAATCTCACTCGAGGTTCAGATAAACTTGCCAAAGATTGGTAAAAGGCCACGTGAGATGGTAATCCTATGAAATTCTGTGTATCTGCAATAACTCTACCAACAAATCCTATCTCCATACCTCCTTCGGTGGCACTGGGCAATACAGCTTGCTGTAGCAAAGTGGAGAAGGGTGTTTAATTTATGGTTGTGAAATTGGTTCATTAAAAATAAGCGAGTTGAACTACATTTTTCTCGCCGTCAAACCGATTCATTCGGATTGATTCAATAAACTTTCCAGATCCCCGAATTTTGTTCTGAGCATTAACAAACCTCGGAGTTACGAGCATACGTTAAGTAGTGCTGCGTCACTCGAGAACAGCTTTTGACGTTCCAATGTGTTTGTTTAGTTTTAGCTGTGGATAATAAATAAGCGTTAATTTTCTATTAGAAAACTATAAACCTTTTTACGTTTTAATTTTGTAAATTCCTATATTTTATTGGAGTTCCGTAGGCGACCCCAAGATATATTACTCTTAATTAAGTGTTAAGTACAATTTGGCACCTCAAACGTGAGGCTATATTACTTAGAATAAACAGTTTACTATAAATTGGCGCCCAACGTGGGGAATATATTTCTCTTTATTTTTTGTATGCTACATTATATATGATGACTAATATTTAGTCAATGTGTAATGATTTACGGTAATGCTATAGAAGTTTATCACCTGAAATCTGAAGCCCGGCAAAATAATTCTAGTAAGTTATATAAAATTCATAACAGAACTAATTTTCGGAACGTCAGTTTTGTTAATTATTTATTATCAATGAAACTAGTTAAAAAAGATGTAAAAGTGATAGATACAAAGGACTTTCTTCCAGCTTAAAAACTTGAAAACGGGTCATAAATAAAAGATGAAAAAATCAGTGGGCAATAGCAGTACCCTTGTGACATTGGTTAACTTGCCATCAAGTACCCGATAGTCCGGTTCGGTCAGTACTTTTCGCTCCTGTTCCTTAAATCCAGTTTGAAGCTGCGATTGATAGAATTTCGTCTGTTCTTAATTTATACGTTGGTCTAAAAGTGCAGTATCCAAAAACGAACAAACGGTAAGCCCTTTTATGGCATCCTTAATTTTTAATTACCCATTAGATATTGGATGGCATATGTTCGGCCCCCACATGTAAGATAACCCATTTAGTAATATACATGTTATTTTTAAAATTTTAAAATATTGAAAGTATGTATTTATTTTCAATCTGCATACAAATATATTGGTGTCACATTCGGAAATACTGTGTTGATGATACATTTTTATGCAATGTGTTTTATATTTTCAATAACATTCATTATGAATATTAATCTTTCATGCCGAGAGCTTTGAGATAACTACAACGTTTTATTTACATTCCTAATACTTTTCCCCTCAACAAATTTTAGGCAGAACAAATTCATAAATTCATAAATAAAAGCGCCAATTAAAAAAACAATACAAATTGAAAAACAAATTAATAATTTTGTTTATAGAATAAAATATGAAATATTTTTATTTTTATTATTAAAATAAAACCATAGATAACTTTGTAATCACAAAAAGGCACGCATGATCTTAAGAATGGTAAAGATATATGAACCAAATTTGAGGAGCGGCATTTTTTGAATCCAGATGTGCGTCGCCTGCGCTCTAGGAGATTAAAATCCATGAGCCAGACATAAGCATCGATTGCCAATAGAACTGGGAACACGCTCGTTGTATTTTTATGATACGCGGGGTCTTAGTCACCACTAGTTAAAAATTAACGACTTTTATGCAAGTGTATAATAGGATTAGCGTGAATAACAATCGTAGTTTTAGCCGACAGTTGAGCATTTTTTTGCGCAGTTTAACGTTTTATCTGGTTATCATTGATATTATCTAGCGTCAAAGCTGTCACATATGCTAATTGATTCAAAAAATGTGTTTCAAAATTGCAAGAGTAATAAAATAATCGTCAATAATACAGAAGTATACTTATTATTTTATCTTCGTCGTTAGGTTGACGGACATTCCAATCTTTTCCATTTCAGGCAAAGTCAACTATTATTATCATGTGATAATATTCAATCAAAATTCGAGAGCTCATTTCCAATTGTTAGTGTTCACAGCCGGGTTAATTTATGTATCTATAACAGAAGAACGTCTAAAGTCTATTTCCATTTGAATCTGCATCTAACAAAAAGGTATTACCAAAAGTTTTCAAATCTTGTTACTCAGTTTTAATCACACATTTATGGGCATTTAAATCATTATTGTGGTTTCACTGAGATTAAATTCATTATTAATATTAGGAATTTGTCAGTCACTATAAGTAAACTACAACTGCACTTTTCAAATTCATGTCGAATAATTTAATAAAATGGTATAGCTTTCAATCAAGTCAACGTTTGGGTACTTACAAAAAATTGATTTCATAAAGTGCTACAGAATATAGCGAGATTGTTTTCTTTGATAATGACCATGTTCCGAGGCTTGAATAATTAGCATAATTATTATATGTGTTAGTATTGTATAGTGGTTCGTGTGAGGAATACAATTTTAATTGTTACAACTTATACCGTGAAATGAATAATATCAGCTAATGTTCCATTTTCGTATAAATATATTCATTACTTGGTTTAGTTAATCAGCACTGGGACGAGATTAATGTTTGATTAAGTGTGATTTTAATATTTATATAGTGGAGTGACAAATTCTGAATTGGCATGTACTAAATTTGGAATTTAAAAAGCGTTCGGCCTCAGTTTTTTTTTCCGCAGGCTCCAACTGGCTGTTTCCTTGTCAATTGAGGTGCATACTTTGCTACATTTGTCTGAATACTATAATTCTTTTTCATAGTTGATACTTCACATATTAATAAATCTGTTTCAAATTACCTTCTCTCAGCATGTTTTTTTTCTAATATTATCTATTTTTTAAAACAGTCCGTTAATCAACCGAATAAAGAAATATTTATGTAAAATCCGCCATGTTACTCAAATTTTAAATTCGTGATACATCATGTCAAAACTGTTGAAGTAATTTCTTAATTATCGAAAATAGTAATTTTACGTCATTTAATTCTCACCTTTAGTTAATAATCCTTCTTCTGTACATTCACACAATATTTTTATTTTTAAGTAATATATCATATCTGTTTATATTTGTGCATACAAACAACAAAATATAATATTACGGAAATATAACCAGTGATTGAAATTATATTTTAGCGTGGAAGTGAATGTGTTATATTTTACTCATTAATAGTTTCGTCTAGCGAGGAAAAGATGTCTCATTTTCCTGACTCCAAATTTACTAAACACTTCCCATTGATAAATGTTTTATGGCAAACTTGGTGCGAACATTCCTGTCTAGATTTGATGATTTATGAACTCGACGAGAAAAATTCTTATCAAGGGAACATAGAAAGTAACAACAATATGATATATTCAGCACGTATTATTCAGTTACAAGGAAGAGGGTGTGGGTCAGAGCTATAAGAGAGTCCTCTTGTCCGTGAATTTTTTATGGGTCAGTGCGTGTGGCCTTCGCTAATTGCATTCGCTGGTCCAGCGCTGTTTATATTCATACTGGTGTGCCTCTGTGACAAACCACAGCGACGCAATAAAAGAACCCGTAGTCGAGTAAAGGACTGCAAGGTATGTGCTGCGCCAGCCTTTGTTCGTCCCATAGGACGTGACTCACATAGCCATGGAATCTGCTTTTGCGGTTCAAGGGGTTTCTCATTGCCAGCAATTTTGTCTCAGATGTAATTTTATTCTGAGTCCCAAAGCTGACGTGGGTTGGACTGCGAAAATGGAACAAGTCTTTAGAGATCGTGTATTGCGTTCTCAGGAGTGCTTGTTTCTCAAGTGTTTCCTCAGGAATAGTCGCAAGGGTGGGGCTAGCACACACACATTTCGATTAAAACAGAAGTGGAGGTCAGTGTATGAGGTCGTAAAGTCTACAACACAATATTTAATTATATTTTTTCTTTGACTGCTGTAACTTTCATGCAATGTAATTACCACAGCGATATAGTATATTTGTTTAATTAAAATATAATACTTTTTAATAGTAACATTAAAAGAACGACAAATTGCATTAAAAATAGATGCTAGGCAATATAGAAAGAATATACTTATATGTATTGTAGAAATCTACCAATTCCACTAGGATTGGCTTAATGGTCTGTAGAGCCGCCCAATAAGCGAAAGGTCCTGGGTTCGATTCCCTGTCCGGTCTACATTTATTCACTCGCATTCCTTATTTAAAATCTAATTATAACTTGAGGCTTGAATAAGTTTTCGTGGATTTCTTTAAATTTTTATAAAATTTCCTTGCAACCGATCGCTAGTTACTTGCTTTAATTTTATGGTCATTAAGTGACACGTGACGTGATTTAATTCCAGGGTCTTTTCTATATACTTTAAAAAATATATCATTTTTGGTATTTTTAGATTATTTGACAGCTTCTCAAAACCGTTCTTCGCAATTAAATTTTTTTTCATCCTTTAATGAAGTTGCACATCCTGACTGCCTTTTCGCATCCTAATATATTTGTAAACTTTGCACCAACCATTACTTTCGTCCCCCATTACGTTCGTTCAACAGGATAATGTGACATTGTCAACTTAATTAAATCATTCGGTTAGGAAAGAGAGAAAAAGAGTAGCTGACTTACCTTAAATTGACAGTTGACGTGGCCAGGCTGAGAAGAAATAGTGCCAAATATTTGAAGGTTGTGAGTACCAGGAGGTCAGAACGTCGTTTGCCGCGTTCTTTTGGCATTTTAATATATGGTGTCCGTTGACTTTTGAATATTTCCCTCGCCGTTCCGGAGGACCTTATTGCTACCTCCACTACCACCTTTGACTACTCCTTCACCTCCCCATATTCACGATACCGGGACAAGCAAGCTTGCCATATTCTTAATTTACTTTCCCCAACCTCTCCGCGGACAGTAATGTATATTTTTGTACGTTCTAATGTATATTCTCAATTTGTTTAACAAGGAATAGATTATGCTAATTTTTCTAACGCAAAGAATTTTCGCACAAAAGACAACACGCCTAATCCAAAAAACTTCACCATAGGTTACAGCGTAACTGATGAGTTGTTCCAATATAAATATATCATCCTCAATCTAATGGTTTTTATTATACGCTTTCCCAACTTTTCTTTTTAGTTTACTTATATTAGAGTACTCCGGATCAGCGATCGATTTCAATATTTTATTCTCACAAAATTTGTTATTCCTTCTACGATTATGGATTTAAAACTGGGCCAAAAATGATTTACTGAGATCGCGTTTGAAGACCATGCGTGTTTTACTTTTTTTTTGGGGGGGGGGAGGGGGCAGGAATTCTCCAAACCCTGCGCAGTTTGCCAAAATTTGTACACAAATACATATTTATAGTTACAAATTTTCCTACGGTTTTCTTGTTTCCATGAAATGTTCAAAGTTATCGCTGACTTATTGAATATTTATAAATCTATTTGGTAACAATGTCGGGTCGGATCAACATATCCGATTACTAGGTTGCTGAAGACTCTGTCGACGCCGATCGCTCTTTAGCTACGGATATTTCTTCTTTTAACACCGATAAGTATAATTTACAAATTATTTGGGCTCTAATTACAAGCAAACACATCTCCGAATTAATACGACCTGTTCTGTTTTACACATGTAAAATATTTTTGAAAAAATGAAATAGAAAAAATGTGACCATTGGATTAGTTCACGTCCAATGTGTAAAAGTTAGTTGTTTTATTTAAGCAAACATTTTACAAAATTACAGCTGGTATCAATGAAGCTGCTGACTCTCATAGATAATTTTTTTCTAATATTGTGAAATACAGTTCCATCTTTTTATGATTATTTAACTTGATTTATAAGTTTTAATTAGTATTGATATGTACTTTGAACTAATTATCAAATTTTTATCTGCAATCTATGCATGGTAAATTTACTTCATGTCTGACTGTAATATCGTAATAAAATGATTATTATTTGACACATCAAAAATGCATTAAAATAGATATACACTTATTATTTAAAGTAACAGGATTTACACAGATAAACGCGTTATTAAAATGGAAAGTATTATATTTCATGCAAATATATACATACAAATAACAAAATTACTTTAATGTGATCTTATCTGCTGAGAATTTCTACCTCCTAGTTATTTTACTTTAACCATTCACACTATGTTCGTTGTTGCGCAGTCTTATTTACGACGTCTATATATTCACATTTCACGGGCGTTATAGCTTTCATACATCACCCGTTACTATTTCGCTTTGTTCTAGTTGGCTTATCACTATCTTTGCGGTCTTATACTTTTCTTTACACTTCTGCAGTCTGACGGTTCTCCCATTATAAAAGTCTCTCCAAATTCTTCGCTACTTTTATTTAAAGAGAGGTACCATTCTTATCTGAAGATGCTGGACGGAAATGTGAGACATAACTCGCGCGTCGCGCTGCAGGTAATGTGTCTCTAACTTCTGCAGTAAGATCGTCCTACCAGAAAATTGTTGCCTTACACCAGCATCTTTCAAAGTTCTCTGGAGGCGTTAGTCGTTTGCAACAGAAATATGAAATGCCTTTGCTATGTTTTTCAGCAGTAAGGGAGTTGTTTTACAAGATTCAGTATAATTCGAATATGAATAATGAAATACTAAACTTAACTAAAGAAATACAGAATCCTGGATTACCTGAACAATAATAATAATAATTTTTTGACAAAAAAATTGCAATCCTTTCACAAAATTTATTGAATTTAATCAGTCTTCATGGATACTAGTATGAATTGTTCAGTGGGGTACTTTTTAGTGTACATAATTTATAATTAGAAATTATGTATTATTCTCTTCTCCCTAAGATCGCACTTTTTAAGGGTGTAACATAATTGTTATTTCCTGATATCTTCATGTAAAACCGTTGTTAATAAAAAAGTTCTATTTACCTAACAATTATTCAACTTTTTTGCAGTTATTATAATACTGTTTCAAATTTTACGTCAATTAGCTATACCGCGGAGCGTAAGTACTGTATTGTATTTTTTATCCAGAGTTGACTTCGAAATTTAATCTTAATATCACATAATGTAATGCGATTAAAAAATTGCGACAAATCCAAATTTCTTCTATTGCCAATATATAAAAAACTTGAATTTACTACGCAGTTCTCTCCGATTTACAAAGATTTAAATTCCGTTAACTCTTACTCTTTTCCTGTAATATTGAGACGTAGATGATGTTTTCTATTTGGAAGCGAAACAAAACACGAAAATAATAAATTGCGTAATTCGAAAAAATCCCTCTTTGGTATATACCTTAGTACAAACAATAAATTGCTTCCTTAAAAATTCCTGACAGACACTTGTCCGATACACGTTTCCCCGACGACATTATCCCGATTGACGCTTGACCGAAAAGATATTGTCCCGAAAGGTAAACTATACATACTGTTGTTTTCCCAACAGGTCAATATCCCGATGGGTAATTTTCGCAAAAGGTACGTTTTACTAAATAAAGCACATTATTAATATAACGCTTAATATGCTAGTTATAGTACTATTTGTGGTTCTTATTCTTAATTAAGTTATTAATTATTCCAGGAACAAGCGTTGCGGATGTAAGATAAATCTAGCACTGAGTGGGGGTAGAGAATGGGTTACAATAACCTAAATTGGAGTCGAATAAATGTTTACGACGTCGATCAGATTTATAGTGTCACTCTCGATTATTATAATATGTAATTTCAACCCCTAACGGCAAGGGCAACATCTCTAGGGGTGGGGGAGTAGGGTGACAAAAATAACGCGATAATGGCCGATATTAGACACCAATCTCCGTTGTAATCGCATTATCGATAATGACTGGAAAATGTGCATCGAGCAAGTATCTGTCAAGCGAATGACCGGATTCCCTTAATCACAGCATTGCAATATCAATTATACGAACACAGTTAGTACTACTGTGTTCGTATAATTGATATTGCAATGATAAATGTTTGAATACGATAAAAATAGAGATATTTCCCATGCGTGTAGTTTTTCTGTTATAGGTAAATTCGAGATTTATATTATTTATAATTGCGACATGTATTATACTTTATTTGAAATACTCTGGTTCGAGTCTGTGGCGGGTACAAAAAAAACAATATCAATTTGAATTTGCGCTGATCTTCTAAATCGTGGTATAATTTTCGATGATACACCTTGCACTTAATTTAATCAATCCTTGTTCATACTTTTTCAAGTTATACAACGTTTTTAAACTGTTACATCAATGAATATTCACATAAATATTCACGTTGACTTCTATTCGATATTTCTCCCACGTAGATACAATTGACTATATTATAGTCAGGATTTTATGCTGTTGATTATTATATGCTACAGGATTTAAAGATTCATGTATCAATTAAATTATCGTAGCGTTAAGAGAAGACTAATTGACCTAATTATCTCTGTGACATAAGTTTGAATCTTTTGTATTTATATATTACTCATAATTGTGATGATGATTATACATTACCTGATGCAACCCGCGTTACAGACACGACACACTATAACTTTCATCTTCTCCGTAAATTGATATAAATAATTTTATAACTTAAATTTATAAATATGAAACAGCACAGATTATTCTGTTCATTTTTTCACAAAGTATACGATTGCACTGCATTAAATGTCATTTTATGGTATGTTCAAATCGCTAATATTTATTCTCGTAATCGTCGTTCGTATTCATAAGTTCTTCTTTCATCAACTCTGATAAAGTACCCAGGAACGACCTAAATTGTCTGTTTTACATTTGTATCGCACTAGAGCAACATTGAACTCCCCTTCATTCAGAAAAAAGTGGCTTTCCAGCGTATAATTAGGTTCGAGTTACTTGCACATTTAGTGCTGGCCCGACAAATTATCACCGCGCCCTACCGCATTCATTTACACTAAACTTGTTACACCAAAGTTGATTACCACCATCCGCTTTGATCTGCAACGTGTAGCGTGCGAAAACCTCAACAAATTACGCCGAATCAATAAATGCTTCCTTCCTGGTTATGTCAAAAGGTCCTGTTCATTGGGATGCAATGTAACAAGCGTAGAATCGTGTAACAAACGCCCTTGTAATGGATTGCGGCTCCAGCTCAAATCTAAAATGATTTATTACGTTACATAGAATATTTCACAATTGAAAAACCGGTACTGAGGTAACTAATCCCGCCCTTTCTAAAATACAGACGCAATTCAGGAATACAACGCCCTCTGTGAAATATCGTCAAACCTTATCACGTTGCGAGAAACCATGAAGTGAGGATTTATTGTTATTAATAAGCTGTTAAAAGTTCATTCGCAGCATAATTTAGAGTCTTTAGACAGTTCCGATATAATTAGAAGTAAATGACGAAAAATCATTTTTCAAACGAAATATGAGAAATACGTTTTATCCTTCTTATTTATTCACGTTACGTACATGATTACCACAATAATGAAAAATATTGCAAAATATTACAAAAGGAGTAAAATATTATAATAAATAATACTATAATAGAAAATTAATCAATACACATAAATATTATATTCAAATAAAAGAATATATAATTATTTTTTCACTTATATTTATTCGTTTAATTTAAACTTTTTTGACGTTATTTACATATCACTTCTTTCGACCTATATTTCGATAACTGTATACTGTTTTATAAATGTTGCATGCAGTTTATTTAAACCTATTGGAATATAACTTTAACAATTGATGATCCACTTAACATTTGTATGCGAATTTATCTTACAAAGCCGAAGATTATTTATATCTACTTTCCTTACAATTACTGTCATAATTGTAGAGATCTTCTTCATGTGATCGACTCTACGTTTTCTTAAGGACTTCAGCCTTATTCCGTATTCTTTCTACAACCATACTACATAATACAATGATGGGTTTCACTCTTCACATCCGTTGAATTAACAAAACCTTGAGAAACTAAATTTCAAGATTTTTATTTCATTTGTAAAATATTTGTAACCACGCCACAAATTCGATCTCATTTAGAACGACCAAAAACCCTAATTTTAAAGTATACTTAAAGTTATACTTAATTTAATTATAGTTTAAACCACTGTTATTTGACCAGAATCGTATCTAATTTATATTTTTAATGTGTTCATAAAAATCTGTTGCCTAAAAAATTTAATTTCATTGGGAAGCTAGTAATTAATAATAAATGAACCCGACTTTTCCGTATGATTATCGGATCATTAGGTCTCATATCATATTAATAAAAAGTCTTATAAAGAATATTTTCCAATTAAATTAAAAACACGTGATAGGTATGCATATTCTTTTCGTCGATAAAAAATAGTATACATTTTTTGTCATTTAATATGAATTTTCATACGCAGTTCATAAATATTTTAATTATTTTCAGAAAACATTTTAATTTGTAAACGTAATAATATATCAAGACGTAATTTATACTGGTCAACAAATAACACAATTAATTGACAATATTATAACATACTGGGGTAGTGTGCGGTGTAGTGTAGATTGAAAATTAAAAAACGATTCTGTATAGCGATGAAACATGTCGCCGTGGGAAACGAAGTTACAAAACCGGTATATCCGGATTACATGCATGCAAATAAAAGTATCACTTCGAAGCAAATGTATTGAGGCTTCATAAAAACACGATACATATGTTACGTTATAAATAATAATGGATAATTTTGAAAACCGAAGGGTCGAACCGTTTTATGCATTGAAGCATACTTCACGAGTCATTTTATTTAGTTTCCTTGATATTGTCTGTCGGTAACAGCCACTTTGTTTCCTTACCATTATTTTAAATTATATAACCTCTATCTAGGGACAAATACAGATTTATTTTAACGGCGCATATTTTCCTCCTTATTTTTAAATTCTCTTTAATTTCAGTATGTAATTTATGTAAGTGTAATTTTCTATAAAATATTGAGGTTTACAGTCAGCATATGCTCGTTATTACGTAATATAATATTATCAATTAATTTTACTTATATTTTGGCTACTCGTAGTACGTAATGTATGTTTATGCCCTTAACCATTTCAATAACATAAAGGGTCATTATGAATAGTAAAACTAATTTTTCACTATAATTTCAAATATAATATTAAAACAGAAACACTCCAAAGTGTTACGTTACACAGGACATTTCTATGACCTTGAGCAGTTTCGAATCAATTCATTTGAGAACCACAAACGTTTAATAAAGATTAATGTTACCGTATTACGTGGCGAACCAACTACGAATTCTTAAATAGCATTATGTTATACGGATAAGGTAAAAAATGAGTAAATATTATTTAAATAACGAGTAACTGAAAGCCAAAATAAAATCTATAAGCAGAATAGAGAAGGGATCAAATAAAATTACGTAAAGATAAAGGAGGAATCAGTTTACTGCAGAATGGTAAAGTTAATTGCCGACGAGATCATAAACAACTCCAATCTTAGAGATGGATGTCCCCAAGGTTCTGTGAGCTGCAAACAGCAGCAGTCAGCGGATTTGTGCTGTAATAAACACGTGTCAGTAAAGCTGCCGAGAAAGCTGCAAAATGTCACTGAAAGTTAATTACATGTCGGGAGAAACTTATGAACTTTCAACGGCTATAATAATTTCAGCAGAAGTTAAAATGGCAAGAATGAAACTAACTTGTGAGTGTACTCTTAATCCAGAGACCGTAATTCCTCGAGTAGTACACCAATCAATATTGCAGTTCCCTTTCAGGCGCGAGTTTGTGGAGGTGCAGCGCCCAAGGCTGACGTGGAGTCGTAAGGAGGGAAGCCACTGGCGCACAAAACGCGTAACTCGTCTACAGTTTGCTCTGACCAGAGCTTTTATGTCACAGATTTATGCCCCGGGGGCAAAACTGGGCGCCACGCACGTAAACTTCGTCTTGTCTGCAGTAAAGTCTCCCTCTTGCATGCATAAGCGAGACAGAGACGGACTCTTCCAAGTTTGCGCAAAGAAAAATAACCGAAAGAACCACGATGTTAAAAAAATTACAATGCTGCTGGAAATATGTGTACTATTACTAGCGAAAAGTCTGCAGAAAATGTCTTTTCTTATATAAATACAGAAAAATATTTTTTTATATTTTATCATAAAGACTTTAATACAATACTTGTATCTTAAAACCACAAGAACCAAATTCAGTTGCAGTACTTTTTCACGTCTACGTCGTTATTTAAGATTTTCTTGTTACATTATACAGTTTTTAAATTTTTTTAAAAGGGTATGAAACTGTTTTTCATCATCTGAAATTGTGTCTGTATCCGAAGGTTGATATACGTGGTTTCGTATTCGAGTCTAGCCATCAAGATCGTTTGGATGTAAACCTGAACCTTAAAATATTATTAAATATTTTTTTCCAGAATGAAGTGTAGCTCACTTATTTTTTTAATATTAAAATAAGTCACAAATACAGATATCAGAAAATAATCATTTTAAATGTGATGAGACTATTTATAACACAATGTATGTTTACATACAAATGGGGGAAAGTGTTCTTCGCACCTGAAAGTGAAATGAAAACAATGAATAAGAAAGATAGCCAACACAGACAAAAAAGGTATTATTCATTATTTTCGATCAGACGTAAATTTTTTCATTTTGAAATTAAAACAGCTTCCTAATGAATTAATGAATGATTTACCTGACTATATTAATAACCTAACCAGAGTTTTTTTCTTGTTGAAAGCCACATATTTCATAAGTTTTCAAAGCATAAAAAAACACTTTAATTTTTTTATGCAAACTTTCCGTCCAAATAATTTATCTCGGCTCTCCATAATTCAACCAGCAATAAAACTTTGTTTCAGAGTGTTTATTCGACTCTAATTGGTTATGAAACAAAATTGGTCTTCCTTGTACAACCAACGTGTTTAGAAAACTTCGATTTTCGCACTGATCCACAAATCCAATGTTAACTTGCCTCCTTTGTAATTATTTTAAATATCTGTGACATAAATCTTAGACTTTGACTTTAATAATGTAAAATGAATAGCAATTTTCGAGTCAATTTATGAATTGCTAATAATTCTACTGTCAAGGAATAGATTATGCCGATAGTATAATGGTTTACAGTAAGACTTAAACCTCCAAAGGTGCACAGGTTTACTAAATACCCTATAAATATTTATCTTTTATCAATTTATGTATATTTAATAAAAATATTTCTGTATTTAAAAGAAAAATTATGTAATATTAACGCACTATTTATATTTTATATTAGGGTAATTATTTGTAATACTTATGTAAAAACACACAGCTTCTTATTAAAATAAAACCACAAAAATTAAAAAAGAAGGGAGGCTAGTAATAATCTAATATGCTCATTAGGCAATTTGTGATATAGCTATTTTATTTCATTTCCAAAACGAATCAAAGATGCGTTCAGAACGGGTAAGCCAATTATTGACAAGAAGTATTTATTTGAGCAACAATATTGTTTTATATTTTACCCAACAACAAATATATTTTCCTGACGTTTAAAAACCTTTTCCACAAATCTTTCTAATTAAATTGTCGGACGGATTGAAAATCATTGTTCCACAATCAATTATACACGAAGTCAATAGCTGCGACGGATTATCCATTCTAGGAATACGCTCTGATGAAAGCCATATTAGCAATTTGTTACCTAGTATTTTTAAGATAATTATCAATGGAATCCAATAAGCTCATAAAGCGTCACTGTTAAACAAAAATTATTTCATTTACGTACCTTTAGCATAGCAACGGCAGAAGGGAATGTACGAATATTAAAACCTTTATCAATTGCTTTCATATAATTCGAAAAATCGTTTTTATGAACACAAAGAGCAAGCTACATACCATTCAATCGTTAATTGGAAATATTTTAATAATTATTAAATAATGATTTTAAAACATTGATTTAAATTATTTAAATTTTACATACAAATATTTGCTATATTAATTTGAATTTTATTGAATCATTAACTAATCAAATAGCCCACTTGTCAGAAAAATTTGGAGAAAATAATAATTAGCAGTTTGTAACAAAATGAAAATTAGCACTACGTATTGTTCCTTTGTTTTTCTGAGTTTTTTGCTTGCCTTTCCGAGTGAACTATCCCTTATATCGGCAATTATTTTACTATGAACTTTTAAATTAACTTTAATAACACAAGACTATCAGTCAGAAAATTTATTATAACATTAAAAACATAATTTAAAAAACACAGAGTTTCTTCGCGTATTGGGAACTCATCGGGTTACATTTCAATTAAATTAGTTTTCTAAAAAAAATATTTTTAATACGATTATGTAAAAATATAAGTTATTTCTTACAATATATTAGATGAAAACTTCTAAAGTGCGGTTTTCACTCACGTTGCGAATGAAATGACTCATTGACAACTGTTAAAATTATTGTTGAATTTTAAAATGACAATGAAGATATAAAAAGTATAGAATACAATTCATGGATTACAATAACAAGGTATCATAAATTTTATTTAAAATTATTAGTGTAAATTTTTACGTTAATGGCCGAAACATTGGTTTTAATATGTAACATTTCACTCATCCATCTGGAATACTAGTTGCATTATTCATCTATAATATTCACATTGTGTAAACAGATATTGTATGTCCTCCTGTGGTGTTTTGTCAGCGTGACTAACTCACTTCACAGAGGTCCCGGGTTCGAATAATAAAAATATATTATGATTTTTTAAATAAATATGTTTGGACACAACTGAATAATTTTGGAACCATGAGATATGAGATCGTTTAAATTCCTTCTTCTGGAAAGCAGGCAGCAGAACGAGAAAAAAAATTAATTAACCCACAATTATAATTTAATTTTACGACCACGATTGTTAAAATTGTGGAAATGTACTTGTGTAAAGAAGATTGTAAATAAGTTCGTTGAAAGGATATGTAAAGTAGGCCACACCTTGAGTAGTTCTAATATTAAATATTTGTCTAAAGATTAAGTAAATACGTAGCTTAGAAACTCAGAGATTCAAATGCAAACAGGGAACGACAACATCCTTTGGAATGATAATAGATACGTAACAGCGAGAACAATTGGCTCGCAGATTATAAAGTCGGACAGCCGCTGTACTAAATTCAGGCAATAAGACAGTTATTGCTTTGTTTATGGCTTCCCATCCGAATGTGTTGCGGTGCCTACAGGGACGAGATGGCGTAATAGAACAAAACTTTCCAAATCGATGTTTTATATCAGCTACAAACACTGTAAAAGTCATTTATGAACTCACAGTTAACGGAGTAATAACTCGTGGATGTATGTCGTAGGCCCACATTTAATATCAGTTTCTGTCTCTTTTCCAGTAAACCTGATGAGAACGTAAATGACAAGGAAGTGCAGGCTAGCAAATGAGTTTTAGCCATGCAATTCGCAGTTCATAGCATTTCGTGCCACAACGTACTTTCACGGTTCTTAACGACGTAGGCTTTTTTGAAGTTATTACAATTTTTTATCAGTACACATTTTATATTTTTATAAATTGATTATTAGTTTACCTTTATGCATCAACAATGTATAAAAACTATGTTTAACTTCGTGTTTCTTAATTTATTTAAGTACCAAACTAAATCTAATGGAATAATTTGTTCGATAAATATTTCACTACATTTCCAGATGTATCACATTTTATAAAAATACAGTTGTTAGCCAATCGAATATTTATCTTCGTATCTGTATAGTTTCACGTACCCAACATATATGTGATAAAGTTCCAACAGATTTTACACTTTAACCAACAGAACGCCCTTATTATCTTAGCATGGATTCTATTATTTAATCTCGTAAATTATCAATAAACTAGACAAACAATGGGCGTTTGATTTCTAAAATAATCTACGATTGACTCATAATTTTTATTGATGATGCCAATACAGTTTTTCATAAGATATGAATATTTTCTTAATTTATAACAGTTTAGTGATCGCTGCGTTTATATGACTGGTTCTAATATCTTAATTCATCCAAGGAATATATAATCTTTAAGAGTAGCGAAAATGAATGGTTAGTTTGCCAACTTAATCGACACCAATTTTTCATACAGGATTAATATTATCAGAAAATAAAACTAGTAGTACGAAAACGGGTTATTAGTTTCCGCTACACAATTCTCTTTATTTCCGCTATTTTCAGTTTCCATTAGTGCGGTATTTACGTTAAACATTTATTTAAATCTACTTTTATCCGTGCTGTAATAATTAAATTCTTATTGGTTAAATTTAAACCAATTAATTAATTATAAACTATTTCACGGCTAGAATGTTACTAGTTTTAATTACAGAATAATACGTACATATATTTTCATGTAATTGTTAAAACTATTAATGAATGAAAATAGAAATCACTAAACGCTCGACACTTCCATTTCTACCACAATGAGCGTTTCAGCAGACAAAATCGACAAACGTGATGATAAAATTATCATTTGTAGTTTGTTATCTACGTTATATGGGATGAAAATGTGCGATTTATTAAGTCACGGGTCAGTTATATTTTATTTAAAAACTTGGCTTATTTCATCCAAAACGAATTGAAAGTCGCGTTTTATGTTTTCCGATTATATTTTAACGACGCGTTTATACTTTAGACATCTATTATTGAAATAAAACATTAATTTATTTCATCCAAACGTATGTAATAGAATACAAGAAATTTTTAACTATTACAAGCAGATGATTGGATATTCCTGACTAAAATTTATAGAATCACCATCCAGAAGACATAAAATATGAAACGACTATTGTTTTTTATTAATATCTATAAAATTTATTTTAATGATGATTATTACTCCATTAACGATCATATGTCAATTGGCAGTTTATGATCTTCTGTAACTGGGAGATAAAAACTTTTACTATTTATATAATACTGAATTGGGAAATTTTTCTGATTGCGTGTTCTTATTTTTCCGAGAGCGACTTCTGCACGGGAGTTTAACATTTAAGAATTTTCTTAGGGAATGTCTCGTTAAAATTAAATGAGTTTATAATAAAATATTTCAATTTCTGTTCTTAAATTGTGATATATATGTTTTTCAAAAACAGGATATTTAATTTCTTGCGTCATATATCAAATACTGTAAGTTAAGAATTAAAAATTTCGCTTTCGTTCTGTTATTTCTCAAATGTGTGTTGTATTTTCACATTTTTTTCGTTAATTTTTAATTCTTAACTTACAGTATTTGATATATAACGGAAGAAATTTAAATCCTGTTTTGGAAAAACATATATGTCACAATTTAAATATTGTATTATAAACTCATTTAATTTCTCATTTTATTTTTCTTGTATATGTTATTTTTACTCAAGCGTTTTATTGTTGACCTTTGTGATGACCTTTATTTTCGGTAATAAATTAATGCAATAAATACATACAAATGTTAAAACTTTCAGATAGTATTGTATCTGTTTTTAGAGTTTCATTTGGGTTTTGTCACGTTTCATTTTTCAAATAATATTCACTTGTCCATACGGTTCGTGTATTATGAAATAGGTATTAAGTATTCAGTGCTATAATACTTTTGAAACATCGAATATTCGTGGATCATGCATGTCCATTTGCTGAAAAGGGGTGGATGCGATCATTTGACAGGTTCCAATTATAAAGCTTCATGACTGTGAACAGACGTGCATTGCTCTTACAGTGCGACCTTGCACAAGTCATGATTAATGCTCCATATCAACCCTTCCAGTGTTTCATTCCACCGGTCTCCCATGCGATATGGATTATTGCAAATTACATGAAGAGCTCAACATTTATCAGGCGAAGCGGTAAAAATTTCCAGGAAAAATGGAGCACGGAGAGGTGTCGAGCAGGCGATTAATCAGGACGTCGATGCTGATGCAGTGTGGACGTCATTAATTTTTACTGCGTTGGCTCACGATACACTCTTTCTCGTTCCCGCTGTTTTGGGCACGCGATTCAGTATCGCCTTGTTCAGCAATAATCACGTGCCATTCCACGTAAGAACTCACTCATTCCAGGTCGATATAGGCTTGTTACGAGGGAAAAAAAATGAGTGGATGGCTCATCTTAATGAGTAAACCATAAAGCAGTATTGAAGGATAACCGACTGATGAACACGACTGCTCAGATTGCAAAGACATCGGTAGATCTTGTTTCGCCTGGACATTTTGGCATGAAATAGTTTTCACATTGCGATTTATTCCACGTTAACTACTAAACTCAAACACTCTCTAATGAATTTTTGTGAGCAGTGTTAGGATCTTATTTTAGTAAAATTATAATCTAGTTTTCAGTGTTGAAGTAACTTTGTTTCCTGAGTAATCCAAAACTTGCGTCGAAGCATGTGAAATTGTTCCGAAAAAGGTGAACATTTTCATGACATGACTATGGCTACTATATATTATATATCAGGAATAAGGCAAAAAATCAGCAGTGACTATTAAGAAACATTATAGGAGAAATTGAAGAATATATATATATATATATATATATATTGTAATAATTAAAATATAATAATATGAATGTGGTTTTGGCGTTTCTAAATGAAATACACTAATAACTTTAAAGAACAAAGTAAAATTTATTATCAATTTTAAAACACAAAATATATTTGATACACAAAATAATTGGTATCTCAGTGTCTTAAACTGGGTTTGATAAATGGCTGAATTTATACAATCAAAATTACATTATCTTTTATGGAAGTTAATGCGTCTGAAACATAGACGAAATTTGTTGTAGAAGAAATAATACTACAGATTGAATTTAAACAGTTTTAAATTTATCAAGAGTTAACGATCTCACTTTATTGATATTTAAATAATTAAAGAACGATCTGACTTTTATCTTTTAAAAGTGGTTTACAAATTATTTCAAAGTATTTCTCTACTTACGGCCGCCCAGGTCTCATTTTAGGTTTTTCGTGCACAAAATTTGGGGATATCACTGATTCTAGTACTCACAGACTCTAAATGTCAACAAATTCTAATTGGCGTAGTTTGTTAGTTGGCCTAACACAAATTGGTAGGTTCTCGATGCTTAACTCCAACCTGGATTTTCAGATCTCGTAACTTTAGTTGAAAAGGTCTTTCATTGGTTTGTCTATGGCCAGCATGATAAATTTTCGCTCGACTACCGAATACAATATTAGTTGCACTCTCTCCTTCCCGATTGCTTTACTTTTCAATATTTGAGAGCATGTTTGTAACTGGACAACATTCTTTCGTTCTGACTGCCCCACTGTAAAGCTTTCGAACTGTTCGCTGTCCGCTGCCCAACTGTAAAACTTCGTCTCTTATATTTTGAGCGCGTAAACTCTCTCAACTGCCCAACAATGTTTTCTTTTCCTCGCCGGATTGTTGCGGCGTCCGCTCTATATCCACTAATAATGAGTCCTCTACAATCCAGCTTTCCAATTAGAACAATGTCTTAATTACAATTACTACAATATATATATATATATATATATATATATATATTGTCCCGGAATCAAAAATGATGTCCTTTCTGATCGAAGATTCGTTTCGAATGAAACAGTCATAGTTCAAAAAAATTCCTATTTTGCTAAGTTTGAGAATTCGTCGTATACTAACGGTCTTAA
Source organism: Zhengitettix transpicula (assembly GCA_037074705.1). NCBI lineage: Eukaryota > Metazoa > Arthropoda > Insecta > Orthoptera > Tetrigidae > Zhengitettix > Zhengitettix transpicula. The sequence goes on along the minus strand of CM073593.1, from coordinate 48,964,103 downwards.
GAATATGGAAAAGATGTGGAACAGGTGAATTGTCGTTAAATAAAATTAGATAACACAATGAAAGAATGTGATAAAATGTATTAATTTCAGAACTATCCTACAATTTAACAATAACTTTAGGTAATTAATCAGTAGATTGTAATATAACAAAAATTAGGAAATTGTGGTGGTGTTGTTATAAAATGTACTAACATTTTATAAAATATATTATTATTTACTAATCGATCTAAATTAGAATTCAAATATTACTTAACAAATTAATACATGTTTGATGTAATGTAAAATAATAACTCTACTTCAGGATTTTAAAAATAAACCGTGATTTTAGTAAACTAAAAGAATCAATTGAATGCCATTTCATGAGAAATGTAATGAATGTATAATTGCAGGGTTTAGTTGCATAGCCTTCAACATTCTTGTGGAATATTTACCGGTGAATAACGCCTTTAGGAACATAAGATGCGGCTTCCTCTACTCCAATGTTCGGCCAGTCTCGTCGTCCGTTATCCTGGTTCCAGTTATATACCTTCAGATTTTGCCCACGTTTCTCTAGGTTTTACGACGTGCGAAAACAATGAAAAAATATAAACACGTTCCATATAGGAGATAAAGCCCCACGAGACGTTTCTCTTGCTTTTTATATGGTTCCTAGAACGTAATCCTTTTCAAACCAACAGGGTCTGGACCGTAAAGAGATTTTTGAATAGCTCGGTTTTTCGGTGCGTCGGCATTGTTTTTTTTATTAAAGCAATCGATTATTTTGAAATGTCTGGAGGGATTAAGATGATGGACACTTTACATTTGGTTTCAAGAACAATTTCTATTTTTTTTTCGGCAAATTTATAATGGAGATATTCCATCGTACTAAATGAGACACTTAACGACGACTACTACAACTGGCCTACATTTACCTTTAATAATTGATTGTTCTGTATTAAATGAAAAATAAACAATATTTTAACGTCCGTAGTGACAACAAATATTCGGGAGTTCGGAAATAGATCTGTGGCCGTGTGACGAAAAGCGGAAATCGAAAGAAAATAATGGGTATGTTATTTCTATGAAACAAATGTAATGGGAATTTCTTTGCAGAACGTTTGCGCCTTAGCTTTCATTATCTCCAAATGAATCTACTAGACAATATATTACTTTCCAAATATTCGTTTTACTGTAGTAATAATTTTCTTTCTCTAAACATTGTTGTGAATTACAATGGTGGCACCAACTTCATACCTACAGGAAAATGTGATCTATAGAAATATATACAGCGTACTCTAACAATAAAATCACACACACGTGGCGCGGAATAATATGATACTTCATTAGAAAATATATAATTGAATTCGCTGTCTTGGTTTCATCTGGATCATCGAGAAACTCAATTGAATTACTATAAAGATATATTTTCCATTAGTCCTTAAATTTGAGGAAATAGGACACGTCAACACGTGCGAACAAAAATATAATTATTTTGCAACACATTTACTTTTGATTATCGTTCCTTACAAAACTTTGAAATCTACTCTCGCAAAATTTTATTATATATTCTGCAAACAAGTTTGTTCTATATTTTATTCATTTGATGTAAAAATTTTGGACCAATAAATAACAATGATTTTAATACTAACTGACATTCACCGAAACGGATGAACTCTACGAATCTTTACTAGAAACTTAAGAATAACGAATACTGTTCAGCCTCAGTTCGCCTCTGAATTTCACATTCATTTAATCACTCCTGACGATTATGAAGTAATTAACATTACCGAACAAGATTAAAAGATTTTTCTCGAAAAAATTATACGACGTATTGCAAAGTTCTGAAAATCTTTTCCGTAATATTTATACTCGTATAAAGATTAATTTTTGAAAGGCGGCTTTTCTTTAAGACCTAATAATAATTCCTAGAGGTTACGCCGACATTTCCAATTGGAGATGAATAATTACTTCTGAGACATCAATTTTTTCTAAGTTTACAAAGTTACGCTTTGTGTTACCGGAGCACAACATGGACAATTTTGTGTTATTATCAATTTATTCATTGTCACTGGCTCGGTCGACCCCAACCCCCGCCCCATTAATATTGTATCGGGCCCCAGGGAGTGGGTACAGACCACTTTGGTGACGTCTGGTATAGGTAAATTACGGAAAACTGTAAAAATTAATTTGTTTTAAAAATAATTTAGCTCCGATGGAAAACTGTTATTCAATGGAAAATTTCCATTTTTTTGTTGATCTCGTAGTCGTAAAGTGCAGAAAAAGTGAAACTTATGCATTCAAGTGAAAATATGTAATGTTCGGTATTTATAAATAAATCTGTGAGTGTCGTACTATACGTTTGGAGACAATACTATCGAATTGGTTTGGCACGATTAAAAATACAGGCACACAGGAATGAGCGCCTTTTATCAGAAGAATTTTACAGGTTTTTGTAAAAAACAAATAAATTATATTTTTGAATCTTCACGCTGACGGTTGTACAGGTCTGTTACGGAGGAAAGGTTTTTTTTTATGAGGAATGTCGTCTTCATGAGAGCCTCCGTTGCTAATAAATATTTTATTTCGCAAACTCCTAGAGTTGCACGGAAACATCCAAATGAAGGATTTTAAAAAGATGTTAATATTGTCAATTATCATATTTGAAACAGTCCTGAATAGAATAAGATGTTACATCTTAAAAATAAGTTTCAAAGAAAGTTTATGAAACATAACAAAACTTTAATGTAACCCTATAAAACACAAATATTAATTGAAATGTATTATTAGTGGTGTTGAATTCTTGAATTTATTTCTGAGAAACAAATGAGACGTTACTCTTCCAATTAAATTGGATAAAGGCCCTGTTTATGTCCTCAACTAATGTCAAATTAATATTCATTACATTATAAAATAATAAATATTTTACTCATCATATAGCCATGCGTAAACATTGAAACATTGAAACAAAAACCAAAAAAATTATCCGAAATATTTTTTCAAGTAAACGGTTAAATTTTTTTATTATATAAATATTATAAAGGAAAATTTCCGAAACTGTAAATAAAAGAACATTTAACTCCATTTATGGAAAGCATTTCGTATGAATGCTGTCATGCGTTTCAAATTTACAGCAGTAAATTATAAATCGTGTTTAGCTAAAAAATGTAATTAGTTCGGTGTTGAATAATTTCTGACGCACGCCTGTCGGTCAGCACGTGATAACAGTGTAATATTACCTATTATTTATTATTATTTTATGAATACATTTTGTGAGTCAGCAAATGTTTTATTAAAACATACCTCATATTAATTAAGTACTTCATAATTAACAACGGTTAATAATTACAACAGCTTACTCCCCGATAAAATTAGATAAGTGTATATTTTTACTTCATCGTTCTTATAAAAACACCAAAAATTACGTAGTTATATGAAACTGTTTTACTGTTGACAGCATAACATTCATTTTGTATATTTTGTTATGAGAATCTCAAAATTAAAATTAAAAAATTTTAAACAATTGATTATTTTTCTCCAAAATAGAAAATGAATTATGAAATAAAATGAACATTGAAATATTGATGATTCTGCTAAATATTTTTAGACCTTTAGACCTTATTTATTAATCTTTAAAACTTTTATTGTGAATTTATAAAAATTCTAAAATAACTGTCGTTATAAAACATTTTCATTTAAATAATGCTATAAAATCTGAACACAACGCTTTTATTAACCAAAATTCCACCTATGGTGCCTTTAATGCACGATGAACAGACCATTTCTTCATTTTACTTGTTGCCTTTTCTACGTCTTTTTTTGGTGAACTATAAGCAAGTCATTTTGTATATAATATTACTTTAATCATTGTTCTTAAAATGATTATTAAATATTTCCCAAATATTTCAATCTGTTGCTTTAATAATTGTAAAATACGTTAAAAATTCACTTATTTTAATAATATATATATATAAGATAATATTGTTAACTGATTCTTTTAAAAAGCCAATCAATAATTATCTAGAACCGTTTTGGATAGAATTTATGTATTAAAATATTTATTGTAGAATTTTTTATATAAAAATTATAAATTCAGTGTCACGATAGGACTTCGTGATTACGAAACGGTGGTTACAATATTGTACACGGAATGGACGTGATTTAAGGAAACGCCTTCAATTCGGGAATTTTAATTTTTGACGTTGGCGTGAAACTCGTTTGGTATGTCATCTATCAGACGTCCATACACCTTTTATTTCAAATACCTGCGGTTCTGCATTCACGAACTGGACGTTCGGCTTATTTCTTTGGTACACTATAAAATTATTTCAAATTTGCGGTTAATTATTACCCACATTTTAGAGCACTTGCCCTTTAATTAATTCGCAGAAAATAATGAATAACGCGAGAAATTAATAATATGGATTCATTCGAGTTCTGATGAAATAAGCAGTTATTAAAAAATTCATTTTTAATTTACAAAAATAATTTACTTAATTTAAAAATGTGATAACTTAGCGATTTTACTTTAGAAATATAAAGTTTATAATAGAAGTTTGATCACCAAAAACGATTGGGATAAATGAACAATTTTTCAATCAGTCATGAATTTAAATGAAAAACTAATTTTATTTTCAAAATATTTAGAATTTTGCGTAAATTTCCGCAGTTTGCCATAATCATCTGTTTAAAGAAAAAAATCCCACGTTTCATTTATTTAAAGAAATATTAAATTTATTATTTTAAAAATATTGATGTGGGATTGTAAAAAGTTCCGAAAAATTTTAAATTAAATATATAGAAAATAAATAATTCTGTCAATTAACAATGTGATAACGTTTTATTTAATTTACCAAAGTTACTGACGTTTTAAGTTCTTATCCGGTTCATATACTGTAAACTGTTATTAATTTAAGTAAATAGATATTAGTTAGATAATATAAATTACTTTTAATGACAGACGATAAAAGAGAAAATACTCGCATACTTTTACGATTTCTTTTTCTTTTACAAGGCTTCTCTGTTTAGCTTCACATATTGATCCACTCCTTGCTTTAATTGTGAAGGGAAATTTATATTAAAGATTAGTTTTAAAAATCTTACAATTATCATTCCAGAAAATGTTTTTTTTTTATTTTGGCGTTTATTTTGTAAATTGTGTAATAAGGGTTTTTTAAAAAAATTATGATAGATTTAAATATGTGGTTCATAATTTTGCTTCAAATGTGTATTAGGCACAACGAAATATAGTACAAATCACTGAGAAAATACTGGAAGTTTAAGTATAGAATTTTATTTACATCGGGAAGATTGGTACAAAATAAGCAAAAATTAATGTGACTTAAACAGTAACACAAATTTACAATTCCTTACTGAAAGATTGTTCTATTTTCTTGTGCCCATTCAGCCATATTATTATATTATGAATTGAGTAATTGAAGACATGTTTTGAAAGCAAAGTTTGCCCGTCAAATATTTTGAGCTGTCTGCCAACGTGAGTGAATTGGCTGCATGTGGTTGAGAAGTAGCGCACTGGAACCCTTCCTGCTCGTTATCTTGTGTTGCACATGTAGTATACATTGTTTAGATAGAGCCTCAGCACAATCCGTCTCTGTGTAGCCCCAAATAATTGTGTTGTTTTACCCTCCCGGAGTCCCGATTCAACAGCGACCATCTGCCGCAGAATGGAGGGCAGTTATGTTTGGGTTCCATTAAAATGAGCTTCGATCCATACGAATTTGCAAGCTCTATGTGCGTTGTTCATACTTCGGTCTGTTCTAGTCAGGCTTAACCCCAGAGAGCATGTGACCCCTTCAACACTGCTCCAGTGGTGTTGCCTACACACAAGGTGAAGCGCGCTCGTGAAGCTCCATAAACTCAATTTACTTTAAAGTTAGACACTAGGAGCTGATTCCAATTACCATTCATAACTGACCACATAATTACTTTATACTTATGTTTTATAATCTTAATTTTGAAATCATAGGTGATACAAAATTAATTTATTTTCAACTTAATTCAGTATGAATGAAACAAATGAGCCTATTGGGTCAGAAATTTGTTATGTTTAATAATTAAAAACATTATAATAGAATTTTTTTTTGCAAACACGGCGTTTCGTTCCTAGTTTTAAGGGGAACCTCTATATTTGTAAAATTCAGTTAAACGATATGATTTAAAAACTATCGTTCATAATTATTCATGTGTGTTAATATCAAAAATCACTATTTTCAATGGCATAAAGTAAAAATTTTAAATTAGAATACAAACATTTTTCCAGATTGACGTATCACATATTGTATATTAAAACCTATGATTCGGTTATTATACTAATGATTAAAATCGAATTTAAGTTTCTTAGTTATTGTAATCCATTTTTTTATTGCAGTATTATTTTAAATTACTACAATACTGTCATCGTCTGTGTAAATCGAACTTGATAAATATGTTTCTCTGACATTCATCAAATTAATTTTAAGTAATGTTTTGTTGTTTTTTGTAAGTAGTCGTATTAAAAATTATCATGTTCCTAATTTTATTTAATTTCTAGATTACGAATTTGATATTATATTATTTAATTTAATTTTACAACACCTGAAGAGGTTCGAAAAAAATTAAGAATATAACGTAATGTTTATTTTAATACATTTTCTTTTTAATGTTTTAAATTTTTATTCATAGAAAATTTCAAAATAATAAGTCGATGTTTATTCATTTATATAAAGGAGGCTGATAAATATAACTGTTTCTTCAGCATTTACGGAATAATGACCTGGATATCCGGATGTCCTGGATACATTATTCCATCAATCAGACCTTTCATTTATTACCTCATTCGTTCCCAATCGAACTTTAAAATTTTCTCACTGTCGTATTTACTATACATAGCCTGTCTACACCCCCCACTACCCCCAAAAAACTCTTGTATTGGAATAGTCGGCCAGCTGCCTCCTAAACTGGTCCAAGCACGGAGATGGAATGCTGGGTCCCCACAGCAAACTCCTCTCCCTCTATCGGAAGGGCGTGGGACTAGTACCCAATGCCCGACCTACCTGATGCAGGTTTTTTCTAGGGTTTTTCCTTCATTGATTTTAGGTGAATGCCGGGTAGGATCCTTAAACTATAGGCCGGGGGCCCTAGTTAACACTTGACTACCTTCCTCTACCCTTCCGCATGCCCCCTTTCAAATCCCTTCCTATGTTATTAAAGGGGAGTTTCCACTATGTGGATTACCCTCATGTAGCCTGTTACCCTAAAAAACAAACACTTTGGTTACTAGGTTTTGAAATAAATAAAATTTTAGGTTTATTTTTAAATTAATTTTTAATATACCCTTTGACGCGTTTATTTTATTTCTTTAATCAGAGTATGAATTGTTTTTACAATTCTTTACCATGACTGTTAGATTATTGCTCAAAAGGGATGTAACATATTGAAAAACCATTTTATAACTTCCGGGCAACATTAAAGAATCAAAACACTCCAGAATAATTAAAAAAAAAGAGCTTAAAAATTACAACTCAGCTACTACTACTCTGATAATGATGTTTTCGAAGATAATTGTATTAATAAATAAGCTTCCGTTCATAATATAACCGTGGAAATAGTATTATTGAACTAATGTCAGTCCTGTAATTTACATATTACATTATACTGAAAATAATAAATTATATTAATTTTGTACTGACGCAGATTAAATACTTAATATATTAAGTTATCTTACTATAAATGGTTTCACTGTAATTATAGATTCAAAATGATTCCACATCCTTGTAGCTTTGCTTGGCATCAGAATCTATGGATAATGGTTCTGTTATAAAGACATACCTCTTTCAGGCTTGGTTTTTTGAGAAGTTAGATTTTTATTTTCTAAATTTATTATTTAATATAGTACATATTTTTATCTATAATTAATGTTAGTGTAGTTTTCAGTGTGATTGTTATAAATTATTTTAAGATTTAATTTTTTTTAACCATGTAAATATTTCTGGAATGCGTGGTATAGAAGAATTATGTTCCAACTTAAAATTATCTGTAACAAGATTCAAACAACTCATGGTTTTTTTTTCCTTTTGGATTCATAAATTCTCTCTTCTGTTCGTTAAATTTTATAAAGGTTTATTCTCTCTGACAGTACCACGACTATACAATTCCTTATTTTCAGTGACCTCTTTATATCCGAACCTTTTATAGCATTGAATATTATTCACGGAACATTTTCGTTGTCGTCCACATTCGCTGTACGTCTTCCTTTAAGCGTCCTCCGGCAAACATACAAGGCTTATTACATTCTTTCTCAAAAGCGATATAACGCGCTGAGATGTTTTATTCTCCTGGCACGTTTCATACGCGTATTTTTCGAAATATTGATATTGATGCTTCTAAACAAATTAACTTTATAAAAGTATGTATTATTAATTACGATTATGTTTTATGTTCATGAATTTGTGGAATTTGATTTAGAAATTCTTTAAGGTTTATTATGTATTTTCACGAGTAAAACAACTGATTAATTTTACAATTCTTCCGCTGCCTTAGGGAATGGAGAAACTCACGTTGATTTTGCCAACAGAATTCGAGTCATAACTATATTTTTAACATTATTTCGAGCTTTGAAGATGCGTGCTGCTAAGTTTTTTTTACAGATCTGAAAATTTTGTTGATAATACTGTGAAAATATTTGTAGTAGGAAAAACGGAACTCTTTTCAGCCTTCGAAGCGAGGGAAAACTCGTACGGATTTTTATGCATAATTACGCACATTTTCTACAGACGACGCGTCGAAAGCTTGTAGCGCGACAGTTTCGCCGATTCACGCCAGGACACTATGCTCGTGTCAATTAAAAAATAACCAAATTATTTTTGCATCGAAATTTTCTTAATTTATATGGTTATATAAGTATCCGAATAAATATTTATATATTTGAAAACATTTTTTTCTTTAGTTTATTTCTGAAGTGCCGAAATTTCACAATTTTATTACTTACTCTTCCATGTAAAAATATTCTTAGTCCCGATTAGTCCAGATCTGTTCTTGGTAGCCCTCATTTTACAAATAATTTGGAACTCCAGTTTTAGTTGCATCATCTCCACTTACAATTGTTTTTATTGTTATTTTATACACTGCCAGTCATTTACATACTTGTAACAATTTCATTGTCGCATTAGAAGTACACGTATCAACGTTTTCATGTACAAAATATGTCGGGTTAATAATCTCTGAACTTTGAAGAGTTTGATGGGCGGTCAGGACTCTTGCATGACTTTGTATTGTATTACACCTCTTTCCGCTTTGAATATTTAAAACCCTCAATACTTCACAAAAAACTTAGTCATTTACAGTGAAAATTCACTGGTTTTTATTCAGTTAACAAACAAATCTTGAAAGCGGGCTGCATGTGCAACAAAGATTTGCTTTGAACAGTTTTGAACCACATATCATTCATATCTGCAATTATATTGTACATGTATACTTTGTTAACGCAAATGGCTGCAGTGAAAAACTGGCACCTCATTTTTGCCATATGTTGTGATTTCTTTTAGTAAATAAAATGAACTTCGCCCGTATTTTCCGTGGATAGTATCTATCCTCTCAAGTGTATTACGTGCTTTTAAAGCTCCGCGGTTTATTTGAGGACAAAAACTGTTTCATAGTTATGAGCTGTGTTTCTACGTAAACTCATTACATGACCAATGAGTTCCCAGACAGAGACAGAGAGAGAGAATTTTGTCTCTCCTCTCGTTGGGTGAAGACAATGCCTTTCGCACAGAAAATTAGATCACGCCCTCTTCCAATGGGTCTTATGGGATGGCGTAATCACATAATTCTCTAGAAAGAGCAGGTGCCTGACACCTTCATACACTCCGACCAATTATACTCACATTTAGTCTTCAATAATTACTTTTAAAATAACGCGATGCCCTGACCTCGGCGAATGTTCTAATTTTTCATGTAATTTAGTTTATTTAAGGGGGAAAAATTCATTCCAGTTTTGCGTTTTAGTGTAGTTGTATTTTTGTTTATTATTCAATCAGAAATTACTTTAATAACACAGCTTAAGTATTATAGAATATACGCAATTATTATGCTTATTGACTGTTCTGATTTAATAAATAACTGAAAAAGAACATTCTGCATGTTTCGACACGTTAGGATTGCCTTTTGGAATATTTGACTTCTGTGACTAATATTTATAGGTTCCTTAGAACTAGGTTACTTGAAACTCATTATTTCGGCATAAAGTTGTAATTATTTAATACTGTTTCTTACTTATTGGATTCATCTCTAAAATTTGCTTTCCAGCCGATTTTTATGACTAATACTTTGTATTACCCACTAGTAAACACGGCCCGCAAAATAAATGTAAATTAGTTTTAACGTTATAAAATCGTAGACGTCAATTTAACATATAAAAGTTATTAACTGGCTCAGAAGAATTTCAAACGTTTTCCGAAAACGAAGGCTGTCCATTATCAAAGATTGAAGCCTTTCCCGGTGTAGTTGTTCAATATATTGTTCTCGGAGTTCAATTTTCGCCTAGAAAATGACGACAGAGCTTTTAGTCGTCGGAACGTTGCGTTCCAATATAATTATGCAAAACCCGGTTGAACTCCGAGAACAATATATTGAAGGTTGTCCATTAGTAAAAAAAACAAGTTTAAGCTCGTTCTTCATTTAGAATACAGAATGTGGCTGGTAGTTTAATATTGTTTAAATTAGTTCCGCTCTATATAGTGCCGAATGATGTTTAAGCGAAATCTGATTGACCGTAGTCCTGTGAAAAGCAAACAAGTTCACTGTATTGATATTAGTTTCAGCTCCTATGCTTCATCAAACGTAAATGTATATTAAAATCTCTCGATTCTAAGCCGTGTAGAGACAAAACTCTTTTTGAAAAGTAGATAAATGTTTAAACGTTTCGTAAGTACCCGATTTATATATTTGTTTTTGTGTTTAAAAGACTCCTAAAGTTCTGTTCTAACTGAATCTCTATGGATTCCATTGAAAAAGCCATCTTTATAACAAACGTATTTTATTCCATTTATACCGGAGTTAATAATTGTGAAAATGCGAAACATTGAATTCATAGTAATATTTCAAAGTTATTCGCTTCAATTAAAAACGCCTAGAGGATGATGTTCGATATTTTTTCGTTTTTTAATTTTAAGCCTTTCCAGCTCCTAGTGAAAGATGCTTCCCCTTCAAAACTGTAGTTCACCACCTTTTCTCCAGTAACCTTAAAACTCCCGCATAGAATCGCTCCTGGTTCATTTTTAAATGCTGAGGAATAAGGTTTTTTTTAAAAAAATTTCGGGACTAGCGATCGACATTTAAATTATGATTTCCTGGTGGATGAGTTTTTAATTTTAGACGTTAAGAAAACAAATAGTTGTTATAAATAATATATATGCTAGTTGTTCAAAATGTAAAGATTCTCCAAACGTTGAGACTAAAAAACATTCGAAGGGTATTCGTTAACAACATTCTGTATTAAGTGGACGACAAAAATTTCATGATTTTTAAAGGACAGTTTACAAATTAATTAATCTTTTATACTGAAATACGAGTAATCAATTTGTTGGTAGCTCCCGTTAATAGCATGGGAAGGGATTTGAAAGGGGTATTGGGTAGCAAAGGGTCTATAGTTTAAGGACGCAACTTAGAAATTCACCTAAAAGTGATGCAGCCAGGACGAACCCTAAAAGTTTTGCATCAGGTAGGTCGGGCTCTTCGTACTCATCCCACTGCCTTCCGATGACTGTAGTGGGGCCTTGCTTTGGGGACACAGCATTCTCTTCTCAATACCCCGACCGGTTATGGACGCCGCTGACCAACTGCTCTCTGCGACCTCGGAACACACACTTCTCAAAACAGTTCGAGGCTCCTTGGCTTGTGGGAACCTAAATTAAAAATCAGAGAGAGAGAAGAAGGTAGCCCCTTCGTCTTTCCAGGAAGGTTCCACTTACGAGATTTTAGGCCTGCTTCCGCAGGCTTCCCTATCCGCATCACGGAGGAATTCAACAAAGTTTAAAATACTCATGAGATTATTAAAAGTTTGTGCATTCTAAAATTTAAAGAAAGGAAACATATTTTTTTGGTAGGTGTAGACAAGCTATGTATAGGGTAATCCACATAGTGGCAACTCCCCTCTTATAGCATAGGAAAAGGAGTGAATGGGGGGATGCGGAAGGGTAGGGGAAGGTAGACAAGGGCTAACTAGGACCACCGGGCTATGGTTTAAGTATCCTACCCGGAAACTCGCCTAAAAGTGTTGCAAGGAAAACCCTAGAAAACCCCACATCAGGTAGGTCGGGCATTTGGTATGTCCCACACCCTTCCGACGGCGGAAGTGGGGTTTGCTGTGGGATCGCAGAGTTCCCCTCGCCGTGCCTTGACCAGTTAGGAGGCAGCTGGCCGACTACTCCAATAGGAATAGCGGACAACCCTTACCGTGTGCCCAAAATCTGCGATCCCGGAACATACACCGTTGAGCATTTTTATTTAAGCTAAATTTTTCAGTAATACGGCTCAGAGTCATGACTACAAATTTTAACATATTACGGAAAAGCTGTTTCCATGTAAGCGACGAACTCTTTCTGTGTAGTTTTACTAAGAGTTATAGTATCGAAGAAATAACATTACTCGTCATAATTTTATAACCCAAAATTAATTTTGTTTTGATGTGATCCTTCGTATCGTATTCGGTGTTATTTCTCGGATCTATGCAGAATATTTTGAATATTAAACCCCCAAGATTAAGTTTGTCCTCAGGTGGTTGAAACTAGAATTGAGGTAAACTCATACGATCCTTGATGATCCGTAAAAAATTTTAAGTAAATGTTTCAGACAATAACAAGAGTTTTGGTTGGTGTTGCTAATTTAAGGCTGTAAGTTGTTAGGCGAGTCATATTAAATTTTACTGGAAACATGGAAGCCTTTATTCGTGATTGCTGTGGCAAGTCCGGCTCTAAACCTTTGCTCGTGCGTCAATAACACGCTTGACGCTATTGTAATGACCTTTGTGATGTATATTAGCCGCCTCCCCCGCAGCAGCTTTAGCCAGCCTGCCTCCTTCCGAATTCATGTCTCACGCTCCCCTAACCCTGGCGTGGCTTTATGGTCCGCACTTGATGAAGCGCGGTCCATTGAAACGACCAGATCCCGCCCAGTTCATGGAGCTGTTTGAAGGGATTCTGCGGAGGCATAACGTTACAGTGAGAAACTCTAGAAGCCCTGTATTCTGGACGTACACTTAGTGGATTTAGCCACAACACCAAATGCCTTCACACATGCATGACACAAGTTACAACCACTTAATATAAAGTAACCGAAAGAACCACATAAGTTGTTATAAATAGGAAGATTCATCAAAAATAAATATAATATATTCCATACTTTAATAACAAGTAATCCTACAAAGTAACAAATAAGTTTCATTCTATCTACTCCTAAGAGAATGTGGACTACATATATGAAGAATGAGTCAATTGGGGTCATTCGTTTCCCACCTAATTTCGGATAATGTGAAATGAAATTATAAGGAATATAGGCTATATATAATAATCTCTATTGAATAAAGTTATTTATATTGTAATGAACATATTGTCTCCTACAAAGAGGAAATGGGAAATTTAAATTAAAGTATGCATTCTTCCAATTGTTGGAAACCGATTGATATCAGGTCGCTATGCATTCGTTTTTTTTGGAGAACAGCTATTTATTGGGATACTGAAACTATGTTATACGCAGTTTGGTATGTTTTACGATTGGCGAGAATATGGAATAAGACATTAAAATTTACCGAAATTTGTTTGAAACAAGAACCAATTATTATTTAATAAAAGGTACTATTATATCCTGCAACGTATACTCTGAGAAATTCTACAATATAGAATTCATATGACGTATATGATGGTAAATTGTACAGAGATTCAACTGGGCCGCCGCCATACTTTTTAAAGTACAAACATTGGAGATTTCACAGATTTGAGCAACAGGAAGGTGCAACGGGATCATTGTTTCGACCACAAGACTAAATCCGGCAGTCACCCAGCAGACAGCCTGTGAATGGCACATCTACGCGCATAAACTTCATTCTCGTCCAAGCGTGTTTATACGCATTCAAATTTTCATTGTTTGAATTCCAGCGCATGTTCCCTGAGAGTGGCTATCTAGACGTCACGACGTAATTAGTTTATATCTCCGGAGTAAAACCGTGATTGAGAACGGTCTGTTCATTTCTGTTGTAAGTAATCAATTTAATTTATGTAGTTTTAGCAACAAAAATATGAAATTGTATATTTTGTTTTTATAAAATATATGATAAAATTATATTATTTTTCTTTACGTATATTATATAAACAGTTCAAAACTCCCAAATTATTGTATGTTGATCGAAGTAGCAGTAAACAATAATATGTTAATTATAATTTTTTAACATTGCCATATATATATATATTGTAATAATCACTAATGATGGGCTTTAATTTGCCCCACGTTGTGGTAGCCATTATGTAATATTCTCTAATGATGGTCTTTTTAAATGAAAGCTTAATAAACTTTTACAAACAGTATTTTTATTTGTGGCAATAACTCAAACAATTACAAATTTATAATACTGAATTTCTCAGGGTCTTCACTGGGTTTGATAATGGACAAATCAATAATATTTATAATCTTATCATCAACAAATTACAATTAAAAGAAAATAAATTTACTCGTCAATTAAACTAGAACGAAATTTAATTGTGAACGTAATTAAAAGTAAAAAGATTGATTCTGATTCACAATTTTAATCAAAAAGAGAGCGAAATCTGTCGGCTATCTTTCAATTACGTTAACATAATTAATTGTTTTTTTAATTGTTACTCACGTCTGCCCAGCATTCCAGCGTACCTTTAATTTTAGAAAACACTATTGTGGGGTTTTACACTGCTTCTAAACTCACAGATTCTTTACTTAACTTTTAAGCCAAAATTTTATATGTTGTCATGAACTCGGATGATCCTCCTTACGTCATCTATCGGTTGGCCGCTCGCCTTTGGTGAATTCTGCGATTTGTCGATTCGGTGGTCTTTATTGTTCCGGACTTAAACCGAAACTTTTGCTATTTCTGGCCGGCTATGGACACAAAAACTGCTTCTTCTTCTTAGCAGGTTCCGACGTTATACTTTTATGAATGTTTAACTTTGTCCTGCTAATTGCCAACCGTGTTGAATTCTCCTTCCAAAAACTGTTATACCTCGACGAGGTCTTTCCGTGAACTCTCTCTCACCAAATCTTCCTGCGATCTGTAATTTCACCCAACCTTCCTGCGAACTGTACTGTCGTCTCGCAATTTGAGCGCGCATTTGCCATTTTGACGGACCTTCCGACACAGGAACAGAGCCGGTTTTCTATTGTTGTTCCAAAGCTTCTGCCGGTACAAATGATTTCTCAAACAAATTAGATTTTTATGTTGAAACAATTAATGTCCTAATTAATTGGAATTACAATATATATATATATATATATATATATGTATAAACTTATTTCTAACGTTGTTTCATTACATATTTGTTAGCTTGTATTTAACGATGTTACTGACTTTTCCTATTTCCTCATTAGATGATGGAATCATTATAAAATAATACTTAAATTAAAGTAGACAGTATATAAATATGTATTTATATCAAAAGCTATAAAAATATTTACTGAATGTGTTCATCCATAGAAACAAGATATATGTATGTTTAATTGTTTTGAGTGGAAATTGAAATTTTGTTATAGAATTTAGTAATTTAACTGCCTGTATTACGTCTTCGTTAAATACTTTACAAATAAAAAACACTGAAATGGACCATATGCTTGCTGACATCTTGAGAATTGTTTCAAACAGTTTCCTAAATTTGATACGGTCCACTTTAAGTTAAATATAGAGAAAACGCCAAGATTATCCCCAGTGGACAAATCAATTGCATGTTATTTACGATGAAGATTTGTTAACATGATTTTCGTATATGGTAAGGAGAGATTTTTATTGCATTATTTTATTTGTTTGAATAATTGAAGTTTTAATAAATCATTTTTTTGTGTGTTACTAGTTTTGTTTTGGCATTGACGATTGGGGGAAATAGCTTAACAGTTAAGAGAAAATACATGAATAAAAAATAGCCTGCCTAATGAATGCTCGATAGTAACAGAAAATTAACAATCACAAGCTTTTAATTTACTACACAATTGTAAGGACGATAGAATTTGAGAGATACAATTATATAATGAACCATAAACTTTTGTACAACGATGGATTAAAATTAATTATGCAGAAATATTATAATTACTTTAGGTTATAAAGATTGATCGTACGATTTCATACTTCAGAACGTAGAACCATCTCCACGTTTGATGACACAATATAAACTTCTATAAATGTATCTTCCAATTATACTTGACAAAAAATTTAATTATATTTAAATTTATTGTAAATCTGGTTTTCTAGTGTTACAATTCTCCGCTTTATATTTTCCTGTGTCCGAAATTCACCGTAATTGCATGACAATGGACTGGCTTCCGAACTCGTGTATATTTTCCGCCGCGCCATTCGCGTCCAAATAAATTTGCGTCCTCAACGAAGCCGGGTCAATAAAACGATAATCTGGTAGGTGTTGTGCGGTGCGGACAATTACGGTGGTGAGGTTATCTGCATAACATGACATTTAAGCGTCTTTTGATCTGGTACCGCGATTAATGGAGGTTAGCGGCTCAGCCCCGTGCGTGCCATAGCGAACAGCTGTCGTTACCAAAGTAGCCTGAAAATTCCGGCTAATTTGAAAACCGGAACGCTGTGGTAATTTGCACCAGAACAATGCATGTGCTTGCTAATGATATCGCGCTCATCATAATAACCCGCGCAGGGCCAGCTTCCACATTGCTCGCACCAATTTTAAATGCACAATCAAGGCATGTTAAACATTTCGTGTTCATGATTGTCTACTATTAAATAGGTCTAGTTAAAGCATGTGGTTTACCTCTTTCGTGAATTTTTCAATTTTTGTTTAATGCGTTGTGTATTGATTAGTACATTCCAATTACGTATTAAAATAAATTCAATCATATATATTCTTATTCTAATTTTTTAAAGTATTTAAGAATGTATTTAAGCTCATGTAGTCTAATAATTATTTAATTCTCTAATTAGTCTTTATAAACAAAAATCACGGAAACCATTCATACATATTAAATTTGGTCCAGAATTATATATAATTTTTGGTTTATATATTACAACATTTTTTCTAAAATCCTTAAAAGATTTAGTCAATAAAATTATTATTTGTTGAGTTTTTGTTATTATTTGGATTAAACACGAAATTTTAAAAAAATTAATGAATTTGAATTTACATTAATGGCATAAAGTGACATAAAAATTATTAAAAAATAACATTTACATTTTACAAATTTGTTACGTTTTAGTGGTTATAATAATTACGGGAAACCCATTTCTTTCTCTAACAGACTGATGATATCTGTACTCATAACTTGAAGCAATTCAATTCAATTTAATTTACTTTACTTGCCGAAATGACTTCGACGGTATTCACTGGATGTTCCTGGAATTCTGTTTGTCTTTCGGCGTCTGCTGGTCGGCTGCCTTTCTCAGGTGGAAGTTTTGCGAAATGTGCTGTTACCGTAATTAGTTCTCTTACACAAAAACCTCTCCAACACTACTTCATATTTTCTGTAAATTCAAATTATTTGCATTGCTTAGTAACATCAGAAGCATAATTTTTCCTATTTATCTCACTTCCTGGTGTCCTAAATTATTATTAACTGACACTTTAACCTCATTGTTCCCTACAGGTTTTTACTAACCTACCAAAACATCTCCCCAATGTTTCAGTCAGACGTCTTTCTCCCCACTATTTTTGTATTTATACTTCGCAGTCTTCGTAACTGTAAAATGTTTTTTTTTTCAAAAATTCGTTCCTCTCTGAAAAATTCAGCAATTAAGCCACAGGGTTACATTATCTTTCGTTTTAGCTTTGGCCTACCACACTCACAATTTTCATCCAGAATTTTTTTTTGACATATCCGACGACTCTTGCTACTCCGAAACAGTCATCTGTTGAGCCGACGTCTTATTAGTGAGCAGAAAAAACATGTATTACAGAAGCTAATTCTGATTACTAGCTGTACTATTTCGTACTTAAGATTCAGCTCAGTCCAATTGACAGGATTTCTGTACGGTCAATTTCACGAAAAGAATTCGTTAGAGTGAATCTTATAACGGATTCAGCACGGGGTTTTTTGTCGACAGCTATCTTAAACGATCAGTCTTACAGATTTAGTAGAATTTTACAAGGACCAGTAACGACCAGCGACAATATATTTTTACTTAATAAAATTCATTGCGACCCCGTTACAAACTGAGCTGAAAGAAGGTTAATGGGGAAAATTTCAAGCATTCGAGAACATTTATCGAACGATAAATGAACATTGCGAGTCAAACTCTCGTATTTCCCCTTCAAGTCAATCAAGGTTTCTTCTGAAATCAAGATTAATATATTCATTGTATTGAGAGTGAAAACGTTTATTAGTCCATGAAATTTCTGAGATGGTATGAAGATCAATTGAACAGTTTCCTAATATTCATACACCAACAAATATACACTGAAATCCTTGAGCCGTCATACTAACCCTAAATTTAAGTAAACAAATTGTTATAACCAACACTCGTCTTCATTTTATTGCTAAAATTATTCAACACACAATTTCTCGTTTTCGAATGTCCCAAATGTAAGCAAACTAATACTTTTGTTAAACAATCTATGTATTTCAAATGGTTAAATGTTTTTAACTTGACATAAGGTAAAAAATGTAATACTGATTAGTTGTAATTTAATACATTATGAATAATTTTATTCGTCAATAAAAGCCACGCTAGTCCTCTAATATATCATTTTTATTAATTCGTCAAATTTTAAAAACACAGAAAACAAAAAAACCTTCATCCTCACTTTATTGTATAACACATATTCGTCAAACGTGTTTTCAACAACACATCGTCTGTTTATATATATATATATATATATATATATATATATATACACGATAAAGTGAGACTGAAGGATTGAGATTGCCAATAGTGCAGATGAATATCGCAGTACTGCCGAAAGTTTCTATTGTTTTTAAAATTTGATGAACTAATAAAAAGGATGAATTAGAAGACTAACGTGGTTCGTATTGACTAATAAAATATTTAATACTGTTAATAGTCGCTAATGACCTAATTAGTTAATGGTAATTTAAATAAATCGCATTAGAAATAGACGTCTTGCATGAAGTATTGCTTTAGGTGCCAGGATTGTTGATTATAAACCATAAAAGGGGACTGACTTTCCAAAATCGTAATCTGAATTTTTTGCTCACTTAAGACAAAACGGATGTATATTATAACAGCCGCAGACAAAACAGTTGCTTGGCGATGGTGAAAGTTGAAAATAATTTTATCCGTTCTAAAAAATTAACCTAACTAGCTTTGAAGAGTTAACATATTTGCTCGATTGAATATTTGGAAACATAAATCCGTGACTGGTTCTAATTACGCAATGTTACCAGAACTTTGACAAAGTGAGTTGATTCAGTTGCAACTATTTATCAACGACAAATTTTGCTTGATAAACCTATATATTCGGCCGTGAGGGTTTTTTTCCCCCGACTTCGTAAACGAGAAAAATATCTGGGAGGAAGTAATTTTCTTTTCTACTATCATGAAAATTCGACTCATTTCATGTTCGGACACCAATATCTACTTATTATAATCACATTTTCTTCACCCAAACGCTTACAACTGTTTCTTGTCCGAATGCACTTTTGCATTAATATTAGATAGGATTAAGTTCCTCATACACACCCTCTTAGCAAATAGCATGCGCCCCAAACTTCGAATTTATGGCACTTGCCCAAACTGGGACGGGACGCGGCCATCTGCATAATACCTTTATCGTTGGCTGCTTACAACAGCAGCACATATAAATTTCCTCTCCCTTTGGTGCTTCACTTAAGGTCCTTGAATCCAAGAAACGACCGAAGCTATTATGTTAAACAACGATAATACGATTTCAATTCATAAATATATAACTTTCATAATAATTTTCAAAGAAACAGAACACGTGAGTCTCATTTATAGTAAGAATAATATATATCAGTTTAAATATGTACGATCTACGAAATTCTAAAATTAGCCCAAAAGTTTGAGAAAGCAAGTCGTCTGACAAATTACTTTTAAATACCTTATATTTTTTTTTAAAAAAAACACATTCACTATAAGTAACCGTGGTATATTTTTTTTACATGCCACTTACAAAACAGATTATCACTTGTACCGTCTTCAACGAATATTTAACCTGAGTAAAACACGTAACTTCGTAGTACAAATACGATTTTCAGCCAAATCCTTCAAAGCTTACACACGTTAGGTTGAAATGTCAGTAATAAGCGAATGCATTTTTTTGTAATACTTTCTTAATCACTATTAAACAGACATTACAGATATTTTTCGTAGTATGAAATATATAAGATTAATAAACGAAAAAATCTTTTGCTTAAATATGTTATCCGAACGAAAAGTAAAATTAATTCCAGAACGATTAAAAATTAACCGTTCACATTCATAAGATTTTATATGGATCAGTTTAATATCCCACTGATCCTTTAACAAATTTAATAGTAATTACAGTTAGTGTATTCAATTTTCCTTTCAGTCGGTGAAAAAGAATTCTTTCAGCATAATAAGAGAGTAAAACTGTAAGAAGTGCGAAAAAAGAAGAACCTTGTTCAAATATTAAATACGAAAATCTATGCTGTCAGAAAATATGAATAACTTAAAGCCGCAGTGCCACTTTAGCCGTATTCGAACTACTTAACCGGTCGATGGAGCCCTGTAGCGCGGGTTTAATCCCTCTAAATCATCCAACAGGTAATAGTACTTGGTTCAAGTAGAGCAGCCATTGTTTGGAGGCTCTTCAGAATCTCATATTATGTCCTGTTTCAATGATGAGTTCAGTGAAGCGGAGACGTCCTGTTCTCTTGTGATTGGACCAATTAAATAGATGTATATCTGTATAAATATTCTATTACTCATTCAATAGATCTGCAACTTACAACCATCCGTGAAGTAGAAGGATTCTTTTTGATCAAATGCATAGTTTCAACCTTTCTTTCTTCCTGATACTTACCACATTAAACACCTTATTCTTGATCTACTATTTAAGGGTATAATTATATTTAGCTCGTGTCATTATAGACAAAAATATAAGATTCCCCAAGATTGAGGCCAAATTGATGTGCAATGCCCTCCAAGCAATGGAATAGTTTTGTAGACATGATTTTATATATATATATATATATATATATATATATTTACTTTTCTTGGTAAAAATGTTCTAAATTGAGGTACCGGGGTTCATGGTCCAACCGTAATAGTATATATTATAGTACTGTCGACTGTGCTGAAGTTATGGGCTAGATGACGCTGGGTGACGTCTTATTACAATACTACACGCAGAATAATATTTTACCTTCTCTCCGCCTTTGCACAACCGTACTTGAACATTATGAAACAGCGTAGTGGAGCCCCGCGACGACATCGAATAGGTGATTCCGGAAAATCGATATTCTTCGTGCAAAACCTTCAAATCAATAAATAGTTCATGTACCTCAATAAACAGTTCCACAGACGTTTCTATAATCGCATATCCACGCTGAACACAAACAATCTGCCACGAATCAGCTTGATTTCCTTTCATTTACTATTTTTGTTTATTTTGCTATAATTCGGTGATGTTCTTTATCGTTTTGCTATGGCTTCTTATAGATCTTTTTAGAAACTCTGGCACCATTTAAAATACCTCAATTAATAATAGACAAGTGGAAACAAATTGGCTTAAGATATATCACAAATTAGTGTAATTACTAGTTCATATTATATTTTCGTGTGTGTGTTTTTTTGGTTCTTCTTCCTCAACTGAAGATTAATAAATCTAATTATCTAATAAAGAAAATGAATGTGTACGCATGTCTGTGTGTAGTTTCACACACAGACAATAAAAACATTTAACTCGTAGAGAAATTTCAACCAAATTGTGTACAGATGTAACTTACGACCCAGAAACAAACAGTATGGGGTAAGACATAGGAGAGGGGGGGGGGAGTAAAAATTGTAAAACAAGAAAAATTGATTTAAAGTATCCTATAATTATTTCAATACTCGTGGAGAGAAATAAATTGTTTATTTAAATTACATTTGATATAAAAATAAAAACCTACGTATATATTTTAATATCAATATTAATAAAATGATTGACTTAGTTTTTTTCAATAGTAAAATAGTCTAGGTATTACTATAGAATAAATAACTCCAAATGTAATTATACTGTTAAACGGAGCGAAAGGATTACGCTTTAATTGTACGTGATCAATATAGAGTTTTTATGCATTCATGTAAACGTTTAATTGTGTAGATTTGCGTTCGAGTTTCAATTCCTAGAATCACATCGTGATAATTCACTTCATTCAAATTCCACGTAACAGCATTAACTTTTCATAAAATCTTCAAGAAGACTGTTTTTGTAACGTTCGTTCAACGGGAACGGTAAAAGTTACAATTTAATGGCCAAATGTGCAGCTACAGGACGTCACACAGCAAAATGAAATCATGTTATCATCAATGCATTCCCGTCAAAATTTAATTAAAAACCTACCAACGTTTTGATGCGAATGAATTCCGCTTGGAAATTGAATTTGTTCGATTTCGTTCAAAACATGTTTCACGTGCCTACTCGAAACTTTCCCAGCGGAATGGAGAAAGTTTCCACTCTTTTTGCACCGAAGTAAAGGTGGGCGCCGAAATGTCGTTAACACATTATAAAGTGATGAATTGTATTGTAAAATTTATAGATACCTTTATCTTTCAAATCATTGCTTACATATATTTCCTTCGTGCAATGACTATATTACATTTAATAATTTTATTTAATACTGGCATACATTTCTATTTGAAAGTAATTCGTATTAAAATCAAACTGACTCGGATTTATTTTTGGAGTGATTTATAAATCACATATTAATATTATAATTGGAGACATGGAAGCTCCATCCAATTTTTGTAATACGCATATCAATTTTGTTTGATTACTATTTAGGAAACACTCTATTTAGTTCTGATGATTTATTATAAACTACTATTTTAATGGTGTTCTAGTATATATACTGTTATTGTAATATGTATTGCACATTTACAAAGGTCACAGCAGGCTTCTACTTCAAATAAATCATTTACAAAATAATAATAATAATAATGTCATTATACGTTGTGTTTAAAATTTAATTGTTAACTCATATCAAATTTTGAGTTAACCGGAAATTGTCTACGTCATAAAATGAACGTTAATACAATCACTAAAGACACTAAATAAATTCTGAGCATTAGTAAAAGATTAACTTACGCACAAATGCTTGAGCCTCTATCACTTGCGTTTGAGTACACAAAATAGATATTTATTATTAACAACCATTAAGCCTGTCTTATGTCTTCAGTCCTAAATCGACCTTACCGGATTAGCAACCAGAATACACAAATCATCCGAACCGCGTATTGTATTATAGAAGTATAAATAATGTTTGAAACAACTCAATTATTTATCCGGAAACATACAACATTGACTTGACTGACGAAATACATGAAAATGATTGTAAATATTCAAAACACTTGTAGTAAAGTCGTTAAATTTTTGATACACCCATAATTTAAAAAATTATATTTTTAAGATTATTTTAAACAATGCAGCTACATTTATTTTCATCGAAAATTCCCGTGCGGAAAGCTGGGGAATTGGTAAAATATTTTTATCTTATGTTTCCATTTTCAACGTAGTGTGTTTTTTAACATGTAACCTGATTAGCAAATGAAAGTTATAATTATAATTATTCGTTAATGCTACTCTTTTGTATTTTGTTGTGAAATATATTTTAGAATTCACAAGTTAAACTTATATTTGCAATTTAAATTAAATGAAAGAATTGCGCAAAATAAAAACCATTAAAGAAAACTAAATGACTAATGTGAACCGGATTTTCCTTATATGAATGGCACTGAGCTTTAGAAAAGTGAGTAAATGCGAGAAATGTTTTTAAGTCGATAATATTGTATTTTGAGATAAGATGACATGAAGTGTTGTCTTTAGACAGAACAATTCGTTAGGTTCTACAAATTGAGAATAACGGAGAGATATAAAAATATTAGGTAATTTGTTTTTCTACAAAAAAACGAGGTTACATCTAAATTTTTGAATAACGTTTAATAATGCAAACTAAATAAAATTCTAGATTTAATTCTTCCTTCTGCTAGTTTCCAACCAAAACATTTAAGATCATTTCAGTAATCTAAAATGAGGAGCTGCGTTTCCGGAAATTTCTCTTCTGCAGTTTGAAAATCGCAAAGCTTTTGCATATCTTTTTCCGTAAAAGAGTCCTCGCAAACAAAGTCCAGAAATTTTAGTTCCCTAAACTGTTACGACGTCAGCGCTCCCAAACGGCGAGATTAGCGTTTCGTCTCCTCTTGCAAGTCCCAAACTTGAGAGCTATTTACAGAGATAACAAACTGATCGCAGAGATGAAAATCACTTAGTAAATCTGCTTCAAATCTGAGCAAACGACTCAAACTTTAATTAATATAATTAAGGTGGTAGTGCTTTTCTAAAAATAAAAGTAAATTTATTTAAGTAGGCTATAATTAGAATTTACATTAGATTAATGCCAATAAATGTGTTAATAATCCTGTTTATATTTTCTACTAACAATACATGAAAAATTGTACACTAAGTGGCTAGGCCTTTATTGCCGAGGATTGTTTTTCGCATTCCACTAAATTTTATTTTGGTTTCTCTCACGTTTTTTTACGTTGTTACATAATTATTTTCGATATAAAACCGAATCCATGCCTATTTAAATCCTGAATATGTAATGTAAACTGTCTGTGTGTCGCATCTGGGACGTGAATTGAAAATCACGGATTATTATATTCCAGAAAATAATTACAAATAAATAGGCATTTTCTGGGTATTTAATTTATTATTATTATGCATAAAAAGATGTGTAATTTTATTTACAGGTATTATAACGATAAAGTACTGTATGAGAATAGTAAAGTATTATACGAATATACTATGATAATAATTTAACTCAAAACATGAGAAAGTCAAAATTTTTAATTTGTCCTCTAGGAGAATGTATAAATACATTCTTGAATAAACCTTCCGTTGGGAAAACATGATGATCTTAAATGCACTCAGCAGTTCGTTGTCCCCATGATTACGAAAGTCCTACTGGAAATTAAATAATCCAAACTAAGAGAACTATTGTCAATTGATGTAGTAAACATTTAGAAACCAAACAAAGCAAGTGAAGTGAAATTGTTTCTCTTAAAAATAATACACATTTCTTTAAACACGACTATCTCATAAAAAAATATTGGTTGCTGGTATTTTCTCTAAGATGTTGAGTATGTGAATAAAACATAATTATATTTATAATTTCTAGATCATTCTTATTTCAGTTTTACAAATTTTCTGAATATTCTAACGATATCGAGCTCTATTCCATTCCGAAATTTTCTATAATGTAATACCCAAAATTGGACTGTACTTTGCTCATCAATCAGTTTAACGACCTTAAAAACTGTTGTCTGGACACTAATACTGGTCATTAGGACATTGAAAATTTTAAACCTTGCTCAGTAGGGACATTTGACACTAAATTTGTATTACTACTAGTTTATACAACCCCTAAAATTAGGGATTGAGCACTGTTAATATTTTATATTCTTTCCATTTCTAGTCCTCAAGTTGGTCTTATCCAACAAAAAGGCATATTTCCTCTATACAACCAAACCGAATTAAGTTGAGTAACAATTTTGGTTGTGATGTTGTACGTGATATTATGCTACGTTTTTTTTAAAAAAAGAATTTAGTTACATGCGGTTACACCAAGCGACCAGGTAGCTCAATGCCAAATTAGAGAGTTTCAGGTCAAGACTAAAATTATGCATAATCAAAATAATAAATTATTAATTTCAGAATGCTTCCAGAACAAAATTATTTTATAATGCAGTTGTAGTTCGAAATATTAAATTTGAACAGTAAGAGAAGCAAACGGTTTCACGTCCCGTACTGTAAAGAATTATTTTTGTGGGCTGGGTTTTTACGTTAAATCAAAATAAATATTTGACCAATAAAGAAATTTTATATAAGTTTATTCAAGTTAAACATGAAAACTCTTATCTCAGGTATCTGTGGTTTTTACATAGAAGAGATCTGCTGCCCGTACCAAATGCGTACTGCTATTCTGTGTTGTGTTGCCCGCTGTAGCTCTCGTACCGACGTACTGGCGTCGACTCAGGTGTTGATCACTGGCTAACGCGTCGGCCTCCGGGATTAATTGCTGGCAAGCCGTCGTACTAAATTGTGTGGTGCAATTCTGTGAACTCTTCACTAACAAGTTGTGGCCCCTTTCTCACGACGATTCTGCCTTGAACTATAAAACTTTACGGAGCCTCTCTTAATAACATCCACCAGCTTCGGTGATCGCAGAACAACTACTGTTTTCCAAAGCTTATATCCTCCCTTATATCCTCCCATTCTTTTACTTTTGTCATTGTTAGAAAACTTCGTCAATTTAACTGATTCTCCCATTGTCACCAGATTTATAGCACGCACTTGCAGTTCCGTAGTCGACAATGACTAACTATTCTGTCATGTTGAGGCCAATAATCGAGACAGGACACAAAATTACTTGGATGAATATATTTATCTCCTCCACCCCCACGCACGTGCACGGTTTCGAATTCTCAAGACCACAGTAAACAACACTTCCGACACAAAGAAAAAATTAAACCTATATACACGCGTTACAGTACTGCTCCATTATTTCTTCTAAATTCGCAAAATTCCCCCAAATTACTTCTTATAGTAGTAGAATGTCCAAAAATGTAACACTCTTAAAGGAATTTTAATCTAATGTTTTTATTACTAAATTGGGTTTTTTGTAAAACCATGCTTCATAGACTAATAAATTCCATCAAGTCAAGCAAATAATACATTTTATAAATTGAAAAGAGATTGTAATTCCTTGAATAGGGAGACTTTCCATAGATTTTTCCATCTGTCAGACAATGAAATAGCCGCAAATTCATTTTCTTTATGAGGCGACAAAATATTAAATGAAATTACATTTGAGTCCACTGTATTTCGTCCAACCGTGAAACAGCGTAACAAATAACGTTACTGTCGTATGGAAGACATTTTCGAGTATTAATTAAATTTACTCAACCGAAGCTCATGTCCATGCATTGATTCATTTTTGTCTCTTTATTTAATCTCCTGTGAGTGGGGAACGTTCACGTACGTTTCGTTCTTTGGGTTTCATTTCGGAAAGGATGTATTCGTTTTATTTGGCGGAAATGGAATGGTCGCTGGCCCCACAGACCGGAACACACAGTCAGTCCCTCTTTCTTTATCTTACGGGCTGGAGACAAAGTTTAGCTTCAGATATGAGCGGGGAAGTAGTTCAAAAAGGGCCATATCTTACGTTGTTGTTAACTGCATCGAAGTGGAACGATCTCCAACTGATTTTATTGCGTTTGTGAAAAACGGTCAACAAATAACTTTTTAGTTTTATTCCAATTCGCGCTAATCTCATCTTCAGGCATGTAAAATGTTGTTTGACGGGACTTTTATCACATCTTGACGGAAAATTGTAAGAATTCCATTTCTGAATTGTTTTGTTGCTCAATTTAATTCTTGTCTGCAATGTATATTTAATAATTTAACAATATACGTAAAAATAATTTAGTTTCAGTGTTTTTAAAAAATTAAATACTTGGCAATTATCAATATTAAAATATATCGTATAAAACTATATTAGTTAAAACCAAAACCTAATAAACAAAATATGAATATTTTTTGATTGGCTTCTGTTTCATTAAATATACTGTGTAGTATATAGTAAAAAGGAATAAGTTCAATACTTGCAACTTTATATGCACTCCAATTTCCAAGTTTGAAAATAATGTAGTTTTTTTATATATGAGTTTTGTCATTGAAATATATATATAAATATATATATATATTACATTATATGGTTGAAAATTCACGTAAATGTGTTATCATGACGTATCACCGTTCCTAGTCGTGTTGAAATGGCTTAACAAAGCAATAAAATGTATTCAATTTAAAAATTTAGACTTAATATAGATATAAAATGGAACTCTCCTATATTAACAACTAATAATAAAGAAAATAAAAATCTTACACGTTTCATGTGCAATTATATTCTGCCCTGACATTATGAACAAAGTGAGATTAAAGATTTTCTGATCATTTGAGCTGTCCATGTTAAATCAGTCCCCTCAGTTCTATACATTACATATGAGAAGTCCTGGAGACGTGAATAATGCAAGCGTCTGAAAGTTCAAAACTATCAATGAGATAGAAAAACATGAATTTTTTCTCATTACTCGTATTTTTACATTAGAAAAAAATTAAATATACTGAGTAAAAATATTCATAGTTCTATAGGATGTAATTATTTAAATGTTGGTTTATTAAGAAATAAATATTGAGATAAAATGGAATTTTAAGTCACTATAAGACCATATGAACCCTTCTTATTGATAAATAAAAATTATAAATTTCTCAAATTTTCGCCGTAATATTACGGCACAGAAATCTTAATGAAAGGAGCGTTGAATCAAGATTATTTATTAATGTAGTGATTTGGATTTTAAGTGTTTTAATCCCCAAGGACTGGACTACCAATGGTATACTAGGGAATGGTCTATCTACGATTACTGTAAACACGCTAAAACTCTGTATACAATTTACTTGCAATATAATTATTGTAGATTATAAATTAACAGACAAATAAATTTAAGGAGGACGTAATAGTTATGCGAACCCGCATAACAAACCTTTTCTATTCTCCAGTGCCTTATTCTATATGATGAAACTCTTTCCATTCCTCTGTCTGAAATTACTGATGCAATGGCAAAAATATAAACCTAAATTGAAAAGCTAAAATATTAGCGGAGTTAGAGTAAAAGGCTCATAATTACTTTCCAAAAGCATGTTCAACAGATTCACGATAGCAGGTTTACTGATGGTATAGTAAAAACAAGAACTACAAATATTTGTAGCGGAGGATTTTTATTTAACGAGAATTTCATTTGCATATTTTCCGTGCTGATTAAACTGTAATGAGCACTGTAACGATCCTTCTTGATCATAATTGAAGTATTAAACTTCATATGCTTTTTCTGTTGTCTTGCTGTTCCTCTTACATTTTCACACGGGTCAATGCCAGTGATACATTATGTAGAGGCTGTCACTTTCACCGCTCCGTGTCATTTTTCCTTCTGTTACGACATCTTTGGAGATTTCTTGTGGATTTATACGCATAAATCATGTTAGGAGCCCTTGCAGAATGGACATCAATAAAATTTTCGGTTATCTAAAAATGAATTTATTCTGTCAAGAACAAAAAGAGTCGCATTCTAATGTCTATACTGCTCAACTATTTGAAGTGAACTGATTAGTTTTTGTCGCAAACCTACCACGTATTTGACGGAAATAATTTCGTCCATAAATATAATATTTAATACAACCTCAAGGCTATAGAAAAAAAC
Organism: Zhengitettix transpicula; assembly: GCA_037074705.1. Classification (NCBI taxonomy): domain Eukaryota; kingdom Metazoa; phylum Arthropoda; class Insecta; order Orthoptera; family Tetrigidae; genus Zhengitettix; species Zhengitettix transpicula. The sequence goes on along the minus strand of CM073593.1, from coordinate 48,934,414 downwards.
TGCATGGAAATTTAAATTAATATTTTTCTATTGTGATCTATTAAAAAATACACATAAATTATTCGCGCACTTATCGACCTAATAGTTCACGATTAAATAAAACATGTAATTAGAATTGATAAATAAACTTTCTTAATATTTCGGTCTCGTGATTAATTACAGACAATTTCACACTTAGACAGTTGCATAAATTATTAACTTGTCTCCGTAACCAGCGGAAATGGCGGTCGGAAAGTGTTCATGGTATTATTCCATGGACGTCTTCTCGCTGGAGTGTTATCGAAGTGGTCTATTCCGACGAGGATGTCGTGTGAATCCCATTCATCCAAGGGTCCGAGCTACATTTTACTCCTTTCCGGTAAAACCTTATTTTTCTAAGTAATTATTCTCCAAATAATATTTTTCTTATATATTTAAGACGTTTTCATCCCCACTATTTTCATATCTAACTTCCGAAACCTATGTTACTCCGAAGGTATCTAAATCCGATATTCTGATTTATTAGAACGTCTAACCATTAGTATATTCAGTCACTTCGGTCCGTTATTCATATTTATCAACATCAAACTTCATTCATCAATTTCAGACTTTCTTTAAACTTGCTATATTTCTCTGTTCCACGAACCAAAAACATTTTAAAAATATTTATCCTGTTACAAAGATTTTCTAGCTAACTAATATTTCATTTTAAGCTTTTGTTTGACTTGGTTTATTGAAATTTCTTCTTAAGGATAATATTTAAATCTTGTCCTATAATTTCCTGACTACATTAAACAATCAAAACTGAACAACTATAGTAGAGATTATTCTATAGTTGTCATGCCATCCAAAATTTACTCTCTGATAAGAGAACAAACCCAGTTGAGAATCTATTCGCCGTTCTAGTTAAAGGTCAGCAAAGAGCCGTTGTCAGTGGTACAATCGGAAGCGAGTTGTACTCAAAATGTAAAATTAGTGCAGTTAAAACAACTTCAAATGAAATTGTGATATAGCAGTTGTACTGCATGGGTAATACAAGTGACAATGTTTGCTTTTCCTTTGTTTTATGTGATTTTGCGGCCTATTTTGAAAAGTGAAATTTTATTGATTTAAATTTCCCGGCTTTGGAATGGTTACACACAACGATATGTGAGCAACGCAGTATGAAATTAGTACTTGTTGGTGGCATGCTAAATTACAGATAACGTTTCAACTTGTTGATGTATGAAGCGCATGAAGGCGGGCGTTCCCCACTGATAGCAGGGCGCAAATAAACGCGGGTTTGTGCAAAATCCGCGATGTTGCCTGCGCTAATGAATTATTACTGGGCCCGAGTGCACCGTGATTAATGAGAGTGTGAACATTTGCGGAAAAGCGCAGTCCAGATTGAGGTTGCCCATGGGTTGTGTACCTACAGCTCGTATTATCAAGGGGTTATACATGCCTGATGATCAGTGTGCGCTTCGTTGGACCAGCACAAACATGACAGCCTTACATTGCCTCGGCCATTATAAAGCTCAACTTTTACTAGTTTCAGCTGTTCAGAATATGTGATTCGTCATAGTCCCCAAGCATATTATTAATGGAAAACCTTGAAGTTTTCCAAATTTGTGATGGAAAGCATCAATAAGGTAAAGTGCACTCACGTGTAAAGAATTCTATAAAAAAATAATTATTCAGACGGATCACATTCACGCTCGAATGGAAGTAACGTACAAAATACTGTATGATCTGAAAATGGTAACTACAGCAACAAGAAAGAATATATAAATAATCTGACACATCTATCACCCGCCATCGGCGTCGTCATGTTCATCCTAAGCAACAAAGATGCTGGAAATATTCTGTATTTTGATAGTTTTATTATTCTGAACTATCGCAACTATAATAATAACTCATTATAATTAAACGTAAAAATGATCACAATAATCATTCATATCTGTGACATTATTAAATTAATTTTTATAGTTAATCTAATAAAACCTTAAAATAGTTTATTGTACATTTTATTTCGCTTATAGTAAACTTTTCCGACCAGCATCACTACTTTATATCGATTTAAACATTTGTTTCGGCTTCACTTAATACTTAATGGTTCAATGTTCTCTGTACACAAATATATTAAATGAATTTCGTTTTTTCTCTATAATCACCCTCGCAACTCTTGGCTGCAACTTATTCCAGGAGCCAACAATCAACCAGCGCACTCGTCGCTTATGTTTTCTGAGTTTCTGGTTAATGTATTTTCTCACAGATCACTCCTTGAGACAGAACTCCTCACAGCGCCTACACGATTACAACTATCACTGTTAACTTTGGGTGCAACAAATATATAATATAAATAATTATCTTCACTTACACAAACAGGCCGAGACACGAAAGGGTTAGTCGAGTTTCAGAAGCATCTTAAACACTGCTACTTTGTGGGATCATGGATCGAATTGTGCTGTTACTTGCTTACTCGGCACAATCCATGATTTTGGATGAAGAAAAAGGCTTGTTACCGTGTATTGTGAAAAATAAACCAGAGTAATATATCTGAATATTAAAGAACTGTTGTTTTAAATCGGGTACCACAGCCAATTGGTATTAACGAAATTTTACTTCAACTCACATCCCACGAGTTTTCCCCCCAAAAAAACTAAATATAAGTTAAAAATGAAATTTTATTGCTTTAAGTGATGAAATATGATAAGTACAAGCGTTATTACCCTTTTTCGTGTTGAATACATTCAATTATGATCAATTTATCTCAAACTATTACTTAAGAATGCAGTTTTATGTTTCATTTCCCAAAGTCACTAAATTGAATACAGAATATTTGGTACATTATCCGGAATGAAACGAGTGTCAAATAGGTCCCAGAAATTCTGTTTATATTTAATGACGCATAACGTGGTTTATGTTGTGGAAAGCCATCAGAATAACTCCAGTACTCACCTACCAAATTGTTTGTGTTCATCAACAACTAGATTACCACGTACGCAAGGCACAATATTTCGCGCAGAAGCTATATATAAATGTAAATTAATCTGTGAATGTTATGTTGCAGACGATATCAACTAAAGTGTACTTAATGTAATAATAGATCAATTTTCCAATACTAACTAACCAGAAGAATTTGAAAAGTGAACCACCCCCTTCATTCTCACGCCGTTGAACTGTCAAATATTTTTTGGCCCAAAAATATTCCCTCACATTATATACCAAATAAATGCAATGATAAACAAAATATTTTCGTCGTAATATACGATCGAACTCGTTCTGGAAATAATGAAAGTCGTTTCAGTGGCGTTCCATCATGATTTGAAGGATGTATGATAATAAAAATTGTTCGACGTGATTCTGCAGTCCCCATTAATGAAACGTCTTTCCTACCGTTAAAAAAGGCTTTAAAATAAGCTGTATACTATCACACACCAATATTACGTCACTTACGTTTTTATAAAATTATTAATTTTTATTACAGACCCTGGTAGCTGAAACTAAGAAGTTCTGCAACACGATACAACGCTCTTGGAAAGACTCGTTTTCTTGTCAATCCACACGACAAGTAAAAAACTTCATTCAAGAATCAATTCAACTAGGCTTTTCTTTAGGGTAACAGGCTACATGAGGGTACTCCACATGGTGGAAACTCCCCTTTAATAGCATAGGAAGGGATTTGTTCGCAAGAATCTGAATCTTTAGGCTTTGTCGTTGAATAGCGAGAAAAGATGTGGCTCAGTTTCTTGGCCTTTACGGTCTACTACATCCGTGATTAAATTCATTGGACTTTTACTTGTTAATGCAACAACTGTTCGAGAAGTTAAGCGTCTTCGGAGACTATTGAGAAAGTCTTGCGGAAAGGCTTCAGCAGTTCTTGAGTGGATCAATAACTCAATTCACTGAGCCCAATGGTCAGGCGGCTTTCGTATCAATAAAAAAAATGGACGGCGGTTCTATGTCTGTGAGTTTAGAAAGCCATAATTAAATTATAAATTTTAACGTATTGCGACCTTTCCAGTTAAAACCCTTTTTTAGATATTTTACTCAGATCCTGGATATACGAAAAGTATCAAAATGTCACTTTGGTAAATTTGTCTGAAATTCAATTTTTGAATCACGTGACGAAAGTAACACGCATTACAGAAAAGCGTGTAGTATTTAAATTATCGCTTATTTTTCTGTTATTTTGATGTTTATTTAGCTTACGTGTGTTTGTTCAAAGCACAAATACCAAATTCTAGGTATGCACTAGGCTCGGTGTCCTGAATTCCCAAGATGTCATGCATGTTTCGGATTATATCGTAGTAGCCTATGATACTATCAAGGAACGCGTCTAATGGATCTTAGGTGATTTTAGAGGAATGCGGGGTATTTATCCACCCATAATTTTCATTTATTTATTTCGACAGCTTTTGACTCTGTCATTATCATTCTGTAACTCATCGGCGGCCTTACAGTCAAAATTAGTAATCTAATGTTATTTGTCTTTTATCAACGGCTTTAAATTAAAAATTATTAAAATATTTGAGATTAAATGAAATTCAGTTATCTATGAATACTATCAACCATACCACAATCGTGCTAACAAAATTAAAATAAAAAATTAACAATCAGGACAAATATAATTTGTTTTTCAGTATTTATTGTGGAGACTGATAAATATTATAATATTTATACCAAGACCTTTCTACATATAATATTCTAAGATCGTGAATTAAACCTTAAACAAAATTCCAAAAGAAATTTGTCCATTTTTACTCATAGAAAGTCATTGAATCACGAGCTTAAATTTGTTTGTAGAAGAGTTTTATATTATTTAATTTATTACAAAATCATATGTTCAGAAATTGAAGAACGCTATTCCCACGTAATAAATACGCCTACAAAATAATATTTTTAATTTTTGGCATCTGATATAATATTATGTAGTGCAGGTTAGTTTACTTACGTATCGACTTACTGTATTCTTCATTTCTATTTAGTCTAATTTAAGGTCGACTAGTTTGTAGCACCTTGGCATTAACAAGCAAAACTAGAAGTTTGATGAATGAGTTTTGCAGGAGCAGGGCGTTTGACTAATGCTTTACCGGAACTAACATCATTAAGTCTTATAAATAAATATAGTGTTTCGTAGTTTATATTACTATTATTTTATTTTAAAAAAATGGACCATTCAAAGTAATAGATTATTCAATAACAATATATTTAATCGCACTGTATAATTCATTATCTTTTTCATATGTAATTCTCATATGCAGAATTATGTTGAAGAGTCGAAATATATCAAACTGAATAAATTTATATTGGAGACTGTTCAAAGGTTTTATTCCTACGTACTACTCCCCAATATAACATAAAGAATCTTATTATATTCCATTTTCCAAAGTTAGTTAATCTTTATTTTTATTTGAAAATTTTTAGCTTTTTTAGCGATCAGTGAATGGCTGGGATTGGTTTAAGTTTGTCACTACTTACTGTAGTCACCGGGACCATCCATAGGTTTTCAAAATTTATTGGCGTTGATTTATTCTGAAATTCTTTTGATATAACTGTAATACGTAAAAGAAAAAAAATGCCCAACACAATAGATCAACGGCTTTTTATTAAATAAATTTTATCATCCATATATTTATAACTTATATTAAAAGTAAATATTTATAATTCGGCGTCCAAAAATTAATTTATTTATATTTTTAACATTTATTTAAAATATCCGCAATTTATTGTATATTTCTGTAACTTCTTTCCATACATCAGAAGAAATATTTTATTATAATTATTTCCCCGGTGTTGGATTGTGAGTGTTCTCCGATTTGTGGGAGTTAATTATTGTCTTCCAGTGAGCTGCAAGCCTGTTAGCGATTATTCGCTGAAGGAGTTCCTCCTGCGCTAATGAGGCTAATGGGTCCGCACAAATTCCGTTAGAGAGAAATACAGCAATCCAACAATGGACAATAGCAGCAATATGAGATATTTCACAAAGCTGCACTTCCTACACGACAATTTAAACTAAAATACGCCGGTAGCCGTGACATCTACCACAGGAAATACAAATTTATTATTATTTTCCGTTGCTGTGTGGCCAGGTCTACATTCCTAAAAAAAAACTCGAATTAACTTCAAATTTCGGCCCTCTATTTCGGAAAAATATTACTTAATTCTTATGAGTTATTTATATTTCTGTATTTCGCGCCTTAAATTAGGTTTTTAATTCTCAGACGAAAGAGAAGAAATGCAATACTAATAAAGTCTTTATTTTGGTAGTTCCGACGAAGTCAAACTTTATTCAGAATTTCTGCAAAACTAAACATAGTTTTTCTTTTCCTAATGTTTAGTGTTTCAATATCTTTAAAGGAGCAAAAAATCTGCGCTTTGTATAAATTCAAAAGGAATCAAAATCTTTGGGCCATTGAGATCATAGTGTTGGTTCGTCTCTTCCTATCCACCAGCAAGGACATTTCCGGCCAGGTACCCCAGTGAATGGGTGCTCCATCTTGTTGATAACTGATCTATGGTTGAAATTCTTTCAAATTTTATCCTATGAACAGTTCCGAAACATCTATGTAAATATTAACTGGGTTTTATAAATGTATTAGATCGCATCAAACATTAATTTTAGCGCTATCTGCCTCTATCTGTTATATATTCTCAAATTATACCCATAAAAGGATGAATTCATCCATGTAACAAAATTTAAGTAATTTTTTTTTTAAGGCAACAGGCTACATGAGGGTAATCCACGTTTGGCAACTCCCCTTTAATAACATAGGAAGGGATTTGAAAGGGGCGATGCGGAAGGGTAGTGGAAGGTAGTCAAGGGTTAACTAGGGCCCCCGGGCTATATTTTAGGGATCCTACCCGGCATTCGCCTAAAAGAAATGCAGGGAAACCCCTAAAAAAACCTGAATCAGGTAGGTCGGGCATTCGGTACTTGTCCCACGCCCTTCCAAAAGCGGGAGAGGAGTTTGCTGTGGGGAAGCAGCATTCCCTTCTCCGTGCCTCGACCCGTTTAGGAGGCAGCTGGCCGACTATTCCAATGGGATGCACAACGACTTTATTTTCTATTAGGGCTCAGTTTATATCCTCATTCGTTTCACTCGGAATATATATGGTAATATCGGAAAATCTGCCAGTTTCTTGTTTGAACTTTTCATTTATTAATTGTCTTCACGTCTGGAGAATCGCACCGAAATTCACATGAAAAAGAAATGATTAATTTAGTTTAATGAACCCAGAAATCTGTCGCGCTTTCTCCTTCATCGGAACCTTTTCGTACTAAATTAATTCCTACTTCACTATTTTTATATGAGTTACTCCTTCACATGGGGGAAAAAAATATAAAAACAAAACTGGTACAATATTTCAACAGTATTTCCGAAAAAAATTTTTGTAATCAGGAAAGACATTTTTCGTATCATGCAAATAACATATTTAAATCATTTACTCTCAATTTTAGCAGACATTTTTTTCGTGTTATAAATTAAATAACCTGGCCAACGTGTCAGAAAAAATTTAGTAAAATGAAAAATAGAACAAAGTTGCGTTCCTTTAAAATGAAAAAAATTGCGTCTGATTGAAAATAATGAATAAGAAAGATAGCCAATACTGACAAAAAAGGTAATATAAATACCACACAACGTTTCGGGGATGCTTGTCCCTTTCGTCTGTTGTCAATCGTCCCCAAACACCTGAAGCCAATTTTTTCTCGGACTCTCTTATTACAATTTCTGCATCACAAATTTGTACAAATATTCAAAGAATATCAAATGTCCATCATTTACAGATCCACTTAAACCCTTTCATACTTGATGAAAAACCACAAGAACCCACTTGACATCTACAACAAACATTGTGTTGTTTACAAAAGGTCTTGCTCTAATTGTAATTCCTGCTACATTGGATAAACGAAACGTTCCCTTTATACACGTATCAAATAACATATGTCTAATATCAAACTTCCTGTTCATAAAAAACCTGTAATATCTAAACATATCATCAATTCGTAACATACATTTGATTGACAAAATGCTAAGATTTTAGACATAGATAGATAGATTTATTCACCATTAGCCCTCTAAAGAGGAAATAGGATTCGTCACAAATGTACAGTAGATAAATTGCATATAAACTTATAATACACAAAAACACACACAAAAATTCATATCTGTTTATATTAGTCTAGTCACTACAATCATACACACTATCTTTAGGAAACACGCACACGACACAAATCACTTCCTGGTATTAATCTCCTGTCGCTAGGTACGGAGGGATGTCGTCATAGATATTTATATTCCTTTTGGAACCGATTTAGGAGTACAACTATGAAAAACAAAGTTGGTATATATTAATTCTTAAAAACATGAATATAAATTATTTCGTGCATTTTCAATTAATAATAAAAATTTCCTGCTCTTAAAATAACTCAATTTTATAATTTTCTCTGTAATGTTATATTATTTATTCAAATTACATGGATTAAATTACATATTCATTGTTTCAGATACAAAACGTTGTTATGTTATTAAAATGTAGCTGACCTGATGTCCGATTATTTATTTATTTATGATGAATAAATATAACTATGTTTTCGTGTTCCTCTTACCCCATTACACTCACTCATGTGCTTGGAACATAATGATAAAATTATGTGTATAAAATACACGTGATTTTCCTACAATTTTTTGCGTTGTATTCCCTTATGTTTTAAAGCTCACGATAATCATATTTACAGGAAGGACCATAAGCTTATACCGCTGCAATTCCCTCTAACTAGAATAATATATTTCTACAGAAGTATAATAAAGTGTAGCGTATTTCGTTGGCGTTGACGTTGGAGAGATGGAAATTCGTCGCAAGAGTAACGAGGCATTAGGTGGCGTGGACGCAGAGACGCAGCACTAATGAATTCTTTGTGGGCGGTGATACTGCTTCCATTCGTCACTCGCAATTAATTTCGAGCCATTCTCCACGTCCCGTAACGATAGAGGCGTAAAATCTGATCCTCCTTTCACAATAACGAAAATATTTCTTCCGTTTCTCTTAGAATGAGCGTGCCCCTTATTCTGGTGTGCTGCAAGGGGTCGGTATCTCTCATCAGTTTTTCAATATTGCTAGATGCGTTCCCCGAGTAGGGCCGAGGGCGCGTTTAAGTTCGATAATCGAAATATGTCAGGGCCAATATAAAAAAGAGAGGAGCTTGGAATATGGCTAGAGCGGGGGACCCATACGTAAATATTACCCAGCTGATATTGCAGTCGGATACTGGAGGGAAGCACTTTCATGAACTACTGGCGGCAAACACGATACTAGCTGCTCGCCAACTTGTAAATGAGGGGAGACTTGAAACCGAAGGTTTACCTTACTTCTAATTTAATCTGCGAAACGTTAATTTCTTAAATGTTTGCGGATTCCTCCAACTTTAAATTAAATGGGAGAAGCACAGGATTCTTGGCAGTATCTTCTCTTAACGCGTATTACTGAGATATTTTTCTGGTGTTTGTATTTAATTACAAAAAAAAATGTTTCTTTCACAGAATATATCATAAAGACTAATTATTATAATTTATTTTTAAATTTTGGAATAACCATTCGACAAGTCCTTTAAAAATAATATCGTTATAATATGTGAAACGTGTATTTCAAATAAGCAATAAGTCTCTGGTACATTTTCCATGGAATAGCAACCATTTGTTCTGGAATAATTCCTTGCAGTTGGGCATTTAACGACACTAATAAACTTGTAGCCGCAGAGAAAATTCACGTGGAGCCAAGCCAGAAAATAAGTTTTTCAGAAAATAAGTTTTTCAGAAAATAAGTTTTTCAGAAAATATTTTGTTTACGGATCCAAAGATTATTCAGACGAATGGCATATGACTCCATATTGTTGGAAATAGCGGAATATTGCGGTTACTTCTTCACGTCGGTTTTTTTCGAAGAATAAGGGGCGTCGACTCGTGAATTTTCTGTACATACTGTAACTTTTGGAGAATGTTGATGCTTCAGATGTTTTGATTTAAGATTTTTCTGTAATAAAAACCGTCAATTTTGGTTATTAACTTGACAATAAAAATTAAAACTAGCTTTTTTAGGGGAAAAAAAACGATATTATTTAGGCCTCAATGCGTCGTAAAATCAGATCAATCAGTTTCAAATCTTGAAATAATTGAATATTATAAGAGTGAAATTCTAAGTAACTTACAAATATATTCGTGATATTTCTAACATTATCTGATGATCATCTGAGTAAGGTGATTATTGAGGATGCAACGGCACGGAAAATCACTAATTACGACGCAATTTTTGACCACGGACGTCACGAAGGGTGGAACACGAAACTTTGAATTTTTTAAAAACACCAATTATGTCATACAATCCGAAATCTGCGTGAAAAAGAAGTCTCAGAACGGTGGATGATTGGCCATTTTTTAAAAAATCGTTTCAGGTACAACTCGCGGTGTCCTCTCGTGGAAAGATTCATCATGACTGTATTTACAATGACCTGGCTTGAGTTTTAGAGTGTGCAGAACATAAAAACTCGCATAAGTACAGTAATACATTTTTATATATTGAGAAGAAAATTATAAATCTAACTCCATACTATTCAATTTGCAGGAAGAAAATAATAAAATATTTTAGTGACTCAGTTTACGAAATTAGTATTGTGTATTTTCATTCTTGTGATATCATATGCTATAAAATTTTATTCAACAGAAAACGCAAATAAATTTATAAGACAAATGGATATATTCGAGTTTTTAGTAATATTTCAAGCAGATCATGGAAACATTTTCATTAATAATATTGGAACAGCAGTAATTAATTAGTTACGAGCTCAGGCGAGCCAGTCCCGGTACAAACATAACTTTTAAAAACACTATAAATCTTTCTCAAATGCACTCTTAAGACAAACAACTTCGAAATATGAAACAATTAATTAAACATGTTCAACTGCACGACAAATTCGCTCAAACTATCTTTATGTACTGATAATTTTAAATTTATTTATGGTTCTACGGTTTAACGCTTCAACGAAAGATCCATAAAAATGTTTTAGAGAGAATTATAAAAAAAATTCTCCGTATTTATTGTCACCACACACGTGTCATAAAATTCAATGTAAATATGAAAAGAACAGTAACATTTTTCAGAATAAAACACTGTTAGTACAATTTCATTATATTTTTCACGATTCAAAATTTTCTAAAGTTAAGCTAAATTCCTGGAATTTTATTAAAATTAAGGATATAAATGCAGAATTGAGTGTTTCGTGTTCGTGTGGACTCATTGTTCTTGACGTGTGCAACCGAGTGTAGTGTGTCAAAGATTATTCAACTTCAGAACCCGTCTGTTTCCGTTACAGAGATTAAGCCCTGTATTTAACTTGTTTAAAAAGTTTTATTCGACACAAGGATGACCAGAATAATTATTCACTTACACAAGTAAAATATTTCATGACAGAATACCTAAAAATATATATTATTAGAACTTTGACGTTAATTTATCTCTATTCTGATCTGTACACAATATATAATATAGTAGATATTAAGATATAACATTTACATACAAACGTGATAGAAGATTACCGTATATTGTAAGCCAACATTTATATTTAATACCAAGTCATTATTCAAAAACAACGGGTAATTTGATACATCTTATATGTTTCATAGTTCTTAAAACCAGCGGTATTTATAGGAAATCATGCAGAGAATGATTTATTCTATTTACATACGGATATTAATTGTGGAAGATAAAATTCACGATAATGTAAAGGGGGAAAAATGTGGAAACAGAAGTTTAGATGGAGTCATATTTCATACATAAAATTGTGGAAAACGAAATATGTTGAACGCAATGAGGTGACACGGTGGCAATCATCGGAATAGAACTTTATTTATGTTTTCCATAGCTATTGTCAATTTTTATGCCAACATACAGTCTTCCCAAATCCATAATGACACAAACTCGTCCGGAATTTGTCTGTCAATAAACGTCTACCTAAAAATGAATTAAACGTATACACAACGTTTATCACTTCATTTAACAATTTTTAGATCACATTTTTAAGCAATCAAATCGTGAAAATATTGCATGAGGGCCAGATGCTATTAAAAATAATTAGCTTTGAGTTAATGCGGAGTAATTGTGACCTCATTGCCGGTAGGCTCAATAAACAAAATAAATAATATTTCAAATGAAGTGTCGGCGCTACAAACAACGTGGATGGGCACTTGGAACATTGTAATAGGATTAATTTTATAATTTAATTAATTAAACATTATTAACAAATGACAATAATTTGTAATTGCGGGTTTGAATACAAAAGAATCCTTTTATATCATTAATTAAGCAATCAATTTAATTTCGTCTTAGCTCAAAGGATAAACAATTTATATGTATGTACCTATTCAAAAAATAAGTTTTGTGATACGTGAGGACCGTTGCATCACTTCAGTGTAACTACGGATGTGAGAATTCTCTCAGAAAACTGTTCTACATACACACACTGGTTCAAATTCTCAATATTTTTTTGAATTTCTCTTTCTGCTCCTCTCAAAGCAGAGAATATAGCGGCAATTTCTCAGACACTTTTTTAAACTTCTGTCAAACATAGCAATCCGTCATATTTCAAGAGACAACTGCCTTTCCACGACCAAAATTCCACTCTCATCTGATTTTTAGAACTGCTTGAACTCGCACTGTTTTTTGGACTACGAATTCTTAAAACCACTACTAAATTTGTAGTGGATTACCCTCATGTAGCCTGTTGCCCTAAAAAAAAAATTTATCTGTTATACTCTCTCGCAGGCAAAACCTTGTAGGAGAGTTACGAAGGGGCTACCTTTGGGAATGCCTTTTCCACTCCGTTTTTGAACTAAGGTTCCCACAAGCCGAGGGACGTCGGCCTGTTCTGAGAGTTGTATGTTTCGGGGTCACAGACCTTGGGCATACGGAAAGAATTGTCGGCTATTCCCATTGGAATAGTCGGCCAGCTGCCTCCTAAACTGGTCGAGGCCCGGAGAAGGGAATGCTGCGTCCCCACAGCAAACTCCTCTCCCGCTATCGGAAGGGCGTGGGACAAGTACCCAATGCCCGAACAACCTGATGCAGGTTTTTGTAGGGTTTTCCCTGCATTTCTTTAGGCGAATGCCGGCTAGGATCTTTAAAATATAGCCCGGGGACCGTAGTTAACCCTTGGCTACCTTCATCTACCCTTCCGCATTCCCCTTTCAAATCCCTTCCTATGCTATTAAAGGGGAGTTTCCACTATGTGGATTACCCTCATGTAGCCTGTTACTCTAAAAAAAATTAATAAAAAAAAGGAATATAACGGGGGCTCAACTCTACAAAATATGAAATTATGCGATTATTTAGTATGTCCAAATCTTATTCGAGAGAGGATAATTTGGATTTTTCGGTTTAGCTGTTTAGGGAATTTTACTTCATTAAATACCTTTATGTTTGTATATACTGATGAATTAATCCTATCCAGACTTTTCTTTGTCCAGTACTCGGTGATTTTCTGATAGCAATTTTTAAAATGATCATCACTATTTATTTTGATGTTCGCATTGGCATTCAAGATATTCTGTTGTGGATCGGATTTATGTATTGTAGGGATCTGCAACTCGAAAATGGTTTAGCAGGGTGTGTAAAGGCTCCCAACAGATATATATAAGTGACCCTGTTACATGTTGCTGTTGTTTTGGACAGGCATTTTTTCTAATAAAAGAACAGCTGGACTCCTGTGACCTGAGAGAATATCGTATTATTGTCATCCTGCACCTGATGTTGGGTTGTCCCGATTCGAATAGGATTTTTTCAATATTGGTAGATCTCAAACAACCTGAAATAGTCCGGACTATTGCGACTATTTTGTTTAAATAATGATTTGCTTGCTGTTTGAAATATTTGAATACCGAATTCGATTATCGATCATGTAATAGCGTTATATAATAAGTTTAGGGCATTTCTGTCTGCGCTCCAATTCTTGGCGGCAATATATTTTAATATATAAATTCTTCGTTTTATTTCAGTGCACAGTTCTTCAATGTGGTATTTGAAAGTTACCGTCCTGTCCAATATTATACGAAGTATTTTATGTGCTGATAAAACTGCATGTTTTTTTCCTTCTATTACCAGCGGTAAGTGTCCAATTTTATTTCTCCTGATGAATATAATTGCCTTGATTTTGTCACAGCTGAAATTGTAGGCAATTTTGGCGACCCATTAAGAAATATTATCCAACTTATATTGCATTTGCTTCGTTGTCTCTTCTATATTGTAACCTCTTTAAAACAAAATTATATCAACTGCAAATACAAGGCGTTTAGTCGGCGGTAGGATGGTAGAATTAAGCTCATTAATGGCTACTATGAAAAACTTTAAACTTAGCAATAATCCTTCTGGTATGCCATTTTATAATACTACTTCTTTAGAAAATGTATTGTTAACCCTGACCATAATACATCTATTACCAATTTCGCTCCGTATACACTCGAAAACATTCTATATTACACCGTATATGGAAAGTTGATTTAATGTTTTGCCATATCAAAGTTCTGTCGTATGCTTTCGTTATGTCCAGGATGACAGTTAAACGTGAGCATCTTGCGCTAAGGCCTCCTTTATCCTATTGTCTAGTTCTACTAGCATGGAGAAAGTCGAATGCTCCTTTCGGAATGCGTGTTGATGAAACATGAAACTATAGTGAACCAGTTATAGTTTCCAATTACTATCAAAACGGTCGAACGACATCGTACTTTTGTTACCATACATTAATTGGGCGCTTTCACCGGGATTTTTCAGGTTCCTTATGACGTTGAAGTAAGAAATTTTAATTTGTTTTGTTATTAAAGCTATGCAAATTATTCTCGAAACACAAATAATATCATATTATTACACCATACAGTTACGGCCATATCAAAATATAAGTTTGTTTGGTTGGGAAATAAATCTTTTGTATTATTTTAGAAGAGATTGTTTTAATTATTTTATGCAATAAAAATTTCTAATAGGATATTCGACGTTACTGAAAGAAGTTGCAAGAGAGCAACATTTTGTTCCGGATGAAAAAGAAACATGTTTAATATCGCGTAAACTGCTGGCGGTAATTAAAAGTCGTGAGGTTTTATTTTATTCTGGCTTTGATATATGCCTGTGCTTGTAGTCCCGAGGGTTCCTTTAATATTTTACTTGAACTCTTAATATTGGAATTCAAAACCAATAATAATATTTTATACCACAGACTCAATACAATCATAAGAAATAGTATGAATGAATAATATTTGTGAATGAGCATATGCTGCATGTTTACGTTGATTAAATGATTTAGTTAATTGATGAACTAGAATGAAAAATAATTTAATAGTAACAAACAGTTGTCAGCTATGTCAGTACAATGATATAAAGATAATATTGAACAGCTAAAAATGAATGTCTAATAGAGAAATATTATTTTATGCAAAGAAAATTTTTCCATACCAATAAATCATTCAATAATATTTTCTGAATTGAAAATAATTTTATCCGAAGAAGAATAATATAACCAGGACAGTGCGGGTCGCCAGAGATTATGCAGATTAACGGGTATAATATGAAACAAACAAGTGATCAGCAATATCATTTTCTATTTCAAATCGGATTTGATCAGATAGTTTGCTTATAGAATAGGGTAAATTTTAATACAAATTCATTTTTTAAATGAAGCGTTAATTTTCAGTTCTAATTTATGTTCTAGTAATTTTATCGTCAATTACCTTCTAGACGATCAAACGTCTGGACAGTGTCAGAGGCAGATCTCTCGTGACCCAATTTGAAGCCACCGTAATCAGACATTGGAAAATCCCATTAATAGAGATATGGGATTCCGAGTAAGTAAAGAGCTTTTCATCTTCATGCGGCAAAAGGCAAAAGGCTCTTGGGATTGGAGCAACGCGTAAGGAGGCAATCAGGGTTCAGACAATCCGCATCGAACCTTGAAGGGATCAGTATGAACAAATTCTGCCTATGATTCCAGCGTCCTCACTTGCTCTTCTTTGAAGGAAACAAGCACTTAGAGTCGTCATCGTACATAGCAATTAAACATTTCCTATTAATCTTCTGGTTTCAAAAATATTAAATTCGATTGGTTCAGAAAATGAAACCTGAGAGTTAATACTGATGTACTTTTCTGCTCTTAATGTAATAACGAAAATAAGATCTTTTTAAAGATAGTCTTGTTGTTGAAAATGAGTATTTCGATTTCTGTTGTTATGCATACATATTAAACTACTGGAAATAGAAAGTAATTTAAGAAGCGCGGATTTATCACAACGAAAATTTGCTGTAATCATTGATGTAGTTCAATTGAAAATGTTATCATGACATGATTAGAGTGCTTTGGATAAAGTGAATGGTTTTAATTGGGAAAACATGTGCTGCCAGCAGGATGGGTCTAACTTCCGTAATGCTGAAAGAAAAACCAATACCCATGCATTTTCAAGTCGTGTCTTGGGCTCTATGATTACTTTAACTAATATTAAATGTTTTCTTTATTTAAACTAGCTGTTCGAGTTGTACTATCATTTATTGTATTTGAAATGATATTTTAAAATATGAGAAATTGAAAGTTCTATTTTATTTTGAGTAATAGGTTAACTGAGTGTCTTCCAGGTGATTTTTTTAATAGTATAGAAAGGGATAAAACTAGGTATGTGGTGGCATTAGAAAGGTAGCGAAGGTTAAACTGCATAAACATGCATGGGGAACATTGGGCTTACGGTACTTGTCCCACGTCATTCCGATGACAGGAGTAAGTTTACTTCAGAGAACGAAGTATTTCCGTTGCATACCTCAACCAGGTTTCCACTCTTATTAAATAAGTTTTGAGAAATATAGTCTAACTGCTTTTATTTTTACTAAAAGAAAGAACATAATTCTCACACTTCTATAAAAATTATCAGTATAGTTTCTATAAAGGTTACAATGTATATTTCACATATCTGACCTGAACTACGGAATCGGGCGCTTTATAAATCACTTAGGAACAAAAAGCTATTTAAAATACAAATTTACGTACTTACCAAGGGAATAGATACTAAATTAAGGAAATTCGTGAAAATATATATATGCAACATATTTAAATTACAATAATCTATATACAATAATTTACAGCTGACGACAATAAACAGGAGAGTAAATATACACAGCAGACGCGTCAGATGGCTAAGAAAGTGGTTTTTAAAGACAGTATATATTTTATTCCATATACATTTAATTTATCTATCTATACATATAATATATATTAAAAATTAAATATTGTGTGTGAGCGTGTAATATTCTTATACAGTCCTATATACTTATTACTTTTATTAATATAATTAATTATAACACAGCACGAAAAAAGGTAATATTTCTAATTGTATACCCATGAATATTTGTTTTCAATTGAAACGTAAAAATGTAAAGGACGAAAGTCTAAGGCCATATTAGCTGGTCATGTGGCTATTGTTGGTTTTAATTAAGAACAAACACGAGTGTCCGGCACCTATTATTCCCCTGGCAGGCAGATGCGTCCTCTCTCGCGCGTCAATAATTCACGACCGCGTGCCGTGGCGACGAGTGAAGTAATTTAGCCAGACTAGGCCTTCGCTTCTCTTCCCTTCCCTTCCCTTCCTTCCCTCGCAAGCTCATATGGCGCCCACCTGGCCTGCACGCCCACGCACACGCACGTGCGTGCCTTACACACCCAACCTCGACTACATTTATGCTCTGTCTGAAATATTTAAGAAACTGCATTACCACAATTTTCAACTTATAAATGTAATGTACCGACTCATTATTGACATTCATGATATATGACTGTTAAGTATTATATACCATTCAATTTTAACTGTATTTAACGACTGTTATGAGTAAAAAAACTCCTGGTCAGAAGTCTTTCTATAATACACACATTACCATATCAAATTTATCTACTTTTTTTTAAACAATTTGTTCTACCCATAGATCTTATTACTACACAAGAATAAACATGCGTTCACTACCAACCATGCTCCGCAACACAACTGTAGCATAATTCTGGGCTTGTGACACAGATTTCCAACTGGAAGCTGCCAACAACTTCTTGGAAGACATCAAGCGTGAAGTGATGTTCATACTTGTGTCTGCACCAGCTTTGAATTATGCCCACAGGCCTTGTCACTGGCTGTTTTACACGCCGGAAAACCTATGCGTTCTTTGAGTATGTATGGACGTCTAAACTCACGCCACCTACTCGTGGTTTCATCGTCCCTCATCGAATTTCCATACATGTTCACGACAGTATCACGCGAACAGCCGACCAGCTTCGGCATTTCGAGATGCTCGTTCCCAGGCGCTGTACCATAACTATCTGTCTTAGTCGCTGTAATGATTCCTGATTCGTGTGTCTACTCATCTTATATACTTTCCTTACTTCGTGCGTCTTGTGTCCGCAAAGTCATGAGGGATATATATATAAGCTATTTCACCATTATATAGTTCTTGTAAACATCAATTATATACACACCCAATTATATGTATATAATATTTACCGGATATGTTAATATATTTATATTGTTTGGTAACTAAAATTCCAATAAGATAAGAAATGTGACTGATTTTTATTATAATTAATGTGTGTATTATATTTGCATTATAAGAGAAATAATATTTACATTCATGCCTCATTTACGAACAATTATGCGTACTGTCAAAAGAAATATGTTTCACAAATAACACGTCCGTTTTATAACGTCCTATTAGTTTTTCCAGCATTTAAACATTAATCCGACTACAAAGGATCATGCTTATCTTTCAAATTCCTCTGTGTTATTTATGGCTGATAATTTTCCGCAAACTAGACTGCATAGTTTCAGTGTTTAAGTCTTACATAAGGCTTAAAGTCGAATACAAACCCAAGCTTCTTGTCGTCTTGTTTACAAAGCTCATCGTAATCTCAGTGCTCAAAGACGTTTCATAACTCGAAACTCCTTTTTAACTACACATTGAGCTACGCCATTAGTCAGGTTTCCCACTGGTATTTTTAAATAAATCACGATTTGGATACTTTTGACGATGAAAGCTACGCGAATATTAGACAGTTACAAATAAAAATGTAAGATTATTAAAATATTAAATCAGAATGCATCGTGAGATAAAAAAGAATTTGCCGTGAAACAAAATCTTGGTTTCATTGACTAGGAAATTCGATGGCCTTTAGTACATATGTAATGTCTATTAGTTTAACTTAAAAAATCTATTTCACTTATTCTATGTATTATACATGTAATAATTAATTATGTTCAAACATTAAAAGTACTAATATTCACTCAATTACGTTTTTGTAGTCTATGCGGGCACAAGACGCACGCGGTAAGGAAAGTATATAAGTGCGAAATTATTATATAGTTTTGTCATTTGCTGCAAAATACTACCAGAAATAGACTTAAGGGAAACCTTAAATAGATGTCAATAATTAATACTTAATACGTAAATTCATACGTATGAACCGGTAAGAGGTTTTAACTGCCAAAACATCTGAAATAATGTGATGGTGTAAAATAATTTGTATAAATGATATAGATAATGATATAGATATAGATAATGATATAGATAATAAAATATATTTTAGTGAGAAATACTTTGCTATAACAATGATTAAAATTAAATTAGAGATATTAGAAAGAAAATAAAAATATTACAAGAATACTCCAACTGGAAAGCATAAATTGATACGATAATATATATATATATATATATATATATATATATATATATATAAATGGGACTCCGTTATGTGTTAAAATTTTTAACGTGGAGACATTAGCACAGAATAGTAATAAAATGACAGAATTAAAGAAAACAGGTAATTGAGATTGTGATTCTTCGAAATGTATCCTGAATTTATAATTGAAGAAAATAAAAATTGCGTACAAAAAAAAACTTAAATTGGGACAGGATTCCAGAAAAATTGGATGCATCTAAGTTGTTACTGTGAACGTGAATAAGAGGCAGTTTTCAGTTGCTGGATCCCATGTCACCGCTTCCCCTTGTTATGCAATCGGATGCTGCCCGGGAGATAAATTTATCCCCAGGGTTCCTCTCATCCCACATAGACGTGCTGCTCCTGTATGATCGTTTTCGCTCTTACGTTTCATCCCTTGCCGAACAAATACGATCTACAAAGGCATCCAATGTAATTAATCAAACTAAACCGAAATTGTTTCTTGGAATTGAGGAAATTTTACGTTTGCTCAGTAAAATAATTTTTACGGAAAATATCTCGTAAACAATTTCTTTTAAACAAAATTAAGGAAATAAATAGGAGTATATTTCAATAGTTTTGCAATCTAAGAATGACTATATAGTTTTGCTTGAAATTAATGAAAATCTATATTTCTAAAAATAAAATATATTTTCTTTAACAATTGAAGATTCTTTAAAATGAAACATTTACGTCTAAAAATAATGAATAAGAATGATAGACAATACCGACAAAAAAGGTAATATAAATACAACACAACGTCAGTGCAGTTGTGTTTCTCTAGGTTCGTCTTAGCACCTGATGAAAGGTACAAGGATCCAGAAACGTTGTGTGAAGATTATTTAGTTTACATGTTTGCAAGAACAGCCACAAAATTGACAGAAAAATGATGGTATAGGAGAATATTACAAAATATGGGAATAATTTGATAGTAATTAGATTGGATGATAGCTGGTCCTCTAAATCAAAAACGATTTCGGCTCTCAACATCGCAATTACCGAAGCTACGGTATTCTTACAGGCAATCGATCCGACGTAATTAATGACTGTTTCTGAAGACGTTTCTGTGAGAAAGTATCCACCGTTACTATTAGAAGAGCCTGCCAGCTGCCTCCTAAACAGGTCATCGGAAGGACGTTGGACAAGTACCAAGAGCTCGACCTACCTGATGTAAGTTTTGTTGCATCAGTTTTAAAGAAAACCCCGGGGGAACTATTTGATGTAGGCTGAGCAAGGCTACCAAGGATGAATCACAATCACAATTAGAGTGTAGTGGCCACCACGTGGATTATCATAATGTTGGCTGTCTTCAAAAGAGATGATTCGTCACTGAGTATGAAATTATCTTCTAATTTAAACTTTATGTTCACAAATATGAAGGTTCTGTTTGAGATTTTTACGTACTTCAGACTATCAAATATCAAATATAATACCGTGTTATGAAACAGAGTAGAAAAATTGTCTATGTGATCAATGAATAATAATTTCATCTAATTCAACCGGTTTCATAGGTACGAAAATATTAACCAAACTCGGATAGACTGAAGAACAAAATCTGTTATACTATCATCGAGCCTCAACATTCAAAATTCATGACATCTAAAAAAATTTCAACAATAAATATCAACCTTCTATTTTGTCTTGTATTATAAGGGTCTTAATGTTCCCCCTAGTTACAGAATTATCAACTCATATATATTTGGTCTTTTTTTTTACTAGCACGACGTTTACTTTCAGATCCTGCTCCGTTGTAGTGATAATTTTAATAGTAATTTCTTAAAATTTATAAATAAAAAACTTCTTTCCTGTCCTACGGGCATATTATTCATTTGCAAATATGTAGATAAACACGTCTGATCTACTTGTATCCACTAATTAATAATAACCGCAATTAGTAAGCAACATTAATATCTCTATTTTCTGAAGTGAACAAATCGATCGATATTACTGTTCTGTAAAAGTGGTATTTACTTTATAACTAGTGATCTGACACGAAATATTTCATATTATTGTAATTTTCCTGACACAGGTAGCACCTGTGATTGATATGACGTTAGTTTTTCGTTTTTCGGCAATGTTCCGACGAACAGTTTACACGGGAAGCGAATACAGGGGATCCCGCAACGGAAAACTGCCTCTTATTCACGTTTTTACTTCACACTGCTTTTAAAAATTGTATTTTTAATTTGTTTCCTTAGTTAACATTATTTTCATGTTTTCTTCAAAGTTTTAATTTTTAGTTTCTTGTTTCTGGTATCATTAAAAATTTCGATGAAATTATGAGGGTCCTTATTTTTCTGCTTCCTACAAATCTTGAATTCAGTTTTACTTTCTTAATTTTAATTTTTTATTTATCATTCCTTGCACAAATTATTTTTTCCCTCACATTACAGAAATTCCAAGTGAAGAAGTTGTGATCTATGCTTTTCTACACACATATTTATTCTTCCTATAAACCTTTCGTATTATCTCAATATATATTTTTTATAGGATATTTCCGTTTTCTAAACTAAATCTATTTTACATATCATATGTGTTTTCAACTTTCATATGATAAATTTGTGTATTTCTAATCACTAAAATTATTGAACGCTATGATACAAATATCGATTTTAGTCCTGATCACTGAACTCTGATTCATTACAAATGATGTTCTATTCCTTTTCGGTACAAGACTATTTGATTCGAAACGTTAGAATACGAACGCACGCAATTGGATCAAACTATCCCTCTTTTGAATCAATCTGCAAATAGTTATTTTTCCGCAACAACGTCTTATGAATCTTGGCGCGTGGCTGGAAATTTGGAAAACATCTGAAGTGATTCTACAGAAAAATATTCATGCCTGTCTAAGTTATCGATAAATAACATGGATCGTCAAAGTTTCTAATATTTTCTAACAATATATTTATTTCTAAAAAATGGTAGACAAAATCTATTGGAAGCGTTATACAAATGTTTGATATGAACCTGATTAAAAGTTTAAATTAACAAAAAGATATTCTATTCAGTTCTCTGTGTGCATAATCATTTCCTACATTAAATTAATTAAGTCATAGCCAACATGAATTGGCTGAAAATCTTTTTTAATTTTACCTGCGCTCGAATTAAAAAGTTTTTAATATTCTTAATTTCACGAATTATTAAATTTTCATTTCCGAGAGAAATATTAAATATACCTCGAGGTTGTAAAGGATCCCTTACGAGGGTTTGTAAGAACAAATTAAATTGACTTCATTGTAATTTCCATTGTTTATGAATGTAATAATATTAAATGGCGCTCCCATTTGAATGTTGTACTCATAAATAATCTGAGGTTTTAAAATTTGTAATCCTATATGATTAACAGTGGTTTGTCGGTCTACGTCTGTGACGTTTCGATCAAATTTACTGCGTATAGAAGAATATTAAAATTATCAGTCTAAAATGGAAAGGGGTGGGGTTAAATGCTAAAAAAATGTTTTAAGGATAGTTATTGTCAATTCATTGGAATGAAGGTAAAAGATTTAATTGGATATCTAGAAATAATTTCAGTTCCTCTAGCCGGAGATATAATCGGATCTCTTAAATAACTATGGTTGTCATTCCTCCCTAGGGGCGTCAAGGCCTGAAAATCAAATTGGCAGTTACCTTTCGTGCATCTGTCGTATTGCTGCATCCGTAAACCAGTCACCTTCACCGTCGTCTCTGCTCCTTTAGTATCGTTAGTATTTGTCGACGACATGTTAAAGAATTATGATCCTCACAGCACCGTTCGCAAAGTTCCGATATTATCAACCCTTTTGGTGGATCTTCCTGGACCATGAAATATCATTGTTCCAAACAATCACGTATCATTAAATGTCTCATTTCTGGATAACGTCTCGTTTCAACTAATCCATACCTCGCGTAAAAACTAGGTATCGGGCTTATATACATATTCCAGGGATAACTTCCCGGACCACCTGGCGTCACGGCCGAGCGAGTTCTAACTTTCCAAGTTCTCAACCCTTGAATATCTCTAGATGAATTAAATGAATTAATCAATTACTTACCCATCGCCCTACACAAAACTACTATATAAGATTTATTAAAACACTGAAAACTATTACTACAAAATTTCCCTGACATGCAAAACATTTTTCTATCATCTTTTTATTTATTTTAAACTATTCAGGAAGAAAATTACTATGTGAAGAAATTTTACTAGAATAGTGTTAATTTTTTCTACGTACCTTAGAATTCCACACTTCAAATTTTTAGTTTAATAAAAAAAATATTCGTTTCCATTAAAAATTTAGCAACAAAATGATTAAATGAAAAAAGAAAATTCAATTAAAACCTCTATCCATATTCTCATCCCCTACATTTAATTAAGTAAAATAAAAACTTAAATAGGGTGATTAAACATTTAAAGTCTTATAAGAATAGTTAGACTGTGAAAAACTCTTTCTTGTGCGAGTAGTTAACGCTTGCATACTTTATTCCGTAGATATTGTGTGGATTATTCTCGAGTATCGTATTTTTTTAAAAAAATATGTGTTGTGAAGATGTTTTCACTACTTCTATGTATTGAATGGTAATGTATGATATTCGTAACTAATAAACGGTTATAATTTTTCAATCGTATTTCACTATCAGTTTAATAAGTCGTTGATGTAACCCAAACTTTTTCCACTCTCGTCATAGAAAATAAATCATTTTCAAAGACTCCATGAAGTTAATAGTGTAAAATAATTAAGTAATTATGAAAACGCTCCTACGCTCCCTTTTCCATAACTTATATATACAAGACTAACTAGAAAGATATATCAATAGGTGCCTTCCTCACATGTATGAGATATTTTATGAATTATTTTCCGTAGCGCATAAAATATTAACTTGATGCAAACATTCTTGCGGCCAGGAATATCGAAAAAAACAACAGAACCGACTGATATTTTCGAGGGAGATGATAAACAACACGGCAGGAATCTGTTATCATAAAGCCGCCGAAAACCAATAGCAACGTTCCTTCGGTCCGGTGCTTATAAATCATGGATTTAGCGACAGCATCGCGATCGGCACTACAATTCGTGGAGCTGTCAACTTCGTGTTGTAAGCCTGGGGAAGGAAACGGTCATGACTGACAGCGGAAGTGTCCATTCACATCTCCGCTATAAAGGATCGTATGAAGCGGGACAGTATTGTCTCTGTTTCTCAAATAGTCTCGAACTATTACGTGATATGAGAACTTAGAACGTTATGACTATTTTCTGATATAAACAATTAGCGAAATGAATATTACGTTTTTTAATTTATTCATCTGATTTAAAATTAATAATATAAATCTAACGACGATTGTAACAGGCGTTTAAAAAATTAATCAAAATATTTAAATTTCTTCCTCCGGATGTTCTGTAACACCACAAGGACCTGCTAAGGTATAAAAAATTCAAAAAATTTAAATTTATCAATGTGGGAAAACATCTATATCTAGAATTTTTATTACGTATGTATTATACTTACCTACTAATTAAGTTCAGTGTTATACATTAAAATTTTTTATATGGTTTGGCTAATAATTTATATTCGTTTCTGTGTTGCTTGTTTATTCCAGTATTAGTTGCTTCCACGCGTAAAATGATTGTCTTCTTCAGCTATGCTCCATTTGGTTCGATCAAGTCTATTATAATTATCATAAATAGGTCTTCTGTGTCAAATTGTTTCCTAGATTAAATCAGAGAACTTCTCACGCAAAAAAACAACTAACTTTCTCCTTAGTATCGCTCGTTCCAAACCCCTTCAAATTATTTCGGAAGACATTTTTGTAAACTGGAAGCTCTATTTTGTTATTAATATGTTTCTAAAAGGACTAGTGATAGGCCGAATGCGGTTCGTAGAGTTTTAATTGGTTGACTTGAATACTGTAGAAATTTCGGTCTTCAAGATTGGCTCTTCAATTGACAACTGACATTATGATACACAAAAATTTCCTTGCGTAGTATGCAACCTGCTCGACTAAATAAACGTTCACGCTCTGTTCAATAGTTGAAGTGTTACATGTCCGACAGAAGATGGAAACCGTGAATTTAAGAAAATAATAACGTATATAGTACTGATATTTTGTTACTTTACTTGTTTTAAATTTTTCATTCCTGAATTAATTAATCTTGAATGAATACTCGTTGAAGAAAATGTGTTTACTGATAAACGAGGGGCGAAATATTATAATTAATTCAATAGAAAAGATATATATATATATATATACACAGATTCAAAAAAGTTTGCAGTATAATTCAAAGTTGATGGTGGGAAAGCTCGTGTGTTCATATCAGCACTTCCGTAGAACCTTTTAATTCTCTATTGAGTTCCCAGGTATGTAGAGAACGCATTCGTGAATCATGCTCACTATTTATAACATTGCATAAACTTATAGTTTTCATTACTAAGAAATATCATCGTTCGTGGATCAATCCGAATAATGTAATAAAATTATTATTGATATGAGATATTGACTTAAAACCTTTAACTCCAGAAAATATAGTAAACAACAGAAAATAATCACTAGTCATGCTTGGAGTCTACTTAACAAGGAGAAGGGAATACACTAAAATATTTTAAATAAGTGTAAAATTAAAAAGTAGAATAATAACAGTTTGTTAAATAAATTGAGCGCCCATACTTTGAATGCAACACAAATTCATCCCTCTTGCTTATTTTACAACGGAACGTAATGATATAAAATACCCCTCCAGTTGCAAGATATCTAACAAGATATTCTACATTTGGGAGAATTTCAGTAATGGAATATTCGAAACTAAATAATTATTATTGACTTTAAAAATCAAAAATGTTGTAACCACCGGATCAAACGTGTTTTGCAATCAGGAAGTGGCGCCCAATTATTCTGTCTAAGAGTGTACACATTTGATCTAGTTTATGTGAAGATGCAAGGCATTTATTGCAAGGAAGAGAAACCGATTCGTGGAAATATCTCACGATAAGAGCTCTTGGGCGTGGCGCTTGCATATCCGAAGGGAGCGACCAGTTTTTCTTTCGAGAAGTTTACACACATATTTATCTGTTCTGTTATGCCGCAGGACGTTATACCGAGTAATAAACCGTAGTTTGTTCACGCCCTGTTACTCCAGTGGAATGAAATTATTTCAAACCATATTTTCCCGCTAAGCAATTATTTATATTTGTATATAATATATATGACAGCTTATAAATTGAATTATTTTTGTGAAAGATTAAAGTTCACTGTATTACATACATTATGTACCCGTTTTCTGCAGCCAACAAGGGATTGGTTTTAGTGTAATTAAAATCAAGCATGAAATTATAAACTTATTCTATTGTTAATGAAATTAGAATAATTTTAAGAAACTTGACTTACTGATTATTTACAGTCTTAAGTTATGTAGTACAGCAGATAAGCTCAGAAATTAATCACGTATTATTTAATTAAAAACCGTTTAATCAATGATTAATAATTCCTTCTTCTATCCTCCATTTAAATACTAAATATAATTTAATCATCACATTATCTATATATTAAATACTTTTACTCTCTTTCAATTGTTCATTTTCAAGGGTATGTACGCCCGCTATCGCTTCAATAAGTCAATTGATTGTGGAAAGAGTAAAAAGCCAATCAGATAGCCTTGGCACGTCTTGTGAAGTCATTTGGAACTGTGAAGTACGACCCGCGAGGTTTATTTTCGGCTTATCGCGCTAAAACTCCTCTAGTTGGAAGCTCTCACAAGGAACTCATTCAGTCGTTAATTGATAAGTATTTTAAAACCAACTGTTACAATTAACCAGAAAATGGTCGAGTTAAAACCGTTTGTGTGCTTTTACAAAATCAAGTGATACTACAACACATCAGACTGTGAATAATGTTGACGATTGTTCAGCTACTTCCTGCTCGTTCATTCTAGTCCTATAAGATTCACTTTTATTCGATCCATTTGTGTATCCTTATAAATATAAAGAAATACCTTCATAAGTTTTTTTTTGTAAAACTTTATGAATCTTAGTTGTCACGGATATTTGATAGAGGAATCAGAAAAGTTGGAACTTTTGCCGAATTTGATGAAAAGGAGTACAAATTTATCACAAGAGTTAAAGTAGGAAGAAAACATGATGCTATAAGCAGGAACAAAGTTATAAGAGAACAAAAATCGGATGGATCAGAGATTTTAGAAGATATAATAGTTAATCTTTATCGTGCACGAGGTAAAGTAGCAGAAAAGCATGACCTACGTTTAATAAAAATTAGAAATAAGGCAGGAGATGATTAACTAATTTTATCTTTTATCTTAATTTGAAGATAATAAAGACAATTATTTAAAAAATAACTTTATGGAATGGAAATTGGTATAAATAAATTATTCAGAATTTCTTAATGTAACGGAAACATACAATTATGGAACATTGAAATTAAATCTAATAATGCACCAGTGACCGCGTTTGAGTAACGCGCCGCAGACATTTATATACGTTATCGAATTTTAAATTTAAAGCGATTGTGAGTTGCTAGAGGATGGAGAGATGGTTAGATCAATAGCGTAATGTGAATTCTTGTGAGCAGGCTGATAACGTTCAATGCACTCTGGGTAGGAGAGAATGTTCTTCCCTTTACAGTGATAACGCGCGCCACTGTTTGCTTTGCCGTTGCGGATTCCATTACATTGTTCTCAATCGCAGTCACTTTCGAAGTAAACAGAGTCTCTTGTTAACAACTCGGTGTGTGCCGTAACTTCTGTCGTTAAATCCGCCATGGTAACAGCATTACATTCCTGGAGATGCGACTTAGGAAGTAAACCCGCAAATTCTGTCATTACGGGAAGATTTCTTCCAGAAGAATTAAACTCCTATAAACTGAGACAAACACTTTAATGTGACAGTTGTAGTACGGCACAGTCAATTGTTGATAATTTTCATTGGTTAAGTATTTCATGACGACCTGGCCAGTTCGCTAAAGTTTCCACGATATGTGCAGCCTCATACTGCTATTTTAATCCAGTCTAATTTCTCATTTTATAATTATGACTACAATTAATTACAAATATATTTACATTAATATAATATATATCAATTCAAATTGATACTTGCTCCTGGATCCATCAGCTTCAATATATTCCTTACTGTCTCTTCCACCCAGTAGACGAATTTCGAAAGATGAATTAAATTCTAATTTTATCAATTTTTTTCATAATCATTGAAAGGAGTGTAGTAAAAAATTTATTTTTGTGTAATCGATGTATTACCAATCGTCGTTAATTTTAATGTATGTCTAGTTCATTGCAATAATTGTATAGACGATAATCCTCTGCATTATCGGTTATTAACGCACCATTTCCCCTGATGCCTAACCCATTTGTTTATCGTTAATGTGCTACGATTAACATTTATCTATTTATTGAGATTTTCATACTCATCATTCATAACGTATTCATCAGTGATATAGTCTGTAATTTTTGTACGTTTTAAATTATTAAAGAATTCAATCTCGGAAAGAATAAATAAATGTATTATATCCATGAAGTCTTTTTTTGGGAGGGGTGGGGGGTAAAAGGCTACATGAGGGCACATGGTGGCAAATCCCCTTTAATAGCATAGGAAGGGATTTAAAAGGGGGGATGCGGAAGGGTAGAAGAAGGTATGCAAGGGCCCCCGTGCTATAGTTTAAGGATCCTACCCGGCATTCGCCTAAAAGTAATGCAGGACAAACCCTAGAAAAACCTGCATCAGGTAAGACAGTACAGTATAATATAGAATGATATGAAAATGAATATTACTTGCTTACGAGTTGCTGCTTGCAACTTATGAACTACTCTGGTTTAAATATTAGTTTATTTTTACAACAAAACTTACTGTCTTGTGTTGTATTAAAAATATTATTTTCAACTGAATTGTTTTCTACTTCCAAAACAATTCATTCAATTTTTTCCTATACTCTGGAATAAATTACTAGCATTTGGTCGTGGTGCGTTTCGTTGTAATCCACCTTGATCTGTTTTGAATTTCTATTGTTGTACATTACCCACCATACTTTTTAACTTTCTCTATATAATTTTTTTTATAATTTTCGCATTTGCTATTTTTAAAGGTGTAGACAGGCTATGTATAGGGGAGTGAAAGTGGGGATGCGGAATGGTAGAGCAAGGTAGCCAAGGATTAACTAGGGCCCCCGGGCTATGGTTTAAGGATCCTATTCGTAAATCGCCTAAAAGTGATGCAGGGAAAACCCTAGAAAAACCTGCATCAGGTATATCGGGTATTTTGTACTTGTCCCACGCCCTTCCGATGGCGGGAGAGGGGTTTGCTGTGGGGTCGCAGCTTTCCTCTCGCCGTGCCTTGACCAGTTTAAGAGGCAGTTGGCAGACTATTCCAATAGGAATAGCGGACAACTCTTACCGTATGCCCAAGGTCTGCGACCCCGGAACATACACCTCTCAGAACAGGCTGAGATGCCTCGGCATGTGGGAACCTTAGTTCAAAAAACCAGAGAGAAGTGAAGGCATACCCAAAGGAAGCCTCCACCAGAGCTCTCTGGGAAGGTTCACCTGCGAGAGAATCCTCTCACTGACCAGAGCGCGTGCAAGATCCAAGTAAAATTTAATATAATACTGTTCAGGGTTCCGAAGTCATGGTGAAGATATTTGAACAAAGTACAAATGAAACTCAGTGACGTAAGGTGATTTTATGTCATTCACACTCTCGTTAGAATAGTGTTTTACCTTTTCACCTACTTAAATCGACCGTAGTTAGTTAATTTTATTTCAAGAAACAACGAAGAAACACCCGTGTGGCGGATCGATCCAGGAAATAAGGCGTTGTCAATGCAGAATCGTCATTTGAATCATCTGATTACGTACGCAAACAGCGCTGTAGACGTCGCCATATGCGTATACGTAATAAACCAAAGAACTTAAAAATCATCAGCCACAAATCAACTTTATTTTATTACGCTATATTTGTATATTTTAGTGCAATTATGTAATTTTTTAGCATGACGCTGTAGGTATGTAGCGCGTTCTTGAAACTCTAGAATCTTCGGAAAAATTTCACCATTCAAAAGTCACGACACCTCAATTAATCGACATAATCTTCATATCACGCTTATAATTTCGGCTTATTTAATATAGCTACAGTTAAACGACTGATCTTTAAAACGATTTGAGATGAAAATTTCGGAGCTTCTGTACTTCGTTGACTTCACTTAAACGAACGATTCATTACCGTATGTCACAATTCGGTCTCGTCAAAGTTTCTTCACAAATTTATTGCTGTTCTTCTTCTGAGAGATTCGTAATTTTACTACATCCTTACTTATAACATATAAATTAACTTCTGTTAAAATAATAATACGACCGTCATACAAAGTGTTAATTCGATTAGATACTCATTTTATACTTCGTTTATTAACGTGATCATGGAAATAACAGTAGCTCCCGGAACAAAACCAATATAGACGTAAGTAATTATGTTCTTAGCAAGCAGTTACATTACGCTTGAAATCATTATTGAAATATATTCTTAAAATAATTAACCAAAGGATAATTTTTACAAATTATATTAAATAAAATTAATGACCCTAAAAATTGGAGCTGTTGTTTAGTGAAAATTGAAATAATGTAATATTTTTACTTAGAACACCATCAAAAATAAAAATTATGTACAGTATAATTTAATTTGTCTCTTACCAAGGAAATTTCCATTACAATTACAGTTAAAAAATGAAGGAAAAAAATATGTCAATTAATCAACCCATTACTGTTTTTGTTACTCACCAATAGAAAAATCAATCGTGCCTGAAGATACCTAGCTCCTACAAAACGTTCCATAACTGTACCAACGGTCATATAGCTCTCAATAGCTGCAAATGACAGACTTAATGATACTCTGAAAATAGGAAAACATGTTTTTGACTTTTATAACAAGTGGCGAAATAGTTACATAAAAATTGATCATCTTGTTTACGGAAGGCACCTTGTTATATAAACCATTATTTCAATATTTCGTGGAGCCATTTTAATGTATATTATATATATATAAATATATATATATATAAATATATATATATATATATATATAAGTTATTGAGCTTTTATTAAAATCTGCATGCTTCCAGCAACTTATAATTGCATGAAGATGAATTTACTTAAATTTCTTTCAGAATTGAAAAGCCTGATGTAAATATCCCTGAATAATTTATCCGAGCAACCTGACCCAGTTGCAATACACGTAGAATTCAACTTATAAAAGACTTGAAGCGGATCTTCGAAGTACTTATACATGCATTTATATAAAATGTAAAGTAGGCAGAGAAACTTGTGCATTAAAGACTAAGACACGTTTCGTGCTGATTGATTTTATAAATTAAATAAGGGAAATCAATCATAGTACACGGCTAAAGAAGATAAATCAAATACACTTTCAGAAGGAAAATAACTTTTCATTTTTCTTCTGATTTAGTGTATTTCCAAAAAATAGGTTGTTTGTCGTACATATAAATGAATTATAAGTACATGGTGTATTATATATATTTATATTGTGGATGTGACCTGATTGTTGGGGTCAATATTACTAAATACCTGTTATCACTAAAATCTCATATATTATTAAAAAATTCGTAAAATTTATAAAAACTATTAAGAAATTTAAAACATTCACTACCAACCCAAAGTCTTTACACGTAATATTATGACGTAATAAGAAAATGTATTATTTTTGAAAATGTTTAATTTTCACCCGTTTATTACAATCTAATGTTTAGATTCACTTATTATTTTCATAAGTCAACTGATGCGACTTAGCTTCATATTATATAATTCATACTAGTTCTCCAGTAACAATTTTTTTTTTTAATTCAAACATTATCGGCGTTTGTTGTATAGTCTATAGAAATCTGACAGACAATATCATTTATCACTGTGTCAGTGACACAAAAATCTACTAAATTTTAAAAACCTTAATGAGTTCATTAGTCTAACACGAGTCATTCACGCTATTGTCCAAATTGACATTGCACTTTGTATTATTTTTATAGATGTATACGTCGTGTGAGTACGTATTTTTTTCTACATATTTTGACATATAGGTTTCGATATATGTTTAAAATATTGCAGAAGTAATTCAGTATTTGTACGTTAGGTTAGTACCTGAGCATCAAGTCTGAGCTGATAACAGTTCATGGCAAGTACTGCTTCAGTACAACCACATCTTGTCGTAGCTAATTATTGCGGAGAAACTGTTCGTGGGATCACAAGGACCCCGCCTGCGCTTGTGCGGTTGTGTCCTATATTCCTGGAATCCAATCGAACTCGTGTAGCTAACCACAGTAAACTTAGCATAGCGTCTATGGACTATAATTCCAAAACGTATTGGGTTGCATTACTAATTTATAATGACGTATAATAATGAATTTTATATAGAAATATCCGGACGTTTCTTTAATCCAATACTGTTACGTTATTAGGCTACTTATTAAAACATTTACAATCGTCAAAGATCCAAAAACGTTATATAAACGAAATGAAAAATAATAAGCGTGTTAGTCAGAAATTTATTATAAAAAATTTAAAACATTATAATAAATCTAACACGATGTCACATTCCCAAAATTTTCAGTTGTAAATTTCAATTAAATGGTGCATTAGTAATCTGAAAATTATAATCAAACCTAATTTTTCAATTATTATTATTATTATATAATTATGTACAAAACATGTATGGAACAATAATTTAAATTAATTCAACAAAATATGTCGAAATTTTGCAGCTCTAAAGTGTATTATTGAATTTAAAATAACTATAGAAATGAAAAAATACAATAAATGGATTACGACAACAAGGAACATAATTTATAATTTAAATTATTGGTATCATATTAATGGGTGAATAATTTCACTCATCAGTCTGGAATATTATTTAAATTCTGCATCGCAAAC
The DNA here is from genome assembly GCA_037074705.1 of Zhengitettix transpicula. Classification (NCBI taxonomy): domain Eukaryota; kingdom Metazoa; phylum Arthropoda; class Insecta; order Orthoptera; family Tetrigidae; genus Zhengitettix; species Zhengitettix transpicula. The sequence continues at coordinate 48,900,757 of CM073593.1, read as the reverse complement.
TATATATTATGCCACTAGAAATTGAGTTTTTTTAAAAAAATAATGTTTGGACATGAAAACTTTGGACTCATACTTTCAAATTGATTTTATATTCCTTGGTTTTAGTTATTTAAGAGTGTGTCGTTTGTCCGATAAGTCAAGAATTGTAATTTAAACAATTAAGGAAACAATTAACGTATTAGATCAGCACAACGTTATTTATAAACTTAAATATTTTTGACTAAATTTAAATTATTGGAGGTTTTTAAAATAACCCGGATGTCATAATTATTAAACCAGTCAATAAGTACCTATTATCTAAAATCAGTAGTACGATAAAAAACAAGCTATTCTTAGACTTCTTATATGTTAAAGTGTTGTTATCCTACTTAATATTATACCAACAATCTATCTTGAGTGTTTTCCACTGAGAAATCTTGGAATTGCTATTTATCACTGTTAAAATGTATCTCTAGGAACAAAAATAATATATATCTTTCGTAAAATTCTGCCTTTCCTCAAAAATCTATAACGTTTTTGTAGGAATCAAACCTGCAACATTGAATATTCATTCCCACAGTAAAATGATATCTATATTTTGTGGTAAAATTGATCCTTAGACGTTTAAGTGACTAAAAATAAACAACTGTTTTCAGGTATATTTTGTTTTCTTGAATTAGTATTCAAATTCTCGACGATACCTTCCAAATGTATTAAGAATAATTTTAATTGTTCGAAACTTTACATATATTTCTTAAGTACTTTACCTTCTACATCAATCAAAATCTCATTTTCCATATTTATGATCTGGTTTTATTAATTCCACATTTATTTAATATTGCTTCTCAGTATACAGATTATATTCCTCCAATAATAAATAAATTAAATAATAATTATTTATTTATATATAGCAATTAATTTTGTCTATTACTTGAAAAATTATGTATATATTTAATAATAAAAATTTCACTGCGAAAAACAAATTAAATTAATAAATTCCTTCTCATTTTTTTATATAAAAACGAACCCATTCTATTTGTTACGCCATATTGTGATAGTATAACGTGTAACTATAATAATGTTTCATATTCAATGTCGCCAATATTTAATTTAAAATGAATTATTTTAGTAAAATTTTTATTCGTATTCTTTTTTTATTCGAAGATAAATATGTAAAAAATAATGCATCGAAATTTTTCAAATTTCAAGCCATAAAAATATTTATTCGACATTAATATCGGTATTTTATGTCATTTCATTTTCGCCCCTCCACTTGTCCTCTGCCAAGAAGAGCTTAAATTATAATAATTGGCAGAGAAAGTTACACTTATTTTCAACAGCCCAAAAATCAATTAACTTCAAAACAATCGTGATCTTTTTGAATATCCTATTATTAACCATCTCTGTCCTAAACCGGTAACACTTGAAAAGACTTAAAATGCACCAAACTATTTTACCACCCCTATTCTAGGAGTATTTTAGCCCTAAGTTGATTTTAATCTTTTTAGTCATGTGTATGCTAAGCTTAGTTGAAAATGTTTAATGAGTTTTAATGTTCATATTGATGCGGATCAAGATGTTAATAATAACTACTTATGTATGTATTAGAAAATTTGCGCATAATCCTATACCATTTACGGGCAAATGAATGAATTAAATATCTGCTAGGACACGAAGATTATTAAAAAAATTGCGATATCCAAAAAGAATTATTTTGATACCTGAAAATATAGGTAAATAAATAATCAAAATTACTCAAGGTTGAAAAACCTTGATTCTATTTGCGATGCCCGACGGGTAAGCCTTCGTTGCAGAATAAGTTTCGAATGATTTAGTGAACGTTAGCATTATGTAATCCTAGATTGGACATTGTAATTTCCTCTTAAAAATTAAGGGATTAACTAAAATAATAATAAGTATTGAAGCAATTGAATTATTAATAACCCACATTGTCTTACTTCTCTCTATATATTAATGAATATTGTGGTATACAAATTAAGGAAAAAAAATATAAAAACCCCATGTTGGAGTGCAATTAACGTAATAAATAATTTAAAGATAAAATAAAAAAAACTTACGTTGCGGCGTAAAATTAGAATAATAAATAATTTAAAGAAATGATATCAAAACTGTAATGGAAATGCCACCACGATGTGGATAATTAATGAGATTTATAAATAAATTTTAACAAGTAATTTTTAAACATAAAACATTTAAAACAAATTTCTATTCAGTTTGGATTCTGTACATAAGAATTTCACTAAAAGCTGTGGCAGTTATTTAAACGTTTAATTCTTCAGAGCCGTTTTTTTGGCAAATTGCAGTAATTTGCAATTTGCAATGATAAAATAAAAAATCTAAACTAATTTGAAATCCAGAGAAATCTAACGGTACTCGATTTTTATATAAAGTTTACAATGGAAATTTTTGTACGTACCAGATTATCAGCGCTGCTCTCATATGTAAAAGAATTTTATTTAACGAGCCATGGTATTCACTGTTCATAACCTAAATCAGCACGATAATCACATTACCACAGATAATGAAGTCCTATAAGAATTTTGATCAGTTTTTAAACGCCACTGGGCTATATTTCTCTCATTAACTTCTAACAACTTCTCAAATCCTTAATCCATAACTCTAGTTTTAAAGACGCTAAAGTTACGGCCAACTGATCACTGACACGTCTCAAACATTTGTTCTAGAACTTTTTCATCCTACATCTACCAGACAACTTTATATTATGAAAACTGATTATAGTAATTAATTAATATAAGCTTTCACGGTGTAAATTATTATTAAATTTTTCACGGTAAAGCACTAGGTTCCGATTTCTCAATGTTGACTATCAGATTTCTTTAAATTTCTCTGGATTTAAGATTTGTTTAGATTTTTTATGTTACATTTTCTTCTAAATTTAATTATTGTTTCAGTAAAATTTTGGTTTTCATTTGATTAATGATGATAATTGCAAATTACTGCAACTATTAGAGGCCCAATAAGCGGCTCTGAAGAATTAAGAAATTTAATAAAAGCTGTGGAAACTATTTAAAAGTTTATGAACAGTATCCAAACTAAATAGAAATTTGTATTAAATGTTTTATGTTTAAAAGGTACTTGTTAAAATTCATTTATAAATCTCATGAATTATCCAAATCGTGGTGGCATTTCCATTACAGTTTTGGCATCATTTCTTTAAATTATCTATTACTTTAATTTGACGCCGCAACGTGTGTTTTTTTTTAATTTTATCTTTAAATTATTTATTACATTAATTGCACTCCAACGTGGGGTTTTTATATTTCATTTCCTTAATTTTTGTTATTATTTCCTTAATATTTATTATTCTGGAAAGACAAGGTGGGTTATTAATAATTCAGTTGCTTCAACTTATATTATTATTTTAGTCAAGCTATGAATTTTTTACGAGGAAAGTACAATGTCCAATATATATGAGAATTAGAACACTGAATCCTATGAAGTAATATATCTTTCAAATTTTGAAATTGCCTTAATAAATGTTACGGTAGCATATAAATTACCTCGCGCGGCCTATTCTTTAGAATTGTTTGGAGCAGATATTTTCTTCCTGGCTGTGAGACTTTTGAAAACAATGAGTGGTTTGCTAATATGCATGCGTGTGTGCAGAAGCAACAGGTTGTGGAGCCAACGGACGTTTCCCTCTCGCACGAATTGCCCGAGGCTCGCCAGAAAACAAATGCTTGCATTGAAGACGCTCGATATATATTCGGAGTTCGCAAGTAGATATGTTCACGTCTGTAAGAAAAATAAATTTTCGCCTGATACTTTCGTAGTTACAAATTAAACTAACCTGAATAAATCTATAATTTTCTACATTCTAAACGTGAATAATAGTGTTTGTCCGATCATATATTATACGAACATTATATTTACCCCTGTGAATAATAAAATTAGGAGTGATATGAGATGTTTTGCGAGTTTTTATTCAATTGTTGAAAATTAGCATAATTTAATAAAATATTAATTTAATAAAATGGCGTTAGTAATGATGGGATGGTTTTTTAATGCAAATTGTCGTATATTACATAAGTACTGCTTTTATACTTTTTTTATACTGATACACCACATAATATTCTGAATATTGGTTTGGATGTTTCCATATTATCTTTGGAAATAATATACAGTTAGTAATTCAAAGAATATTTCTAGGATCAAAGCATTCCCATTTTAGTGAACATTAAACAGCTTTGCGTTTTTGTATAAAAAAGTGTCTGATAAACTTTCGCTGAATTTTTGACAGATAAATCCAGGCTGTATGGTGTCAGCGCGGCTGGAATTTGCTTCATATTTTCGACTCTGCTTCCTCAGTATTCATTACGATACGTATCATCATTCTTGGTTTGAAAATATTTCTACATGGTTAATTACAACTATTACTTATTGAATTTTAAACGTTTTATTACTGAATATTTCTTGTTTTGTCTCAACGTGCAAGTAACGAAGAGCAATGTTCTATAGAATTATTATCGTTTATTGTAAATGCGTTATAACTACAAAGTTCAAATATTTTTTTTGGATGCCCAAAATCGTAACATGTTTCTTTCTCTCCACACTGGACTTAAGGTGTTGAATGTTTTTTTTATCGATACAGTGAACATCAGGATACTTCAATGAAGTTAAATTGACTGTTAAATGAAGCCGTTAATGTAAATAAGCACGGAATCAACCATAAGATTCATGAATGATTCTAGTTTCCGTGATTTTAATCATCGCCGTCACCAGGTAGATTTATCCAGTTGATAAAACGATAATTAATCATTACTTATATTCACCTCGGAAGTCTACGTTCCATAACTACAATTTTACTTACAGGTGATCCTTTAAAATAAATTTTAAAAAAAGCTGTACTTAAAATTCATTTCTAACCCAAATTCCATTAAACTTTCTGTAACCCACGGCTTCACTCCCCATGTGAAGTTTATTTTATTATAACAAATAATACTGATATTATCTTCTATTATATTAATAAGTATTCTTTTGGCACTGTGTTATTCGTGAAGCTCGTTTTGTAATTATTAAACTCCGTCAACAATTGAAAACAAATTATCGACAAAAAATTTTGCACTAAATATTTGTTATAAATAATTAATAAAAATTAAACCATTTCCTGCTGCAGCTTATGACAGTCATGAACTGAGTGATTCATACCAGAAAATTATATTGGGTTGCGCTTTGTTTACCCCGGGCAATTGGGAAAGGTTTCACAATTAATAGTAAACGTGGAATGAAAACAGTACAATGGCATCTTGTCACCAATCGCAGTTATCGTTTTCTAGATCCTCATTAGATTGGCGGTCGTCTTATCCCGAGTACCGAAGATCTTATTTTTTTGTTCTTGTATCTACTTTTTATGTTATCATAACAGGACAAACGTGATTTTGATTTAGCGTATTCCAGGTAAACTTCTTATATGTCGTTTAAGACAGCAAGATCCTTTGACGGAAGTGGTTGAAGCTATGTTAAAACTGGGATCCTGTGTAGCGAAAATACAATTTTGACCGATTAATTTATACAGAAACACTGCGTGAATTCAAGTAAGAATGTAATGTAAATGTGCATGTGATTGTAAAATCGAAATGTGACACCACATATTTGTTTACAAGAAACCATTAATAATTGAAACTTATTAATTAATTCATACTTACAAATTTAAAATAGCTCTATAGGTTTACAACAATAAAGTAAGCAAAAATTATTCATAAATGAACTGAAAATACTGGTTCAATTATTAAAATTAGAAGGAAATTAGATTTAAAATATTTTACACAATTAATATTCTTTGAAAAAATGTTATATTTAATTGTATGTAGTTAAGTTGAAATTACTGTATTCAGAATATCTGTTGCTTAATACTTCCTAACGAACGACATCAACTGCACCGAGAACAGCTTGACGATGTTATTATATAAGCACAAATTTTCCATTTCAAGGGAAGAGGAAAGATGACTTCTCACATTTATGAATTTTCAGGTCCACTGGCTTGTATTCGAGGATTCATTCCCAAACAAAAGGTATAATTCTGCTCGTGGCAGTAATCAAGCCCGCTTCTCCACATTGTAAACGACGCATCTCAACATAGATTTTACGAAAAGTTTAAAGGAGCTGAGATCTTAAGCAGCAATAACTAGACACAAGACACACAACATTTGGTTTATTATATCTAATTTAGACCTAGTTTGCGCTGCTCAAATTTAAGTTTTCCATTATTTAAATTTTTACTTTATTATTCGAAAGTTGTCTTTCACAAGATAGTTTACTGCATGCTATACGAGCAATAAAAATTCACTGAAATGGATACAACTTACGCATATGCCAATAATTTACAATTAAAAAATAATAATACGTGTACAGCTCATACGTTTTGTCGCAAGTCGATCTGAAATCTAAAAGAAGTATATTTTGAAAAATAAAAGTAATAAATGTAAATAAAAATATTTACCGTTTGCTTCCCATATCTAGTATGTATTCAGTATATTTTTGGCACTACTTGACTTTCTATAAGTGTGTACAATTTCAGATATTCACTATGCAGCGTCAAAGTACTTCTACGATCTTTGACAGCAACGGTTGATTCACAATTATCTTTAATTAATATGAACCTTTTTAAACGGTTGATATCTTTGTCATATATTAATCGTTTTTATGCGCAGTATTCAATCAGTTGTAATGACTAAAATTTGAATCATATTTTCATTAAATATGGTAACATCTGTGGCACCTATTGTAATAAAACACTCATATTTTCATATATTTTTAACTGAGGAAAAATTTACAAATTAATGTATCATATTTTTAATAGTTTTTGAGTTATCATTCATATTTATAAATATTATTATAAAAATATTCAGTGTTTACTTACCCTCAACAAGGTAAATAGTGTTGAGTAACCTTGCTGAACTTTATGCATGTAGCAATTATTTTCCACTCGCGTTTGTGGATACTATTTATACACCAGCTTCTGTGTTGAAAGCTGAGTGTGAGTCGCTATTGATCTGTTTGCGCCGGGTTGACGGCTTCTCGATCCTCTCGAAGTGTCATCTCACAAACACAATACCGAAACAAGTGCAGCGTCCGTCCATTCCTCTCAAAAACTTGAGATCCCGAGAGAGACGGAACAGTTTTAACTTTCATGTCTTGGCCTGCCGAGCTCTCTCTTTTATTGCCAACTTCTGGGCTCCCCTGAACGAAACGTAGGCAACCCCAACATCACTTCCATCTCCTGTTCCGCTCCGCAGGAAGTTTCTGCTTTTGTCGAGATGAAATCCACAAACGCAATTTATATTTCTGATTTACAAAATCTGTTTATCTGTATTTTGGTATTTTTTCATCTAACTTTTTTTCGGTACTTATCGTTTAAGCTACCCGACTATTATAATACGTTCAATATTCAGAAACACTAAAACAGTTTCATTCGTCAAGCGAAAGTATCTACGATTTGTCAACATGGCTCGTACCATACGACTCAGCTAAATTTATATGTTTATGCGTACTTAAGTTTCCTGTTCGTTTATAAGTACTGTATCGAAGGGTGCACATTTATAATGAAGCATTACAATTGTTTAAATTGAACGCTAGTGGAATTATTTATGACAAAACTCCGTAAAAAATTAAATGGAACTTAGTAAGGCAGTTTTTCGGCCTAGCATAGGATTGCAAACAACGTTTTGTTCCAATAACTATTTATTTATTATTATTTTCGTAGATAATTCTATATATATATATATATATATATATAATAGGGTACCGTTTCCTCTTGTATGTAACTTCTGATTTTCTTCGAATTCTGCAGTATGAAATTTGGACTAAATATTTTCCAGACATGTCAACAACAGTCTGTATTTGATTTAACGTGTCAAAAAATTACAATTTTAATTTGTCTAAAATTGTCAATTGTTTTTGGCATTAATTCCATATGCCTGTATATAGTCTCCTGCATAGCCTGAAGCACTGGGTCTATAAAACTAAAAACTCAAAAACTTCATAAATTAATCGACTATGTTCGACTGTGTGTTTTAACTGCAGTATTATTAAAAAAAATAAAAAGTTTCTGATAGTAACTTACATTATGAAACTGTAAACGCAAATTTAATATAGATAAAGCGTGTAAAATATATTTAAAAAAATATTTACCAGGCACTTTAAGGGACACTCTAAATATTCATGCACTCTATGAATGTAATTTTCCATCGTGGGAAGTTGATATACTGAAACTTACTGAAATTGAATACCCATGATACCATTCATTGTACTAATTACATTTTCATTAAATAATCGTACCATAACAATTAGTGTAGTTAGGATTAGATCTTTTTCGAACTCAATTTGAACGGCTACGTAGAAAAATACCGCTATCTCTATTTTATTATACATATTTAATTTATTTACAGTCGCATCGACATTAGCGATTCTTTATGGGTACTCATTTTGCGTTGTCGGGGGACTAATTGAACATACTTTCCGGGAATATCAACAATAAACACTGTATATGGTCATCAGATAATGCTGGTTATAACTTTAATAACATTTTATAGTTTTATATATTAATCCTTATACCTTTTGACGGTTAATAATGCCATTTCTCATTAATTCAGCATTTTAATTTATCATTGACAAATAATTTTGTTCTAATACCATTAAATGTATTTCATACGAAGTCCACCTTTATCACTATCATTCTCTCATCCGATATTTACTACTAACATATTAATTCATGTATGCCGACTAGTGTATATATATATATTTAAATGATTTCCAAAAAAAAGGAAATAAAAAACAAACAGAAATATATCGCAATGTTGTTGTATGATTCAAAACGTAAAACCATATTGCCTCCAGCTGTAATTATAACAAAATTGAGTTATAAAAACCAACCCATCATATAGAATACACAATTTCACATTCTTTTGTCGAAATTCTCAATTAACCTATTGTAAATATACATCAGAACTCGGATTTTTGCTTTAAGGGTTCACTTTAAAATAATATCATTTTTATGTTGGCGGAAAGGATAGAGAGTAGAATTAATTAGTTGAAAATATTACCTGAGATTAAAAATGAGGAAATGTTTCCATTTATTATGTTTCCCAAAAACTCAGAAAATAAATGTCTTCAACTTTTGGATGTTTCTTAAAAGAATTAGTGACATCTTTTGAGATTGTTTATGTTAAATTTTAAAACTACTGGTTCAGATAGAGTTAATTAAAACTTATATGATTGTTGTAAATACAGTACCATTGAAGGAAATAATACAAATTTTTTAATTGATTGAAACTAAGTTTCTTCCTATACAATACCCTAAAACTTACGACGTAAAACCAAAATTTTCTAGTTTTTTTAAAAAAATTTAATATTTTGTGGTCACGTTATCAATACTATGATACACAGTTTTCAGTAAATACACTTATTAATTTGAGGAGTAGTACAGATCAATATCATTACATTGCATTAAATATTATTTGTGTACACCTAAAAAGAAATATTGTTCTTATGAGCTATGCGTTGATCCACTCGCCATTTAAAGTATTTTATGGGAATATGTTTGGTCAATACTGTAACTTCAGCGTCAGTTTTAGAGTGTTTGCCCCGTTTATCGGTCAGACCACGGTACATATACACAGGCCTACGTTAAAACAGTGGAGATAAGCGTGGGCTCACGAACAATACCGCGACAACTTCTCTGGAAATCCGACGTGCGTGACGCTGCCGGCTACAAATCATCGCCTCACAAGTCTTAATCACCTTCAACCAGCGTTATTTATGGTCACGATAACCTCACAATTTTATTACAAAACGGTGTAGGCGTTATTATTTTTCTATATACATGACGGGTAGTCCGGGGGCAATATTAATTACTAGCGGCTGCCCACGACGTCGTTTCCATGTTTGTTTGAGAACAAATATAGATATGCCTTTTGTCAGGAGAGGCTGGGTTAAGGATATTTACCTAACGATTACCCGATATTAATGTGGACCGAAACAGAACCAAAAAATTCTCAAAAATGTTTAATAATTGGGAGGGCATCGTAAACATGTATCCCAGATAAACACGAGTATTCTCTACTTCGAAGAAACGAGCCCAAATTAGCAAACGGTATGGAAAAGTGAGTTGTCAAATAAATATTCTTATAATGCTTGAATACCGTCAAAATTGTCCTCCAAACAGAATAATGAAAATGCAATATGTAAATGACGATGATTACACTAACGATGGCATTATACTATACATGCTGTTTAATGCTATGATACGATATTAAATATGCTAATGATATTTAAATTCCAATAGTAGTAATAATCAACTTCGTATTAATTAACCAATAATAGTAATGATATTAAATTCCAAAAGGTTATTGATAATACTATGGATGCCAGAATTATTTGTAATATTTACTAAAAATAACTAACAATGGACGTAATGCTTTATTTTTATTTACGTATTGTAACATCCCATGTTTATGGAGACATAACATAATTTTATTTTATAATCATTCTTATCCATTTTCGAAATTTTAATATTTAAAAATGCTTGTTTCGATAATGGATAGATTCCATTATTTGATTTTAATTTTTCATTTGACTTAAAATTATTTATATTTTCAAAATTAATTAATAATTTTTTCTTTATTAATTGATCCCGATAAAAATTTTTGCTTTAACTCGCAACAATCCTGTCTAGTAAAACATCTGAATCTGATTATTCCGTTATTGGATTCCATAGACAACAGTTCCATAATCTCTAGCGGCCATTTTCACTAATAGGCCAGAATCAGATTCAATTATTTGGAACAAATCTGTATAATCTTCAGCATGGACATTAATTTTTTTCTAAATTTTCGGAACGTTCTTTTCGAGATAGATACACTCTGAAGACGCCGCCTCCTTCCTGAAGGACTTTTTTCTTGCCAATCGTCTACGTGAAGTGTGGTTCCGGACCTGTACTGTGCATCGTGGAAGTAAGCCGAGTCCCGAACTTCAAAAGGTGTTGTGGAACTTCCCAAATTCTTGTCCTGCGCTGCATTTTGAGAGCTGAAATTTTCATTGTTTCGATCCACAGAGCAGGTCGACAAGGGTTTAATAACATTATGTGCCTGTGGATAGACGTTTTAGCTCAATTCAATGTGTTTTTTTATTACCATCAAGGTGTATACACAAAAATTGTTTTTTTGAATGTCTTTTTCCTTTTTTTTAATATTCAGAGGCAGAGAAATTTGTTTTTTGTTTCTTTTTCCTTTTCTGTTTTTGAAATATTCGGTGACATTAAACAGTGTAAGTGAACATTTATATGATTATTTTGAAGTTATAAACGTAATTTCTTTACTCAATTATACTGTTTTATATATAATGAATTCGTGTAATTATAGTTGTCATTATTTGTTTTTTATAAAAACAATACTTTTCCCAGCACACTCCACTGTAAATATAACCTTGTATGTGTTCAATGTCAAAATTCGGTTTCCCAAACCCAAGGCTCTTGGCGTATTTGTTTCTCAACAAACCTTATAATCTTGAGTATCTTAAACCCATCAGAGAAGTTAACCGAAAGGGGAGGTTATAGTATAGATGCAACTGCGTCTCGTAAATTTTTTAATGAGTAGGTATATAGACGTCGTTCTGTTATTTATCTGTCTCTATATACGTTAATTAACTATATTTCCGTAAATTTTGAGCCCCTGGAGCGATTGATTATAAATTTTGTTCAAATTATTTTGCGCATCCGCGGTGGGGTCTTTATGTTTACCACAATGGATGATTGTAGGTGAATTGTGAAAATTATAAAGGCGACATATGTTAGTGTCTAATTCATGCATTCATGGATTTTAGTATTTAATACTGACACTTCTCATTACGTTTAAGTGAGTGTTAAGACCCCTTAGCAATAAGGGGTGAAAATGTTTGAAGAATAGAGTCTAAAAAATATATTAGTGTCTAATCCTTCCGAAGATTGATTTGTTAACATCTCCATGACATTTAAGCCTAAATTTGGTAGAACATAATTCATAATTCTGTAAATAGAATACCGGGGAATATAACTGAATGGACTAGCTTAACAGATAAAGGAAATAGTGAGGCAGTTTTTATACCAGTGATACCAGTCACTAACAGAGATTTCAATTTCCATTGACCGAGATCAATAAGTTACAGGAACAGTTGATTAATTATTGTAGAGTGGATTAGAGATCGCTATTTTGTGGACTACTTTACGCTACTTTCTTAAGAGCGGGTTTATTAAATAGTTAATTCCTAATCCTCGAGGTGAAGCTAAATGTGTTGTTTGTAATCAATTTTCGAGTAAAATTAATATTATAAAATTTTTTTAGAAGACTTTATAATTTTTATCTGTACTTAAACTTTTAAATATCTGGAAATAATATTAATTTCATTTTGAATTATGTGTAATAGAATATATGTACAAGTAAATACCTGGGTAGTCAGTTAGTTCCATGTAATATCTGTCATGTTCAATCTAATAACTTATATTATTTCTTGATTATAATTGAGCCGATTTAAGTAATTAGCCGTGATAATTGCTCTTGCGCTATATTTGGGTAAAGATCGACAGGAAACTTCAGAATCTTTGTCTCAATTTATAAAAGGGTTCCATTTAATATTATTAATAGCTTACATTATTTGAGTTCTAAATCTTTTAAGGGGCAGTTATTAATATTTTTAATAGAAAATGCTTATAAATTATGTTATTATTTATGATAATTGAATAGGACTTTATGTTTCTTTAAAAAGAGTATTTGCAGTTTTTCGTCTGAATGAAAATGCAATGAGATTCGGCGGACCAAACCCGTGGGAGAAGCAGCTCTTCCACATCTGCTGTTTGCAGACTCTTTCTGAAAAGTAGACGCTTACTAGCAATGGTGGCCGCTTCCACTGAAATGGAAAGTTTTCGGCGATGAGGGTTATACAGACTGTTTCCCCAGCACCGTAACCAATAAAATATATCCTGATGACATTCCTTTGAAGCGTTAGCTACGGAAAATACCTTTTTTGCAATCGACATGTGTCCGAAAAGCGTTTTATAACATTTTGTGGTGACTCAAGAACATGAAATTATCAAAAGAAGATTTGTATTTTCATGTATAAAGCTAAACTATAATATGAGGTAGAAGCATCGAAGAACTCAATGAAAATTATTGTTATGAAAGGTTAGTAATATTTAAAATGAAAAATATACGTATTTAAAAAAATTAATAAGAAGAAAAATAGACAAAAGATTTGATATAAATACCACACCACGTTTCTAGAAACCTTGTTCCTGAATTCACGTGTTAAGAAAACTAATAACGCAAGAAACTTAGAGAAACACAACTCCACAGTTCACTTGACAATCTCAAATCTTGTATTTTGAGCTTTTGAGATTGTCAAGTGAACTGTGCAGTTGCTTCTCTCTAGGCTCCTGTGTTTTAGTCTTCTTTGTACGTGAAGTAAGGAACAAGGTTTCCAGAAACGTTGTGTGGTAGTTATATCACCACTCTTGTCTGTATTTGGCTATTTTTCATCATCTTTTTATTATTATTATTATTATCAGAAATAAGTGATATTCATTTGTCTGTTATTTTTTTTTAATACGATGCAACGTCGTATACTGTAAATTGTCTCCTAGATACGGTGAGGACCTTTCTAAATAAAAATGTGTGTGGAAAGCACGCTTCTCGGCAGGAATAATGATTATGCAACCAGCTTCACAAAATCATGTGTCACTTCTATCTTGTATGTGTTTGTGGCTATAGTTTATATACGCAACCCATCTTTCCATTAATCAGGCTTATTTACCTTTCTATCTGACATTAACTAGTCCAACTCTGCGTCTTTGTATAATGAACGAAATTTTCCCAATTATTTTTTAGTAATTCGCTCCTCCACTTAAAGAATGTAATTCTTTCTATGTACAGCAAATGATGAAAAATAATAATTTTTAACATTCACTACATTTGTATTGGAGCAAGGATGGGAAAGTAACTATTGCTAATTATGCGCACTTTTACAATACTTGCATTACTTTTAAATAAAGTATTCTGTGAATAGTTACAGATAATTTTAAATACTCCGTACACAAGTAAATGGAGACGATTTTTTAAACTGGATTATAATTAAATAAATAAATCGAAGTTTTATCAGAAATAATTATAACAATTATTTCCGGAATTGCGGAATGAAATATCATACTCCTCTTGCGAATACAATAAACGCTGTACCATAGAATCGTGTTCGTTTCAAACTATATTGAAGTTCGCAGTTACAATTTTCTATTTCACCGTGGTCATGATATCCCTTTTGGAGAATAGACTTCGACCAGTGAATTAATATTTTTTACTTGAGACCTTGACTTTGAATAATTTATTAAACTTAAATATTCTTCTTGTTTTACGAATGTAGTTTTTATAGTTTCAATAAACTATGAAGAGACAGGAAGTATGTATATTTGAATTTGTTAAAACCTTATTATTCGCCAATCAACATTCTAGTTACGTCAGTTACAATGCAGATAGATACATTAGTTGTCGTTCCTTACTGACATATTCATCTGAGGCAACATGAGATTAAGATGCACTACATTAAGATAAATAACCTATTCCATTAGGTAATACATGCCTAGCCGTCAATATTAATTATATAACCACTTTGAGGCCTTCACGAAGAGCATTAAAAACAAAACAAAAAGTAATAAATTGTCTGTAACACCACCATATATTTCCTTCTCCCCCACCAACTGTATTACTACTGGCTATCACTACGGCTAAAAGTTTTCATAATTTTTTAAATTATTTATTTTACACATAATAATAAAATTATTTTCGGATCTCTACTTATTATTATTGAAGAAAGTTTTTTATTTTCTTGACTTCCAACCTTAAATTACATAACTACGTCTTACTTTAGTAACAATCCAAAGTTTTGGGTGAGGGGTGCGAAACGTTCCTGTTGTGCTGGTAGCATATCGCAGGCCTTGGCTGTTCAGCGTCCAGAAGAGTACAAATTTCAGATTCCACGCGTTATCTTTCAATTCACGAGTCTCGTTAATTCTGTTTAAACTTTATCTAAAGACACACAGTAAACCTGATGACGATGGTGGAGCTTGCCGTCGAAACGTTGTTATTTAACAAACCATTGGACCGGGTTGAGACCCGAGATTTGTATCTGCCACAGATTCACCACCTACCGCACTCCTTTCTTTTCTCTAGATCACCGCAACCTATATGTGACGTATGCCAGGCTGCCGTGACGATCCAGCATATCCTCTACGACTGCCCAAAGCACGACAGGACTAGACGAGCCACAATACACGAGAAGGGAGATATGTTCGTCAGCAGCGGCAATAAATAACTTACTAAAGTTTAGCAAGGAAACCGGCATTCAAGATCTAATCTAAATAGACAATAAATCTGAGACTAAGAATAAAATGTATAGGTAATATCAATTAATTGTAATAATTTCATACAATAGGAAAGTCACAAATGACTTTTTTGTTGACGCGACTATAAACAATAAATTTTAAAAACAGATTCACCGGGAAAACCTTCGTTCTCTTGATCTAAATACATCACTCTGACCCGTGCGTAAACGTGGTTAAAGTTTTAGTTGTTTTTTTTCTCCGCGACTGAGATATCCTCATCCTAGTTCATTCAGTTTAATAACTTAAAGTAAATGTCGGATAACTGTATATTGTAAGCGACCATCTGAATAATGTATGTGTGGTATGAGGTCGAGGAAGGCAATGGCCGTGAACGGAGCAATGCCGCAGTACTTGCGCTATTTCGTCCAAGTTGATGTTACTGCTGCTGTATTTTGGAGTACGGTAGCAGAGCAGTTCCACTGAAATTGTATTGCACTCTGTCGCCGGAAACATGTCACATAAAAACGAACAATGTCTGTCCTATGCCAGATTCGTGCTCACTTCTAAAATACAATTCGGCAGTCATCGTTTGTTACACTCCACAAGTTGTTGCCATGTACAATTCTGGAAATGCGTCTCAGCTTCCACGGTATAAAAGGGCAGGTCCTGAGTCTGTTTAGAACTGATTTACCTATAAATTACTTTCCAATTCTTGTGACACCTTAAATATATTTTCTCTCGAATATACGGAGAAAATATTACACTTAAACAATATGAAATTCTGAGGTACATAATTGGGAAAGTAAAGCATTCGACAAAAATTAAATTTAAATTGGTTAAAATTTATTTTATGAATAAAATGAAATTCCTGAATTATTTTAAGCATATAGTAAATAAACACTGCGTGTAATCCGTCAAAAAACGCAAAACACAATGAGTAATGCTTATTAATTGGCTTGAAACTCCACACAACCGACTTCAGAATGGTAAAATTTTGGGAATATTCGTACGTCAGAATTATATTTTATCAGTCCATAACGTATTTTCTTTGTGAAAGCATCACAGAGATGTAAGAGTCATAAAAATTACGAAATTCATTGGAAAATATTAAAACAAAGTTACTTTTTATGCTAACATCTTGATATCGTGAGTCTTTTCAACGTTTATATACCGTATATTTATTTAAATTTCAGAATATATTAAAAAAATTCCAGTGTTTGTTAAATTTATCCCGTGCTTTGTAGATAACCAACAAGCCAATAATGAAAATTTTAAGCATAAACTTTAAATTAATTTATTAGATCAATTTATATGCCATCATAACGTAAAGTTATTTTCTGCCTCGTGAAAGAAGTCTAAGGCCAAAATGGTCTTTACTGTGCGACTGAGCGAGGCGAACTCTCATTTTAATGTAAAAGAACCGCTTTTTATATACATATGTATCAAGCGAAACCAAAAAAAAACAAGCATGCTTCGCTTAAAAATTATTCGTTTTCTAGTTTAGAACTTTAGACTCTTTTTGGACTTTCAGCTTTTGCATAGATAAATATCAAGTAATAAAGAGAAAACCACGAACTATTCATTAATGAAGCATCAATTAGAATATAAAAATTTTAAACAGAGAATATCTCTAGTATTTGGCTACTACCGCTTGAAGCTATATGGTTCAGCTTACGTCGAATTAACCAAACTCCTGCGTTCACAACAATACCTTTTGTTCACGCCGACAAGAAACAATTCTGAGTTTCGGAAGAGTAATAAATCTCACGACATGCTGAATGAATGGTAATTAGCCCCGACGTAAGAGAAAGACGGTTAGAAGCAATGGCTTCAGGTTCTATACAACTCCACGCGTCAGTAAATATTCATTTATCTTTACTTTTTCTCCCAAAAATTTAGTTAAATATCATCTACTTATCCACTTTTAAATAAAGTCCATCGCCTATATTAGAAAAAATTCAGTATCTGTTCATGTTTTAGCAGAAACCTAGTTTAAAATTTTATTTAATGGCTGAAAATATGCTTTAATAAATTATGAATACTTTACGAACAACTGTTTTATAATTTTTATATTATGAAATGAGTTGTCTCTTTTAATTTTCAGTTATTTAAGAGGGTACTTTATTTATTTACTAGCAGTATTTTATAAACTACTAGAAATACTCCTCCTTACATTATCATTAAATATGTAAAACGACCTGCAGTAATTTGATCCACATGGAAACAGAATTCCCCTCTCAGTGTTTCAGATATGGGATGCAGAGAATGCTGTTGAGTTTTCCACTAAGGAGGCTCACATAATTAGAGTTTGTTCGTGGGAATTTCGATATTTTGTAATAATAGACTCGGGCCGCGCTTCAAAACATAATTATTTCTAAATTTATTTCCCACATATCACGTGAAAGCTTAACGTAGAAAGTTAGCATTTTCACACTCATATTCAGAAAGTCAGGCTTACTTTAAACGGTTATAGATTTACATTTAAATCACAGTTGCTACACTTAAATGAATATTTAATAAAAATACAACAGAAATATATTTTTTTGACATTTTAATACCTCACATTAAACAATTAGCATAAAAATGTTAATTATAGATATAATTAACAAAATTAGCATTAACTACCAATACATTGTAATATACAATGGTTCACCTTACACGTACGTTGACGACGCTTTCTTTTGGTAAGCGGCATACTGCAATTTCAAATCATTATAGAATTCGATTAGCCGACCTCCTGTGGTGTAGGGGTCAGCGTGACTGTTTCATATCACAGCGATTTCAGGGTTCGAATCCCGACGAGGACATGGATGTTTGTGTGCGTGAGAGAAACTCTCGGCAAATCAGTCCCCCGGCTAGAAAAATTATTTCTCATACTGGGTCGCTAATAACCAGAGCTTTCGATCAATATAAAATAAAGAATTCGAGTGGTGATGAATACAGTTATAACTGCTGCTGTAAATTCAGTTCCCTCTGCTTTCTTTCATGTCAAAATCCAAAACATAAACTTGGAACATAAAATCGTCTATTTCTCGCGAAATGGTGAGAAGGCGAGCACGAATAATTTTTTTGGTGGCTTTGGAGTTACAGTGTGAATCTAATAAATTAGCCACAGGTATATTAAACATCACATTATCTTTCTGCAACAAAATTTCATTTTTGGAGTCAATTAGTAGTTTCTGTCTAATTCGCAGACCTTGGGCATACAGTAAGAGTCATCTATTCCTATTGGAATATTCGGCCAGCTGCCTCCTAAACCGGTCGAGGCACGACGAGGGGAAAGCTGCGATCCCTCAGCAAACACCTCTCCCGCCATCGGAAGGGCGTGGGACAAGGACCAAAGGCCGACCTACCTGATGTAGGTTTTCTAGGATTTTCCCTGCATCACTTTTCGGCGAATTGCCGGGTAGGATCCTGAAACCATAGCCCTGGGACCCTAGTTAACCCTTGGCTACCCTCCTTTACCCTTCCGCATTCCCCCTTTAAAATCCTAACCTATTAAAGGGGAGTTGCCACCATACGGATTATCCTCATGTAGTCAAAAAAGTCCGGATGTTACGATTTTCCGTGACTGTTTGCTGTATTACGAATAGTTGATAGAATAGTTATAAAATTATCCCCTTTCATTTGATTACTATGTGGCTTTACGTAAGTGCTAAGAATCTATTTTCTTCCACCTTTCGATCTCCCTAAAGACGAACAGTATCTTATTATTATAAACGTAAAAAATTACTGTATTTATCTTCCTATTTTCAACTATACAACTCATTCTGATTTAGTTTCCTTTTTACCATTTATTGCTGTTTACAATATTCGTCCGATATTTAAATCACTCACTCGATTTTACTCCGTTTTGGTTCGATACTTATTTCGAACTATTAATTTTATTTATTCTTCACACAAAAAATAATTAGCTGCCCGAAAAACGTACTTTTAATTTTATTAAGATACGAATCAATATTGAAGTAAAATTTATACGAATATAATCATTAAATATTTGTATAAAATAGCGCCAAAATTTCAACTACATTACTTATAAACCAAAAACTGTTAATGCCTAATCATTTTTCATTTATGACGGATTTTTTTTGTGAGTAAAGGTTAAAAAAGTGCACGTCCAAAAGGAAACTGTATAAAAGCGCGGGGTCAAACGTATCTTTTTTATGAGACGTCCAATATACAAAAAGCCACCTCCACCTGCCTTTCACAAAGTTATCGAGGCTGCCAAATAAAAGTCCAGTGCGCGTCTTTTTTTCGGACCCGAGCCATTACGACTGCTAACACGCATTTACGCAGTCCATAGCAGCTGCTTTATAGACTGATGCCCCTGCCCCTCCCATGCGCCTCTCATTATTGTTGCGTACTGGCGGGCCCTCGGATTTAATTGAAAGTGTCCCACAGGATGTAAGTTATTAGTTGGATACACAGGCAGGCTGCCCCGGCGGTTAAACACACTGCAGCTCTTATATATGTGCTGCGCGGAAGCCAACCTGTGTAATTAAAGCGAGCGAGGGTAAATTCCTGGCTGAGATATGCCCCGCCACACCGACCGTTCTCTGTCGCGACCAACAAACGAGAACACGCCGAAAAATGGTTACAGCTTCATGCGTAATTAGCCCCGGCTTGGCTGATTGCACGCCCGTTTCATAACATTAGGCCACTGTTCCAAGAAAGGGAACGACGGGTCTTTGACACGTTATTACATACTCATGTGCTGGTTATTAAATGGGTGAGACTTAAGCGACGCTGAACCGAACCAGCTTCGCGTGTATGTAAAGTGTCAGTAGGGGTAGTTTGAAGTTTTTATTTTACTCCGTTTCTATGTTCGTAATGTACATCAATGATGTAACAGGAACGCAATGGTGGCAGTAATCCGGCATCTGTCTACAGAGTCACAGACAAACTTCGCCTCACTCAAGGTGCTGTGACATGCGTGCCGATTAATAGAAAATAAACTAGCCACTAGCATATTTCTATTCGGGGCACCGTTATTGAACTGCGAAACATAATGAAAGACTATCCTAATTTTTACATACGGTTAAAACAAGCACGGAGACTGAGCGATTTTCGAAACATATTACGTGGCGAACCGTTTTCAGTTTATTCGCAGAACTTTAATTTTCTTTTCGAAGCACAAATCTAATTAATATACAGCACATCTTTTACAAATGATAGAACATTGCTCTATTTATCTTACATTGAAAATAGTTGAGTAATCATGAATAAGAAAAAAAGTCAACGTCTTCTAATACTAATACTAGGGCCTACATTCTAATTGGCAAGGTACTTACTATTAAATACCTCAAATTTATAAGTTATATCTGCTTGTGAATTTAGCACGGGATTCTCCGCTGTGATTTTATTTTGTTTTAATTCCCATAAATATGATATTTTGACACGAAATTATATACTCGCTGTGGTAGGCTCGGCAGTCGGTAATTGGTAATGCAAGATACCTGGAAGTTAAACGAACAAGCCTTACTATTCCAGTATTTATACCAGTGTTTCCCAACATTTTCTTACATTTCTAATACCCTCTATATAACACTCTATATACCCTCTATATAACATTTTCATATTAAAAAATGGGTTTAATCGCTAGAAGGCCAAACTTCAATTGGTGCATCACATTTCTTTATTAATAATAATACTGTTCACAAACAAAGTAATTAAGCACTGGGCAATCTATCGAACTGGGGCAATAATATCGGATTCTCCTCCAACCCTCCTGAGGTTAAATCTATAATTTCCACCAGAAAGAGAAAATTCACGCCCCTGCTCCTACAAATATCTGGAGAAAGAACAAACTATGTAAAAAAAATATTAGGAATTATATGGGGCTCAAGAATTAACAGAACCTGGCAACGAACTAGGAAGACCGACAAAAACGGACCAATCCACCAGGAACTCCACGACAGCGCAGACCTTCGCCATATAAAACAACGCTCCCAGAAGACAGAAAATCATCATTTCCCGCTTGAGAATCCTCCACAACAAATTAACGCCCTCATATATTTATTTTTTCAGGGAACCTCAACAAACCTGGAGACATGCGCCTTCCCACTCTGCATCATTCATATTCTGTTTGAATGCACCAAATACGCACACACAAGAAGGACTACCTTGGACAGTGCATCTATAACAGATCTGAAAAAAAAACCTGGAAGCTATGATTGTGAGTAATAATAATTTCTATGAGTTTCATAATTGCATCATATAAATCTATAGCGACTTATATTTTAAAATATAATTTTTTGAAACAAATTAACTTCATTTCACTTATCCTAGAATTCATGGCCCAATATATTCTACTTGTTCCTGAAATTTAGCAGTAAAATAATAAGGTTGCAGGCGAAGAAATGTATACTAATTTTTTACTTCAGTACTTTATCAGTAAGAAAGTAATTTAAAATATTTTTCGTCTAAGGACAATAACACATATAAGGAGGTAATAATAAAAATAAAACAGAAAAGCTGAGGTAATAAAATAATGGCTACTAACTTATGAATCATGCGTCTTTATTATTTCGGCGTTTTCATACATAATGGTTTAGACTCGATTTTACAAAATAAACTTATAACAATTATACGCTTCTGAGGATCACACTTAAATAAAGTATATAGGGAACAAGAAGACCAGTTCTCTGGCAGAGTTATTTCTAATAATCGCTAGCAATGTGACGCATTTTTCTTTTCAACTGTTTCACCGTTAAAGCAGGAACAGATACCCAGCCACGATGTAACACTCAAAACGGTCATGGAGGCGATCTGTCACAAACGATGATTGATTGAACGAGGGTTATGGCGCCACTTCTTTCGGAATGTGTCACAAAGGAGCAGACACCTAAATTATCATGGCTGCAGTTGTAATCAATTTGTACTCTTTCATACATTTTTCTGGCATGTTTTCTCTCGAAGTTTGCTTGCATGAAAAAATAAAGCAGAAACATAAACGTATATAGAAACAGCGGATTTATTTAAATAATTACCTGTAAATAGTTGTATTTATAATTTTTTAAACTGAAATAGATTGAATTCTTCTGTAATCTTTTAATGCGCAAATATACAACTTTTCATCCAATCCAAGTCAACGTCAGTATCAGTAGGAAGATTCATAACGTGTTTCTAAATGTTACCTTCCTCTGTATAGGAATAAAAAAAAGTGTTATTGGACGTCCTATTGTACAACAGGGCAGCCGTAGTTTACTCAATCCAACGTCAATTCAGAAAGCAATTCCTCGTATAAACTGAAGAACAAATATCAATCACAGTCAATGAACAGCAAATGAATTACAGAACAGAGAAACCAACATGAAATTCTGAAAAATTACTGATAACATTTTTTTCGAGATTGAAGGACTCCATACTTTTAAAGTATCGAAATAGTTTTTAGGTAAATGTTCTCTAGTCGACATTCATGTTTAAAAAAATAAATATATAATTCAATAATATAGAGAACGGTTTCTCAAACTGAAATCATAGAGGCCATGAAATTAAATTAAATTGAATTAAATTATCAGGATGAGTTCGGTTCCTGGTCCAGTCGAAATTTACATAAATAAATAAATTTTTTATATATTTCCCTTTAAACTGCGTGGTTTACCAAACCCTGCCATTAGCGACCATATTTTGAGTGCAATTAATATGCAAAGTTACTCATTACACTTTCTATATAAATACTAACTTGACATGGAGTCATAATTGGCTCGGAACGATTCTAGTGTCCAGCACACAAACGATACCTCTCCAAATTGAAACACAATATGTTAAAGTAATTTATATTTGTCAATTTTTTAGTAATACGACTACTTTGTTGTCAAAATTGATGGAATAGGAGGTAATGTCCTAGGAACCTTGGTAGAGTAGACATGGAATGACCCGAGTGTCTATTAAAAAACAACTACTTTATGCACCACATTTTCACAGTATTGTAGGTGTTGAACTTCTTTAAATAACACTGGAGTACGATGACACGTGTATATATATATATATATATAACCTGTTTAAAGTTTCAATAAGGCGTAACAGTAAGAAGGTCGCCCCTCGATGGGTGATCCAATAATTGTGTTGGCAGATATTTTTCCACAGACGAAAACTTTGTTTATCAGTAAAATGTATTACTGATAATATATCAATATTTTCGAAATTATGTAAAAAATTTATTTGACTGTAACTCATTGTTTCAGTTGCCTTTTAATAGATAATTAAGATTTTCATTATAAGCAACTATGCGAATTTAAATTAAGTTCTTAACTACCTCAGGCTTTAAACCTATATTATCGTACGGTTCATATAATTTTATTGTTATTGCATATCAATTAAAATAAATTAAATTGTGATGAAATAAGATGAGATGTGTTCCTGAGTAGTACGTATGGTAGGAATTTCAGTTCTCAGACAGAATATTGGCAGTATAACTATTCCTAGGCCCAACATAAATTAATTACAGTTCGAGTTACATGGCCGCTTCGTTCCCGGAAATAATCAACAAACCAATGCCGAGAGTATTAAATTAAATACAAATTTTAGTATCACCTTACAGGATATAGACATGGTATTGAATCACAATGTTGTTTTCTAATTAATATTTATTGGAAACAATAGTTAGGAAATACAGAAAGCAAGAGTGAGGACTGCAGAGATCAATATTCAAATTATATTAATAACAATAACCAAATATATAATTTCAATGATGAAGTAAAAAATTATTTATAATTTGAATTGTGTTATATGAAAAAGTGTTTTAAAACACACGCTGAAGACTCGTAAGTAAGTCTAAATCGTGTTTTGAAAATATCGTGGTTGTCAATAAAATTATTTCCGATGCATAACATGGATTGTATCCTCTAAATAATAATTTTTAAAATGGAATTATGTTTCCTCATGATTTTATATAACTCGTAATAATAACAAAAATAGTAATGACAAGAACCTTAATTGTGTAACTGGGCAGTTTTTATATATTAATCGATGCTAGAGTAGACGGAAGACAAGCTTCGCACAACGGTGAATAAGTATATTAGAAACAAAGCCAGCATATTACGTCAGCAAATAGATCGAAGGGTACACATGCTGATCAATAGCAATGCAATTTGGTTAGAGAGATCAAGTCTAGTTTGAACTTATCGATACTAACTAAGTACGAAACGGAACCGAGTTTTGATAGTAGACAAATAATAGAACTTTGATTATGGGGACTGTACCTGAAACATATCAGTTGGTAATACGGAAGAGAAATTGTATTCTGAGTGCATTTGGAAGACGGACGATAAGTACGAGATCGGAACAGAGAATATGATGGCAACCGACCCAGTTAAATGATAAGTATGGCACCCCTAGCGTCTATATGAGTAAATGGCAAAATGATGATAATTTATATTTCAGGTACGAACTTATAAAAATATTGTGTGCCTATTTCTCCAAACTCTATTTCACAAAGCGTTTTTAGTATTTGCAGCATCTGAAAAATCGAATGTATGTGAGTGTGCATGTTCCGAATACACTATTAAAAGCATGGGACAATTTGAAGGGGCTGGTATTTTATAAAAATACTACTCATATTGGCGTCGATGCAGTTTGTGTGTTATTTATTGCCTAACGACATTATAGGTAGGGGTAGAAAGGGGTGAAAAATTAATGAGAAAGAAACTGAGATTGGTGTCGAGTCCTCCATTTTGGTGCTTGCTGAGTTTATAGACATTCATTCATGATGTCGGTTAACTTCTAGTTCAGTTCATTTAATATGGGGTTGAGATGGAAATGGGGTAAATATAAAATGAACCCAGTTATGTGTCGTATTAGAAGTTTTAGGTTTCGCTGATTTGCATAGTGACATTCGTAGTACCGATTTAGTTTAAGTTCAGCCCCCATCGGCATAAATGTGGAGGAGGGGTTGAGAAGGTGAAAATGGTCTTAAATGGCCCATGTTAATATCGAATCCAAGGTATTCACTGTCCTTCAGATGAACAATGACACTTCGAACCCCTGTAAAGTCATTTTAGCAGTCGGTATGCGGTGGAGTAAAAATAGGTTAATTATAACATATTTAAAATGTCCAGAGAGAAATATCGAATTAATTCATATTATAGGCTAATATAAATAGCAACTACTAAGCAAGCAGTGGCCTCGGATCCGATTACCTGTCCTTTCAAGTTCTTTCTATCTCACCTCTTTGAAGTAAATTGTAGAATGCTAAAATAAATTCGTCAAATAATTTAAATTGTAATGAAAATCCATGATACTGAAAAATAAAAATATTTTATTTACAATTAAGCCCCCACTATTACAATAGAAATGATATATTCCAAATTCCGATAGATACGTGCTACGGATTAAGTTCAATTCTACTATGTCGTACCATGAAGTTAGTTATTTATAAAGCATAGAAATGCCAAGGAAGGCGTTGTTTTACATTGCGTTTGACCTAACTGACATGACATGGATTTCGTTGGACTGGGATTGTTGTTCCGTGCAGGTTAATGGCTCGTAAAACGTTTTAACTCGTCTCTGGATCCATTTGTCTCGGTTTACTTCGATCTTAGCGCAGATTCACGCCGGTCAGATTAAAAGAAGGATTGCTGTTTCAACTGTGACAACGTTTATACCATAATAAATTATTGTGTTTAATACTCAAAACAACCAAACAGATAAACGCACGCCCCCGTAGTTATAATTATAAAAATTCTAAGAACTGTGTAGTTCAGGATACCCTGGAAATAGAGGTTTGATCTATTGATAGTATATTTCCTTTATGATCATTGAATATTCTCGGGCCATGGTAATCGTTATGAAATAAAACTAGTAGTAACTAAATGGAAAGCTTTTCCGCGTATACAATTAGATTATATATGCTTTATAAAGTACCGCGCAAAAAATTAACAGCACATAAACTTATCTTGACAGACATTCCCATGTATACTAATATCATCAAGATGGTTCCGTAGGTAAATTGCTTTTGGTACATACAATTGCGATTCCAGTATCTAAATACTAATTCCACCTGGCAAAAAGAATATAGAGGAATGTATATCCAGTCCCGTAAATCATTTTGCAGTGAGCTGCATTGTTTGTACAATATTTCAATGCTCTAGAACATTATATTTCGCCTCAATAAATCTGTAACCGTCATTTCTAAATTCAATATCATCTGCAATATATATCGTCGATTTCCCACATAAAACGATATAAAACTTATACCCATAAAGTTTTATAATATCACGACATGAATACTTTTAAACTTCGCCACAAAAAAATCTTGCTAAAATACATAAATAGAGATCCATTTTAATTTTTCAGTCTGCCTCAGTCACTTAAATTAATTTTATATTTGAAGAAAAAATTCTAAAGACTCGTAAAGGTATTAGCAGCTATCAGGTAAACGTTGTGTTAATAAATCTCACCCATGCAGCTTTTTCTTGAAAAAAAAAGGCTGGGACTTCCTTTGGAATTTATACCTAATTTTGCGCAGGTAATTATACCTCATGATTAATGGATATTTTTTCTGCAGACTAATTTAAGGATGAATATAAAAATTATTCCTTACGCGTAAGCTGCATTTTAAAGGTAAAATGTGGTGAATGAGTAATGTTTAAACGCAGGTGTAACTGTAAATGTACCAAGCTTTTGCAATTCCCTATTGATACTGGATTAAATACTTTTAAAGAAGAATAAGAGTGAAGATAAGAACGTTCATAATTTTTAATACTTTCACGAAATTGTGCTTGCTACTGTTCAATAAATACTCGCGTCAATATAATTCGTATTACAATGAAAAATTTACGTCTTATTGAAAACCTAATAAGTAGCGTTTGTTTGTTTGTGCCATTTATTACCATGGAACCGGGGTGGACGGGGATGGAAATTATGAAACATGCAATCACGGCCGATATTAGCGTTGAATATATATTATTCAGGGTTAATTAGATTGTTAGTATTTTTATCGATGTTGTGTAAGTAAATTTTCAACTCTTTTCGGCATGGGAGGGGAGCACACTTATGGGGTTTGGTGGGGCGTTACATAAACATAACGCAAAAACAACCGTGATTCGAGTCAGATCGGAGTTATAGATGTCGTTGAGTTTATTTATGACAACCTGGGCAACGCACAGAGTTGGGCGGAGATAGAAATTTTCAAACATGTTAATCGGCCGATTTTTGAGTTGAATAAATATTTTAGGGGTTAAAGAAATTCATAATATTTCTCTACATGTTTTCTGTGCATAATTTCAACCCATTTTGGGATTGAAGGGGAACACACTTAAGGGTGGAGGTGGAGTGGCATTACATAAACAAAGGTAATACAAGCCAGATTCGAGTCAAATCCGGGATTATGGGCTGTCCCAAAAAAGTTGACTTATCCATGTGTTCGTTTTATCTACGGTGTCAGGTTCGGAATCAGCCTAATTGTCCACTGGACTGTGTCACTGTTATTTTTCTATCTACGTTGCCAGCAGTTAATTGTGTTTTCTTTGGCTATTCGCTTGGCCTCTTCTCGGCCGACTACCGTTTGTTTTCGCCACGCTTCCTTTCTTTCCAGTGTGAGCAGGTCTATCGGTGCGACATTTACTATCGCAAGTACCGCAGAAATAATAATAATAGTAATTTGATTTTTTATTATTATTAAATTCGGCAGTGACATTTCAGGGCATCAAATCACATCGTCTCATTACAAATTGATTTTAACATTTGACGTGATTAATACTTAGATGATATTACAGAAGCTCGTATGGCATACGGGGTACGTTTGTTTATCATTTGCCGCCTCGGATTGTGAGGGCGCAGTTATCCTCTGTAAGCCGGCCACAAAGCTCGCAGAATGGGAACCATTATTCTGTGTAGGATGTGAGGGCAGGGTGGGTGGCTCTAAGCGGCGCGGCGGTGGACCCAGAAGAAGCAACAATAGCTGCTCATTGTAGCGCTATCACCCGCCATCAATCGCTGGCCACAGAATTCCTGCGTCCTGGCCGTGGGAACTGCTCAGCATTCCTCTCTACAGGCCTTGCAAAACTGAAGCTCCTACATTACACGCCAAGTATATCCAGAATTAACTTTCTTACTCTGTTCACCACTAATACAGGACTTCAATAAAACCTGTGACATAAGTTTTAAAATTTTCAACAAGTCTTACGCCGGGGATTGACAACTGAAATCAAGCACATTAAAGCCAGTCACACTAGATGTAATCAAATCCGAGTAGAAGAACAGGGAACTCAATTTAGGTGAAGTAGACTCATCAAATATAAATATCTTTCATTACAAATTATTCAACCGGGAAATTGTATTCCCGGAGGTTTGCAATAAAACTAGAAGTATGGGTCAAATCCACTGGCGTTGCAACTCCTGTCAGGCTACTTCAAATTGTTAATATGATACAGTGGAAGACTGGATGTATAGACGTCGCCATGTCCAAATAAATCCATGTTTTTTTCGTAAATTACTACTGTAAGGCGCAGAATAACAAAGTACTGGAAACAAATTTACTGACAAAAATGTTTTGTAGAAGAAGTGCAAATTGAGAAATTGAGTCATAAATGGAAAACCCAATAACAACGAGTAACGGTAGATAACTTATCTACAACTAACGGAGCCATCGTCGACGACACTAAATGTTTCCTGACCGCGTGTCCTACTTACAAGCTCAATGAACATTCATTTCCTTATAATAAATTTATCCCAAGGATAGCCTCATAAATTTGGTTCTACGGAAATTTAATGTACGCAATATTTACTTAAAATCAGAACAAAATTTTGTATTCGAAGTTGTTTATTCGGGATTACTAATCAATAATTCATTTTGACTTTTAATCTGCCACAGGAAAAACTTGTATAAAATGTGGAGTTTAAAAACTTAAAGAATTATATATCTAATGTAAACACCACTATTTGAATTTATTGTAATTGTAGCGACGCCTCTTCAGTACAGTTTTAAATCAAACTTTTTATTTATATTTTTCGTGTCGGAAAAAATTAAAACCGCTTTTAAAGAATATTTTATATTAAGGAAGAATTAATGGAAAGTATTAGTAAGTAATGCTGTTTGCGTAAGTGTCAAAGCATACTCAAGGATTTGAAAATAATTGAACTTATTCGTCTTAGCCTGTTCGATTCTCAAGATATTTCTTACAATTTTTTTTTTGTTAAACGAAAGTTGCTTCGTTATAACAACATTATAATTAAGACATCGATATAAAATATCATTTTCTGCTTGAAAATAAATTGTACGCATTAATTACGCGACAAATATTAAACTTGAAAATAAATAGCATGGAACACTTTCTATTATAATGCTACATTGAAGTTATAATTCTTAGGACTATTAATTTAATATTAAATTAATTTGTGTGTCGTTCAAAAAATCTGTAAAGCAAAACCGAGAAACAAAATTATTTCCTACGTCAGCAATGAATGCAGATTTAAATATGTAGGTATAAAGGCAGCGGTAGAAATAAATTTAGTGGCCCTTTTCTATGGAAATAGTCGCCGTAATAATATATATAACTTAAGATTTAAGATTATTCAGTAAAATAATTGTTTCCATGAGGAAGAAAAACCAATATTTGCAATATTATGTTAGTAACTATTTTCTTAACTTAACAGATGCCTATTTTTATTTCACAGATACATAATTATAATACTTTTTCACGGCATACTAGTACGTATATTAAAAAAAAGAGTTAATTATCAGTGAGCCATGTAGCTTCAGACTTTGAGTAGAAAACAAACAAATATTCGACTTACGACAATGTGTGTAGCAGTGGCAAATAACCATAACAAGAATGGATAAGCACAATCAGAACAGGATCATGAATTCAGATAAGGGTTGTGTACTTTACTCGTACCGTGTGTACGTTGACGACAAACTAGAGACACCAATCCGAAGGTAATGTTTATAATAGAACGACAGCAGAAGGGACAAATGCCCATCACTTTAATAAAGGCACATCGTGTTTCCAATTTCCAAATATTTGAACTCCTATTCTGTAGTAGTGCACTACGTAACATTATACCCATAATATGCATAACACTACAAAAAAGAGATACATCTTTTGTGAATAATTTGAGTATTTTTCATTTTACTGTAAGTTACTCGTTTTACTAAACTCAATAAATGGTACTTTATCAGTGTGCTCTATCATATTTATACCCTTGAATAAATAGGCCAGACTATACTTTAAGAAGGCTCTATAAAAGTACATTCATAATTCAGGTCGAATCGAAATAAAAATGACGCGAACTACATTCAAGAAATTACCTTTTGAAAAATGCGTAAATTAAAAGTAAAATAATGTAATGTATTATACGTATATGGTGGTGACATTATCTGAAGAGACAGAACTATTGCCATATATTTTAAGTAAGTTTTGTCGATTTCTTGTCAATTGCGTTGTTGGAGGCGTTTCCGTGACAATGTGCGCGTGAAGCGCTACAAATTGTTTTGCGTAAGTTTTGTGTAAGAAATTTACCGATCTCTGTATGAGAGTAAGGAGCACCTTATCACCAAAATTAATACACAATAACAAAGTGCAGATGTAAATATAGTTCAAAGATAAGGTTATACAAAAAATAGTATTCTGCTAATTTTTGTGGAAAATTCAAATCAAATCAAATTTTTTTTATCTTAAGTTATACAAATAAATATTCAGATTTTGGGGTGGCGTCGATTCGTGTGTAGAACATTAAAAAGTTGAAACATAAAAAATTGGTGTGGGTACTAGCAACATATAAAAGGCTGTTAACATTAGGGAATTAAGTTACGTTTATTTTATACTTCTTCAAATGATATTTATATATAATTTGTCTCTTGAGCGAAGTTTTATGATATTATTATATCAAAGTCACGAAAATAATTCTGTGAAAGTATGAATATATCCTAATTTTATTTTTAAAAATGAGAAAAAAAATTAAAATACTAATTTGATTCATGATTTTTTAGGTGAATTTTATATTTTCCTCCACCCGATGTTTTGCAATTTGATACTTTAATTCAACAATATTACACAAATAAATGTTAATTACATAAAATGTAAGATAATATTTTTTAAGCATTGAAACTTATTTAAAATCATGATTTCATTTGTGATTATTGTTTAATTGGCATATAATAATCTCCTAACTTTTAGGATACGCTTAAAAGTAACTTTACAAAGTATGCAAGCCTGGGTGTAAATTTTAAATTTTGCACTAGAGAACTTGTTAACATAGGAAAATGGTCTGAATGTTTATGTAACTCCTAAAACAAATGACTGATGTAGAATTATAAATTTTCGTCTTCTTCACTTTACTTTCTCTCTGCACTTTCATTTTGATATGTATACCAGTAATTTCCCAAATGCGAGATTCGAAGTATTCTAAGAATTTTTTATTTTATACTTCGCGTAATCTGTTTTAAATGAATATCGTCGTAATATGTTATTTACAGAAATCTTTATGTACGAAACCTTTTAAACTAATTTAAGGTACGAAGTGATAGTGACATGTCTCTAGTTTTGGCAATTTCAAAACCAGATTTGTACAACTGTACTGAACAAACAGTTGACAAACTTGACACATTAAAAGAATGTTTACTTTTCTAAATGAAATCTTGACTTAAAGTTACGTGCAAAGCAATGTCTCTGTGAAGAGGCAATCCTAGGATTGAGAACTGTAGTATAATTGACGCAGCACAAATCTCTCTTCTCGCCGTGTCTCCGTATCCGCTCTGTTTCAACAGTCGCTTCCATTTCCGGTTGATAGTGCTATACTTAGCAATAGGCCTGGCTCACTATGTTTGCAGAAGCGTTTCCAAGACAAACGCAGAGGGGTCCCTTATCTACTCGCCGAACCAACAATGCGATTCCCCATATTTCGTCTTGCTTCCATACGACCATCGTTTC
Organism: Zhengitettix transpicula; assembly: GCA_037074705.1. Taxonomy (NCBI): domain Eukaryota; kingdom Metazoa; phylum Arthropoda; class Insecta; order Orthoptera; family Tetrigidae; genus Zhengitettix; species Zhengitettix transpicula. Next base: position 48,868,525 of record CM073593.1, on the reverse strand, counting down.
CTGTAAATATCACCATGTTCCCATTCAAGAGACACTCGCATATCAACATAAAATATTTTTTGTTTTACCTCCCACGTTTTTTAATTTGTCATATTTTATTATAAAAATTAATTCATAATTTTGTAAATTATTTAAATTTGAAAATCTGGAGTTTCAGAGATATTGTCATATTTGTCTGTAAAGAAAAATATATTTAATTAAAAATATTTGTTATTAATTCATAATTATTAAACTGACATGTGTAATTATTTAATTTGGAAAAGATGGAAGATTTGTACATTTAAATAATTTAGATAATTATTAATTTGTTTTCTTGTTATAATTCGACTCATAAAAACATGGGAGATAAAATGATTCTTTTCATAAATCAGTTACATGATATTTAAATTCTTGAAGACCACCAAGAAGAGACCTGACTTTTAGATTGCTCTTTTTAAAATGAGCGTATAAATTTATTAAATACCATTTTTCTTAATTAAATTAAAAATTAATCAACGATTTTCATAGACACATTATGTTAAATTCCCTAATTACAAATAAAATCTATTACCATTGAAGAATATTAATTCTCTTTTCAATTTGACAAACTAAAATCTATTTAATGCAATTTCATTCGTCAGCAATATGAAATATGTACAATATATTTTAAAATAATATTAGTATGTTATCAAAGTAACTTATCTTCGTTTAAGTATAAATTTAAAGGATTCGAAAGTGTCACTTATTTTCTTTAATATTTTTGCACTCTCAGTGCGACCAGTTTTCGTATTTGATATTTCTGATTTTTATATTTTAGTCAAATATTTTGTTTAAAGCTACAGCCCGACGGTCCTAGTTAGTCCTTGGCTACCTTCCTCTACCCTTTCCTGTGTTAGAATAGGGGGTGGCCAGTATTCTTATTACCCTATTCTACATCTACTTCATTTACTAAATTTAATAGCTAAGATCTACATTATATCATTGTCTTTTACGTAAACTGATGATTGAATTCACCGGATTTTTCGAATAAACTAAGTCTATAGTAAACATTATAAAATGAATTATTTAATTATTTTGAATATGTAAGGACAGTTTTATGACTGTCTTCAGAAAACTAAGATTTGAGAGCCGATTTGTTTAATTTCTTCAGAAACAAAAACATCCAATATAAGTGGAAATATCTTCACCTAATATAACCAGATATTCTACATAATATGATTGAAATAAATAAACAGGGACGGTTTACTTTATTTCCAGGAAATGCAACACGGTTGAATAGAATTCGTACGTAATTAAAATAGCTGCTACGAATATAATTATTACATTTGACGTTCTTTATGTGGCAGTAATATACAAAACAACCCACTGAAACATTAGTGATATAAATGAACAGTCCAATGAAAACGTTTGAAATACAAGAACATTTCAACACTCCAGTTGGTTTGTAATTAAATTTTAAATTGGATTTAAAATTACTGCGCCTAAACATATTCTCCCAGAAATGTTATCAAAGTTATAAATCAGCTTTCAACTCTTCAACGAAGATTCCAATTCACGCAATTATTATAGTTGTTATATCACTTCGTTTTGCATATTTAAATTTCTTCACTCAAGCTTTACGGTTATAATATCCAGGAAATTGGAATTAAATTATTTAAACCTCTAGTTCAGAAGGTTAATTAGTATCGTAACGTGAAGGACAGTCGCTCTGTTGTTCCAATTGTTTGTAATCCGGAAAGGCAACAAAACACTCGAAAATACGATAATTTCGACGCCGTGGTATAGTGAAAATCATCTGGAACAATAGACGTATTAAATCGGTCCGCGGGCGTTGGGGGTCAGTCAGTGTGCGCAAGAAGTGTAATAGACTTGTACTTATGAATTGTTTATGTAGAAATTGTAAATATTGTAGATAAATAAATGAAATTAGTAGCTACGAACAAGTTACGATGGTAAAAATAAATAAACATATTAGATGAGTAATTAAATAAAAAGAATTATAAGAAAGATAGCCAAATACAGACAAAATCCCAGAAACGTGTGGTATTTATATTAACATTGTTCCTTTCTTCAGGTGCTAAGAAGAGCCTAGAGTGACGCAACTGCACTCGTTAGTTGGCAAAACTCAAAAGCCTGAGTTTTATCAACTGACAAGTGCAATTGCGTCGCTCTAGGCCTTCTTAGCACCTGAAAAAAGGTACAAAGATTCTAGAAACATTCTGTGCTATTTATATTATAACTTATTTGGCTATTTTTCTTATATTTAAAATTGATTTTCATTCAGACGTTATTTTTTCCATTTTAAGTAAAAAGACTTTAAATTTCAGAACCCATGAAAGTTCGTAATAATATATATAGGTAGGAGCATTCTTTCGTAGTCTTACAATTATAATGAGTGTATTATTTTTACTATAAATTCTTTTCATTTTCGTCCACAATGCCGGTATGTCTCTTACGTTTTTCGCTTTGTACGGAATATTTTTCACTTCGCAGGAATAAGGATGTCTGCAGTCGCTGTATATCCCATCTTTCTTTTTATCTTGTGTATCGCAATTATTCCTGTTTCGAGGGCCGCGGTACAAACACAATCCCTAGATGTTTGGTTGCGATTGCTTGGTTGCAGCTGCGGCTTCTGACTTACTCAACAAAACACGGGACAAGGGCTGTGTAATATTCTAATGCGCAGAGGCGTGGGGGTGCCTAAAAACTTCTTTGTCGCTGAGGTCCGCTTCTTTCTCCACTTCCACGCTTATCTTAAATTATTTCGTTTGTTACTCAAATGGTCTCCATTAGCATTAGCTCATGTGCTAATATATCAAACGCATATTCAAACGCACTAATTATGTTTCAGAGACGAGGAGTAAAGAAAACCGGAGTAAATTAAATAACTGTGTAAGCTCTGAACCAATATTTTCAATTTTTTTTATATTGGTTATAAGCCGTCTTCATTTATAATACTTTCTTAATCTCTCCCCATTCTCAGATTCTTGTTTATTATAATTATTTTTCTTAACCACCCAAGATATTTAGAATACGAAAATAATTTTTACTGTTTCCAAACAATTTTCCTAAACTCTTACACTAAATAGTTGCACCATTTTGGACAAATTGTCCTGTCTGTTTCGAAAAAAAATCCCAGCTTACGAATAATTGGTCTCGCGGTCTTTTTTTTAATAGATTTTTATTAGCAATCAGATTACATATGACCTTTAAGCTAATTTGATAACATGTACAATTTAATAAAAGTGTCTTATACTGTCGTCGTGGAGAGGTGAGGGTCCAACAACGCCACCTCAGTTTCTATTGCAGTTATTGGCCAGCATCTCTTCAGTCTTCGGTTGTCAGTTGGTTGTAGTAACGGCTTTAGTAGTCGATTGGGATGGGTTTGAAGTTTAGTATGGTGTTTACGATTTTTTTCTTTGAAGACGTCTGCTACATATGGCGTATTGAGGTAAGTATGTAAACTGAAGTTGGATACATACCAGGGAGCATTTGTAATAGTGCGGAGGATTTTTGATTGTACTCGTTGCATAATAGCGATGTGAGACTTGGCTGCACATCCCCAGAGCTCTATTCCGTACGTCCATATAAGTTTTATCACTGTTTTGTAAATAAGTAATTTGTTTTCTACTGATAATTTTTATTTTCGTCCAATCAGCCAGTTTAATAATTTAGTTTTTATTTCGAATTTGCTCTTTCCTTTTTTGATGTGATCCCTCCATTTCAGCTTGGTGTCTAAGTGAAGACCAAGATATTTGACTGATTCTGATTTTGGAATTTCTTCCTGATTAAGCTTTACTATAGGACAATGTTCCTTTTTAAGGGTAAATGTTATATGAGATGATTTCGATGCATTTACTTTTATTTTCCATCTTTTTAGCCAGGTCTCTATTTTTTGTAGATGTTCTTGAAGTTTCTGTGATGCGGAATCAGGGTATGTGTGTGTTGACAGTATTGCTGTATCATCAGCAAAGGTGCTTACGTCCATTGAGGTTGGTAAGTCGGAAGTGTATAAGACGTATAATAGGGGGCCAAGGATGCTGCCCTGTGGCACCCCGGAGGAATGGGATAACGTTTTGAACTTTCTCCATTTACGTAAGTAAGAAATTCTCTTTGGTCAAGGTATGATTTTAATAAAATGAAGTATTGGTCAGGCAGAGTCCTTTTAATCTTAACTTGTAGATCTGAATGCCAAACCTTATCAAAGGCCTGGCTTACGTCTACAGAATATTGCTGTGCAGTACTGCTGGTTCTCCATAGCTTTGTTAACTACGTCCACAATTCTATGGCATTGTTGAATTGTTGAATGCGACTGTCGGAAACCAAATTGATGATCCGGGATCCAGTCTTGATTACTGCTGTCTACTCTGATTATTTTCAGTATGATCTTCTCAAGCAATTTGAATAGTTTTGATAGCAGACTTATGGACGATAGGAAGTGACGTCAGTTATATCTTTGCCGGGTTTTTGGTATCATAATTATTTTTGCAATTTTTAGGGATTTGGGTCAGTAACTTAACCTTATTATTCGCGGTCTCTTGTACGGCTGTTTGGTGCTAAGGTGCGTTTTGTAATCATATTTCGTTCCAAATACTGTTAGTCCAACAATATAACACGTGTCAAAATTGGTGCCATTTTTTGTCCTGTTATTTTATCTACTCATTTTTTTTATACGGTCAGTTAAATGTCTCTCGTCTTGTAACATATCTTTTAATTGTCTCCATCTCTTCCCACCTTTTCTATCACTTCATGTCATGATAGTATGATAATGTTGAGTCTTACGAAATATTATCATTGAACCTCCAGCAAATATTTCATAACTTTCCTGTATTTAGTCACTACTTATACCACACGACATCAAAAAATAGTGCAGGTTGCATACTCTCAAATTGTTATTGTATGCTACAAGTGGATCTCCCTTCAACGTGTTATCAGTTAGATGTATGTCTGCGTCTCTTCTTTTTTCTACGTTTTATCTTCTATTATTATTTTTCCATTCACCAAGATCTTCCATAAACTGGTTTCATATTCCTATATATTGCAGACGACATCCCTTCGTACATTGTCCAGCTAGTCGAGAATATATATTATTTACGTAAATAAATAGATTGTTTGGTAGGTCTATATAAGTTATTTCTAATAAATTTGAAAAATTTTATTTTAATATGTATAACACCTGAAGGGGTATCAAATATAGGGAAGAAAAGTTATGTTTGATTTTAATTTTAATTTTAAACTACAATATATTAACTGTACTTGTAACTTTTATTTAATTCATTGAATAAATTTATTGTAACTCTTTTATAGCTATATTTCATTATTTTATAAAAAATTCCTAAAATCAGTCTTTTTCAGTCTTTTCATCGTGCTTTCCATCAGATATAGTTTCAATTACCACAGATTGGTTATTTTTGAATTTTGGAAACGTTATATTAATTCAAATTTAGAAAACTTCAGAAATTAAATATATATTTCTACACAGTTTGGAACGTTCTGCCATATCAACGGAAAGACATTTTTAATGTGTACTTATATAAAATATGTATAGGGGTTAATATAGCTCATTACACGTTCTGTAATATAAGCATGAATATTATTAGATGCCGTTTGTAAGGGTCATGGTGTAAGAAAAACCAGGTTGTAACTTGGTTAAATTACGTAACTATAACGTAGATGTCTTCCTTTTATTAGCGAATTTTTTTGTCCCTGCATCCTTTGACGAAATGGAGAGCATTTATAGATAATTGAAACAATCAGAGATTCGTATATTGTGTCCAAATTTTCAAAATTTACTCTGGAAGAAATAAAAATTTCGAATTATTTTGAAGCTCACTAATTGTATACCTAGTGATTGATAGAAAGAAAGTGTCCTGAAGTTGGGAACTGCCGAAGGAATATTGTAGTTTGATGCAAACCACTGTAGACTGCAGAACTCAAGTGTTACAAACGCCAGTAAAATCGTAAAACATCAAAAAATTATTATTTTCTTAATAAAATACAACAAACAGATTTATTTGTATGATTCCTATTTTGGGTGTTGGATAAATTGTTTTTTACTGCGTTATCTCACGAATATTCGTAATGGACTAATATTAAATATACATGTTGGAGAAAACGCTTAACGGACAAGGAAATGGATGAGCAATAAAGATAATATCCAGTACTTTGAATTAGTTTAAGGCTCAGACGATGAGCCGGTAAACAATGGAAAAACTAAAAATTGTAAAACATAAAGCTGTGATTTAAGACCTTAGTAAAAATGCTGAAAGGAGATTTTTAAATTAAAATACTTAGAAGAAAGGATCAATTAAGAGTAAAATACTGCATCATCGAATATAAATCGATTACTGTACAGTAATTTTGAACTTATGAAAACTGTTGCATTAATATAAGGGATTTATTATTTTAGTTGTTAAGTTTTTTATTAGAATCAAACTAATATTAATTAAACTGTAGATAGGAATTAGGATATTTATATCATTTAAGCGTATTTCTTTATAAATTCTTGTAAACGTGTTGTTTACCAAAATCCATGATGCAACTCATATTACAGATTCTTGGTCACTTGCAAGTAAGAGTTGATTTAATTATTCCACTGCATTATTTAGATGGTCGTTGATTAGCTTGTTACGGCAGGCGTTACGTTAGATTGATGGGCAGTATTGTGTTCGGAGAGATATCGTTCGACTTTGTGAATCGACTAACGAGGACGTGAGCTATTTTCAGTAGTTTTTTAATTATATTGATTGAGCATATATTAATTTTTCACTAGTACAAAATGAGTTTAATTGTTTATTCATTGTGTCATTAATTTGTTCCAAAATTATAAAAACAATTATAACTATACGAATTATTAATGAAATTCAAAGAAACTCGAAACAGTGAAAACACAGTTAGTGTTGAGCTGATGTTATAGTTTCATGTCACTAAAATTATAATGATTGTGTCACGTCAGTGCCCTATCAATAGAAAAACCATGTCAGATGCACCACAGATGATGGAATAAATTAACTGCTACGAGGTAGAAACCAATTCCTACCATTCACATTTTTTTAATACGACAGCAAGGGAATTACTAAGACATACAATGTTTGAAACATCTATAAAAACGTCAGTTTATGACACAAACTGTGCTATTGGTAGGACCATTGAATTATAAATTATCTCTACGTCATGATAATACAATTTAAACTCTGTGTCATCGACTCAAAATATTTAAAATGCTTTTGTGTTTGAAATTTTTTTCTAAATAATTGCCTGAAAATTATAATAATTACGTTAATAAATCAATTATATCGTGACTTTAGTCTATGATATCAATTAAAAATGGTTCGACATGATTTTAAAATGAGTTTTTTTATAAATAATCCGGAGGAGCTTTAGGATGGATTTATATTTTTATACATTAGCAAATCACAAACATAGAATCTTTGCAATATCTATAAAATCTGCAGTCCATGACACCAAGTGAAATTTTTTTTATTTAACTGGCTTTTAAGCAAAACTAAATTTACACAGTGACCTACGTGCTTGAAGCTGCTGCTGGGAAAGTCCTCAGTTATTGGCTTCATCCATTCGCTCCGAGTAAACGCGCCTTTAGGCAAAACATTTGGGTTAAAAGCAAACCGGCATCACTACTGCGCCTGTTAACACAGACAAAAGAAAATGAGTTTTTGGAGAAATTTAATTCCGTCTCCATTACAGAGTTTTTCGCGTTTAGTTGCAAGTTTGTGGGTGACACGTTCATAGAATCCGTTTACTTAAATATCAGTAATGTAGAAAAGTAATTTATGCGCTGTTAATATTTTTATAACGCATAATCATTAATAATTTGTACAATATATCTACTACTTGAATATATTTTTTAATAACAAAATTATTTTTCTGTGTCTGCTAAAATCATTTATTCTCCAAGCATAATTCTGCTATTTAAATAACTTTATAATTGTTTTATTTAAAAATAGAACGATAATATTTACAGCTGAAATAAAAAATAGGGTAAAGAGTAAATATCGTGTTTATCTATTTGTTGAATTTTTGCTTCTCCATAACCGCTGTCAGAAAATATTTATAATGTTTATTAAATTTCATATTAATTTTTTAATCAATATTAGCATCGAAATGTTTATCTTATTTATTATTACAAAATTAGTGATGGAGTTGGTTTAGTGACTAATGAAAGATTTAAGGGATGTATTTATTTTGCAATAAAGAAGGCGTATTTTGAAAAGTATTATTTCGCATTCTGAATAAAATGTTTCTCTTCCGTATGTGGCACATAATCTTAAATTTATAAATTCCAAGAAAAAAACGTAACTATTGAATCTTATCTTTCGTTTTCCTAGTAAAAATTAACAAATTTACGATTTAAAAGATACGAAGTAAAAGGCAACAAAGATTTGAATTAACCACCGCAAAGAACACAATTTTTCCGTTGTGGTATTAACTAGAAATTCAAAGGTCCTCCTTCGTATTTAAACTATAAAAAATCTGAAGACTAAACTACGTCGTTGCCCACTTGTTATTAATATACGAATCAATTAATCGATTTAGATTTAGTATTATATTTCGGTGGAAATAATTTACTGTGCTGATTAGACCCACTTTCTCGTAAAAGAGTGGGGAATCAAATCAACTGAGTTCGTCTGATTTAATCAATGACGAGTGGGAAATCTCACTCCCACATCGGACTTCCTAACAAACAGCTGCGGGAGAAAGTTGTCGCCCACGTAACAAAGAGTTCAGCTGAACAAACAGCTGCACAGGACGCACGAGCTCTTCAAAGGTTATAAAACGAGGACATTTATAACGTTACATGCCTAAAAGTTTTAAAATAAAATTAAAATTATTTACAGTTATAATATTACATCAAATAGTCCCTTTATCAGCCCTAAAGTTCTTTAATAAACAAAATATTTCAACATATAGGAGTTTTAGACGTTACGTAACTCTCAAACGTAACAATTGAAATAAATTTGAAATCAATAAGAACATTCCACATAATATTCAAATTCCCTACTGCATCAGCAACTGAAAACATACCTGTTGTAAAATTTTAATGCTTCGGTTTCTCCTGTTGCCTACAACCCTCACCGATGTTTTTAAACCAAATTTCTTATTAAAATATAATATTTAATATAATATATAAGCCCTTCTACAGTTGCAACAATTTATTACATTGTAATGAACACATATCTCATTCCGAGATGATTTATTTTTTTAGTTCATTTTATTTCATTACGTGTTAATTATTATTATTTTCCATTATGTGGAAGTTCAGATTGTTTAAGTATCGAGACAGTATTATTGGAGATGTTCTGTGTTGTCCAAATGTTAAAAAGTTATGTCAGTTCATATTGTCAAAGTACTCACGGAATAAATTTCTATCCGGTTTGATCAGGTTCGTGCCCTACGTTGGGCGCCATAAATTGTAATGGTATATAAGCGAATTTTGTATCGTCTGTGCAGATTACTTGGCTCTATACATTCATGCTACTGAAGCTAAAAATGTAATTTTCTTAAATAAAACTTTCTTCTTGAGTGAATTGGAGCGTTGTATTAAAACCTTTCAATGTTGGTATTCCTTAGTAACAAGCCTCCACCGCATCAGCTGTTTAAGTAGGTTAACTCTACGAAAAATTGATTCACCTTCCTGCGAAGTGATTGACTGTATTTTTATGAATTTATGATAAAACTCACATATCTACTATTACAATATATTTATGTGTTTTATTTGAGTTCATCAGATGTAAGATAAAAATAAATAGAAACATAATTTCCTATTAAATGTTTAAATATAATTTCCAGAATTATTATTGGGGGTCACTTATATTTTAATAATGACCATTTTTTATTATTCAGGATTTATTTCTACTTATACCCATTTATTATTCCAGTTGTGCTGCTCTTTTGCTGCTATCAAACGGAATTTCTCTTAATCCATGACATTTAGTTTCATACTCTGAATAATATTTACAGTCTCGATAAAATTAATGAATCCTGTATTATGTTGTCGTACTGATGCCTCCGAAGCAACTGTTTCATATTCATCTGTAAATTTGTAATATATTAGTTTAAGAAATATAAATTCAATATATATGTCGATCATATTTCAGAATCGAAGCACACATTACTTTTACCATGCACATTGGGTATTTATATTTGTTTGATTGCAAGGTCTGCATGTTATTGTATTGCATTACACTGCTCTGTTCCGGGATCACAGACCTTGGGCATACGGTAAGAGTTGTTCGCTATTCCCATTGGAATAGTCGGCCAGCTGCCTCCTAAACTGGTCGAGGCACGGAGAAGGGAATGCTGCGTCCCCACAACAAACTCCTCTCCCGCTATCGGAAGGGCGTGGGACAAGTACCCAATGCCCGATCTACCCGATGCAGGTTTTTCTAGGGTTTTCCCTGCATTTCTTTAGGCTAATGCCGGGTAGGATCCTTAAAATATAGCCCGGGGGCCCTAGTAACCCTTGGCTACCTTCCTCTACCCTTCCGCATCCCCCTTTCAAATCCCTTCCTATGCTATTAAAGGGGAGTTGCCCAACGTGGATTACCCTCATGTAGCCTGTTGCCATAAATTATATATATATATATATATATATATACCAAATTACAATCTATATTTAATCGTATTAACCTAAGTTTTGATTTTATCATTTCTTTCTCATGGAAAATTTATATTCGCTGATCCCGTTATCCTTGAATATATTTATTATTTTTTTAGTTAATTTGTGGATTTGCGTCAATATGTAACGTATACCATTTCTACATCTATCTCTATTTATCATTCATTACTCTCGTATATCTTTCTTTTAACGGAAATATTCATTTATTCTTATCTATCCTTTCATTATTGTTTCTTTATTTTGCTCATCTGTCTTTCGCTCATAATTATCTTCTTTGGCTTTATTTTTTCATTTATGTAGCAATACTATTTTTTATTACAGGCTGAATACCGTAGTTTTTAAAAATATTCAGTAGATAAAATTTTTTACGTCTATAATGAACTATGTACTCCATGTCATTAACTCTTTTCATCATATGCGTCACGAAATTATGTTGCATGTATGTAGGGCTCTTCACGGTAAGCTGTTGTTTGTCCCTTTTTTTTTGAGACTGTAAATAAAGAGTTTTTACTCAGACTATGTACACAACTATAAACGTACATATCCTAATACCAGACATTTATTTCTTACACACTAACTGAACACAAGCATGACCCTTAGTTAAAATGAAGTATATAATTATAAATAAAACCCTGCATGAACATAGTCCAATATATACTATTCTGAAAACAAACAAACCTGCTTCTGATACTCTTTTCTTCACAAGTAACGCTTTTACGGAGTCTGGTTACTTTGATAGTAAAACAATCACCGTCTTTGAAACCAGAGTTGGCTACCTCTGTGACTGTGAAATCTCTGACGCCTTTGAAGCCCGGTACAGGCCGGACTCTTGCATTTCAAATTATCGCTTCCACGAAATCCTAATCAGCAGCCTGTCCAGCACGAAGAGTACAATCCTCTTAATATCACATACAGGACCGCATATCTCAGCGTAAATAATACGAGAACTTATAAGATTTGTTTAAAATTATTACTATATTTAACATTAATTTCAGAGTAAAAAAATACGATTTTCTTCAGTCAATCTCACCTGATTTTCTTGTTGACAATTTGTTCACATTCCCTTAATGATAAATTTTACAGATCAAAATTAAAATATTTAAAGAAGATTAAAAAATCGTTTTTATTGTAAAACAATCGTTAACAAGCTTTCTATTATTATTATTACGTTACAGCTGATAATAACTTTAAAACATGCTGATAGATTTGGAGGTCGCACCTTTAGTCATGAAGTAAAAAAATTAATAAGATAATTGATTAGAAATTCAAAAGTTTATAATTGTGGATAAGTTTTTATGTGCAACGTAGTAGTCTGTAGGAAAGTAAATGTTTTAAAACTAACTAAAACTGACTCAAATGCACGTTCTTGATACAATATTCACATTTGAGTTCCCCGAAATCGTTTATCCAGAGTTTAAAATCTATTTGCACTCAGGTTACTAATTTTTTTAATTTAGTGGCGCTCTTTAAACTTTCATATAAGTTTACTTATTTCTTATTCACTATAAAGTTTATTTGGCTTATAAACAAATATTAAACGTCAACTCTAATTAAGTATCCACTTTTAAAAAAATACTACGGTATTCATAGGATGGAATAAAACGTATACACAGAAATAAATGATTAAGTAAGTCAGGCTAATATCTCAATAAAGTATAAATAAAGATTTATCTTACATCAGTTTTTCGTGAATGCTCGTGAAAGTATTTCTACGAGGTTACGGCCCGGTCTTTCTAATAATAATAGATTCCAAAGACCTAGAATATGTTTAAACTTGAATTGTGCCTGTGATAAGAGGCCATTTGGGTTGCCTTGTTCAGGGAATTTCTTGTAGCATTTATCTCCATAATGGCGATGAGTTCCCCTTGGAATAGGTTTACTCGCCCATCTGTCTCGCGATCCATGCGTCACCCTTGATAAACACAGTATTCAGCCTCTGAGGTGCGTGACTGAATCTCATATGGATTGTCTCTTTTACGATTTCAGATCACGCTATAATACTATAAGGGATTGCCATAATAATCCAAAAAGCTGGAACTGGTCTGGAAAAATATACATTTTGCTTTATGACTACTTTTTACTAATGTGAAGATAAGAAATCGTTGTTCCTGAGGTTCATCTTCTCAACTTTTAACCAAAAAAGTTAAACTCTTAGATTTAGTTGCCCAGGCCTTCGTGGACTTGTGAAGTATAGTGGCTTCCAACAAGCTGTGTGAGTTTTTGCGTTGTTTTCAATAAGAACTAAGAAAGGCGGCTCAAGCTATGAATAAAGAATTTCGATCCAGTCGTTGCCATTTCTAGGTTGAGTTTACCGTGGCTCACTTTGCCAGTTCCATATTTGACAACGGTATTTTCTCATACGTCGAATTTCATATACCTTTGATTGTAGGTACATATAGAAATAAATCATTCAACATATATATTCTATATAACAGTGAATTTAATTTCTCTTTGGTTTCTTTGAAAGTTATTATTCGCACTCTTCATGAAAGCATTAGAGAGGCTGAGTGGGATCCTATTAAGTTAATTGGTTGAAGATTCCTCATTGTTTACTACCTTCCAAATGGCACCCTTTGAGGTGCAGCTTTGGAGAAAGTCACAAAGACTCAAATAAAAAAAAACAGGTTCGTGAAAAAATTAAAAGAAAACATTTAAATAAAATTACTTTTAGTATCACCTGTAGTCATCGTAAATTTTCTAGGTGAATGATTTTTTAATTATTCAGCACGCTCAAGAATTTTATAAATATTTTCGTATATATAACGTAATATTATTGTGATCTCAAAACTTTTACTACACGCAACAATTGATAATTAAATTAATGTTAATACAGATAACACTGTTTATAAAAGTATATCATCAGTTAAAAATTGAAATTAAATCACTATTGACTGTAAATGTATTTTTCAGGTGACATGGTGACATGTTACGAATTGCTATAAAAAATTAGGAATTGCAGAAAAAAGGCAAAACATACAGAATTGTTCTAAAAAGGGCATATCTGTCAGTTTGTTACAATGCAATATAACAAAAATAAATTCTTTTCCGCAGAACTTTTCATCAATTCACCCATATAAGTATTTAATTTTTTCCGTTTATGCATTTTTACGATTTCAAATAGTCTAGTATTGTATTTATAGAAAATAAATTACCATGACCAATATCATTAACTATTAAAATTAAACTAGTTACAGTTTGATCATTTTTTATTTTTTATTAATTAGAGACCTTCCGATAAACCGTAAGTTATTTACGCGAAGAATTATTTAATCTAAAATAATTGAACTACTCATTCATGCACAGCATCTGATTTCTCTGTAACTTTTATACTGAAATTCATTTTGTACTTTTGGGTGGATTTTAAGGCTCGAAACAGAAATCCGTTTCTGGTAGAAACAGGACGTCATTAGCATAAAAATAGAATGCAATGTGACTTCGCATTTCCTTCCGAACTTAGGCGCTAATGACCATAAGTGCGGAAACATCTTAACGAGTGATGCACAAGAAACATTAAGGGGCTTGTAATTGTGATTTTTGTTCTTTGTACCTGCTCTCAACAAGACTACTTTTGTAAAATAGAATAATAATGCCCTAACCATGAAAGTAATTCGTAATCGTTTCGTATTTCTCAAAAACACGCAAAAAAATGGGAAAAATCGTATGTCTATTCGAAACGATTATATCAATATAAGATATATAATAAAGGAACACTTCTTGGATACAAGAAAATAAGTAGCCTAATTACAAATTAAGTATGAAGGACGGACAGGTATATTTACGTGAATAGATTAAATTACAAATATTATAACAAACAACACTATGATAATTTATAATTAAAAATGTTAAAATTATATATGTTTAAAATGGAACAAAAAATCTTTTGAACTAGGTCAATATAATATTTTAAGATTATGCGTAATTTCATAATTTTAAACATACTCTTTCGATACCTCAAAAAGTGTCTGAACAAATTAATTATTGATATAACTAATGTGTACACATAAAACACTTAGAACTAGACAGTAAAATACATAGGGTTAAATAAATTAAAACATTAAAATTATAAGAAGGACAAAACCGAAAATCCTGGCCACTTCTCAGGGCTTAAGTGACGAGAAATCTGGGATGTTGCGGTATTTTAGATAAATAATTTTAATACTTAATGAGGTATGCTAGAAATGCAATAGATTTTTCCAGCCAAAATAATTATAACTTGTAATGATTAAAAAACACAGAAGCTCTTAATTTTATTTTTATTTTTCATGGGCCACTTTAAGTGGAGATAATTTTCTACGGTACGGCTATATATTTTTCCGCCCTTTACTCACTGCTTAATCAAATTAATGTTGTAGACTTATGATTCTATCAAAAAAATAAAATATTGAACAATGATATCTTTTTATATTTTTGCATACATCACTAAAAGCAGTTACCCGTTAAAAGGTTACATTTAAATGGCTAGCTAATCAGATTCCATTACTAACATTTTTCTGAACGGTTCCGCACATTACATTTTGACCATAGCCAAGATATGGTAGCAGGTAAAAGAAACAAGCTGACAAAGTAAATTCGCAGCGGACCTGTGGTTGGTTGTAGGAAAGTTAGGCGATCGGCGGAGAGATACGGTCTAGGCTAGGGGCTGCCTGAAACAACTGGCAGATATTTTAGCTCTCCCCTGGGATGGAGAGCGGTAAGCCATTTCTCTGGGCTCAAAACTTCGTGGCAATGCGTTCAGCGAGACTAAGCCAGTCTGACGTTTCACGGCTCATACATACGATATTAGGCGACGTGTATTCTTTCATACCGCCTTCATGCTCATCCCTTAAGGTATTAACATATTTATTTATTTCTCGGCTATCGTCTTCCTCTTTTTCTTATCTGCCATCATTCATATAGGTTTGTGATGTTTTCTTCTAGAAAGATTACCATACTTATTAATTTTACCACTATCTCGTCGGAGTAACTTTCTGTCAGTGACTTGGGTAACATATTAGGGATCGAGGATCAATTCCATAATTCCGTTTCCTATATTTATAAAACTACAATTCAATTCAAAATCGGGAGTCAGACAATTTTGGCAGTCTACATCATCTACAAAAGATAAAAAAAACCAACGACAATAATTTGTGGTGACCTCAACTACTTCAATTTTTGGACCAAGGAAAATGAAATGGAAATGAATTGCAACAAAAGCAATTTAGTGTTGTTTACAAAACAGAATTTCATAAATGAATAGTTTATCTGAAAAATTTATTTGAAAAGTTAGATTTTCAAAGTTTTAGGAAAATTTCCACAAGAATTTGGGTGTGTAGGGAAAGTAAGTTCACAGTGAGAATAAATTCGTAAGCACCTGTTACGAAAATTTGGTAGCGAAGGTCAATCTTCAATGCAAAAAGGATTGTTCATGAAATAGATTTAAGGGTCGCGACTAGATTGATCTTTGCTGTGGAATGCTTATGTGTCCACCGGGTTGCATTTCAGGGGTGCTCAATTTTTTGCGACGTGGAGTGTGCTTGTATTATTATTATTATTATTATACTAAAATCAAAACCCTAACTTCTATATTTTATCCTCAACTAATTCTCATGTAATAATATTTCAGTTACTACACACAGAGAAAGGTTTTGTAGCATAGTTACTTTAATATTTAATTCTTTATGAGAAAAAATGCCATCCGTTAATAACACTTAACATATAAGACGTTCTCAAAGAGGAAACAAGTTTCTGCATATATGGTAAATTACATACATTTAATATTATTGCGAACATAATATGAAATATTACTTTTTGATTATTAAAATTATGTACATCTCACGTTACTGAATTAATAAATTATTCTAGTGCATGTCCATATTAAATCTGACTTCGTTAAAAATATATAACGTAAGATTTAATAATAAAAATTGTTCATTGTCCGCTGTAACCTCAACTAAAGCCACACAAAATGTGTTTTATATGGTAATAACTGCTCAGCCAAACAGTGTTTGCGTGGAAATTGAAGTTATTTTTGGGATAATATACGAGCCAATGAAACTAGGATATTTGTCCATTTCGTTGCAGCGTGAATTACATCACAGCAATCGAAATAACTGTGATATAGGTGCTATAATTAGTAATAATGAGTGGTTTACGAAGAACTACGACGCTAATTGGGTTATTAAATAATAAAAACATAACACGTAATATGTGTTCAAAGGAAACCATCTCTATATAATCATAATTATAATGACACAAAGAATTAGTAAATCAACAGACAAAATTATGTTCTAAAAAAATATCGCACACCATTTCAGAAATCATTGTTGCTTTCGTCAGAAGATTAAAAATTGCATGAACGACACATACGATATTTGTTGCTCAATTTTTTATATCACGGGATTAATTTTTAGAAGTTTTTGAGGCATTTTAAAGCCGATTGCGGATCTTCAAACAATAAATGGCATAAATTAAAGATGTTTGCCTAGACAGACGACACAAAAATATATTGTTGTTTTCGTGCCTAAAAAATAACATGAAATTATACTAGAATCTCAAACTGTTCATGAGAATGAAACGCGCAAGCGAAGAATCATTCGATCACTACCAAGATAAGTTTAAATCTGAAGAGGATTAGAGACCACTTAAAAATCTTTAAATCGAATGGAGAATGCATCAGGCAGTTGTCCGTTACATAGCGAGAGGTGGCAGGAGGAGCTGTAATCAAAGGGTTAATAACACGGATAGCCAGAATATAAAAACTCTAGGAATTTCACTTCTATTTAATAATATAATGTAATTGTAAATAATTTTTATTGTCTTAAATCACGACCACAGAATTTGAGCCCCCAATATCCTCTGATAATGACTTTCATTTCTTTCCATAACTCGAGTGTAAATATTAATTTAATTCTACCAAAGTACAAATAGAAAATTAATATAATCAAATTTAATTGTATTAGATGATTTAAAATCACAAACAGTTACCATTAAATGGTCAAATCCGAAATCAAATACCCTTTTATAAAAAAATTAAAAGAATAAAAGGCAACGGCATTTCGTTACAAAGAGATATTTTACTCCACTAAATCCTACTAACGCAATTTGAAAATAAATTCATTGAACCGAAAAATTAAAATTTTGAAATATATAATTTTACATCTTTTGTTTGTGGCAGTTATTCCAGTATATTAATACGTAAAATCGTAAATAATTCTACTATTAGAGATTTTTTCAGTTATATATTGTGTTTTTCGAGATTATTAAAATGATATAAATATTATTTCACAAATATGTTGCAAATTCTGACAGTTTGGATTTATTATTCAAGGACGTGAAGGGTTTGATCGATTTTCGATACTTGTGTTGTAATCTTTCGGGCCCATGGGAGCGGAAAGGCCCCTTCAAATACTCCGGCTCACTTTACAAGCACCTTCACCGAGTGACAAGGCTGCTATTGGAAGAAGATGACACCTAGTCCCGCCTCTTAAACCTCTCAGTTCATTTTGTTCCTTATGTATCTTCGTTACACGTTTCTTCATGTTACGTAATTGACGAGATGACCAACATTTTAATTGAAAATTTCTTTCTGCTGTATTTGACAACCTGAAAATTCAGTTATAATTATTCTCTTAGAAATTAAATAGACTTGACTGAAAAAATATGAAAATGAATAATTAGAAAAAAAATAATTAAAAAAAAAGAGCAATTG
Source organism: Zhengitettix transpicula (assembly GCA_037074705.1). Taxonomy (NCBI): domain Eukaryota; kingdom Metazoa; phylum Arthropoda; class Insecta; order Orthoptera; family Tetrigidae; genus Zhengitettix; species Zhengitettix transpicula. Next base: position 48,850,223 of record CM073593.1, on the reverse strand, counting down.
GGGACTACGTAATTGTGAACGGTTACTGTGTAAACGGACAGATATTTATTGCTAAAAATAGACTAGACGACGATTACTAATGCAGAGTATAAAATGAATCAAATTCAAATAAAATTTTGTCCCGAGACAGAAACAGGTTTACTGTTTGTTTAGGGTAACAGTCTACATGAGGGTAACTCATGGTGGCAACTCCCCTTTATTAGCATAGGAAGGGATTTGAAAGGGGGGATGCGAATGGGTAGAGGAAGGTAGGCAAGGGCCCCCGGGCTATGACTAAAGGATCCTACCCGGAAATTTTCCTAAAAGTGATGCAGAGAAAACCCTAGAAAAACCTGCATCGGGTAGGTCTGGCTTTTGGTACTTTTTGCCTCCTAAACTTGATGGAAGCCTGCGAGGGAATTCTCTCACTGGTGAACCTTCCCAAAGAGCTCTGGCGGAGGCTACCTTTGGGGATGCCTTCACATCTCTCCGGTTTTTTGAAGTAAGGTTCCCACATGCCGAGGCACCTTGGTCTGTTTTGAGAGGTGTATGTTCCGGGGTCACAGACTTTGGGCTTTCTGTAAGAGTTGTTCGCTGTTCCCATTGGAACAGTCGGCCAACTGCCTCCTAAACTGGTCGAGGCACGGAGAAGGGAATGCTGCGTCCCCTCAGCAAACTCCTCTCCCGCTATCGGAAGGGGGTGGGACAAGTACAAAATGCCCGACCTACCTGATGCATCACTTTAAGGCGAATGCCGGGTAGGATCCTTAAAATATAGCCCGGGGGCCCTAGTTAATCCTTTTCTACCTTCCTCTACCCTTCCGTATCCCCCCTTTCAAATTCCTTCCTGTTCTATTAAAGGGAAGTTGCCACCATGTGGATTACCCTCATGTAGCCTGTTACCCTAAAAAAAAATTCAGTAAACCTGTTTCTACCTCGGGAGAAAATTCTTTTTGAATTTGATTCCTTTCATACTCTGCATTAGTAACCGTCGTCGAGTCTATTTTTATATAATTGCATTATAATTCAAGACATGGTAAATGTTTTATTAAGGCAGTCAGATTTTCATATTCATACAAATGAACAAATACTTATTATGTATATTCCAATTACATTAATTATATTTCAGTAGACTTTTAAATCAGTAGAATATGAAACCAGAATATTTTATTTTATTCTCATACTTGAAAGTATTCCAATTTAATTTGTCCGTAAGAGTGCATAAAACTATATAGATTAAAATCGATTAAAATAATTAAAGCAAGACAATAATGGTTGCAGAATTATCGTGGCTTCAAATATAATATTACGTACATATTTTAATATAATAATTTTTATTTAAAAACTCGCCGACAAACACAGAAAGCTCGCCATTAATATTTTAGTGCTTTAGAAATTGAGTTTCCTAAAGTGAGCCGATGCTGAGCTTAATTGACATTATATCCCATTAAAATAATTTAAACGCAATAATCTCGTAGCAAAAACCAATTCAGCAGACGATCTCTCCGAACATTTCCAGTCAAATTACAGGGTGATGAGTTTATTCGTCTCGTTGAGAAATATAACGGTAAAACTGTTATAGCTTCTCCTTTATAGGGTAATATAATATACTTTTGATATTGATATTTTACAATCCAACTTTAATGCATTCAATTCTTTGTGGATGTGTATTCATGTTCTACTACAATTTTGATAGCTGCTTAATTCAATTTTATATATTTTTAAAAACTCCTGAATCGTTAATGCCATTTCAGCGACTTATATATGTTTTGAAATAACCCTATAAAATTTTAATTACCTCCACTAAATATGATGTGTGCGTAAATTTGCATGGCGTTGGTTTTTATGCTGCTATTTATCCTAGAATTAAATTTGAAAACTAGAGCTATAAAAACGAAAGTATTCTTCCCCAAAAATAAAAATTAAGTCGTGATATTATGGCTAAATTTTTTATAAATTCGTTAAAAACTAGAATAACAACTTATATTAACTACTTATAATAAGCCATTTAATTTGGAAAATTACGGGAAAATTTGTCTCACACCTATAATTTCGGATTCTAAGGCAAATGGAAAACTTTTACGAACGGTAAAAACATTATTTTTAAATATAATAATGGTGTACTACACTTATACTTAGATTTATTTATTTTTTACAGTAAAATATGAAATTTAATATTGAATAAAGAAAAAACAACCTTTGCCCTCCAAAATAAATTAATATAATAAGCTCTGTAGTCATTAAAATCAACCATAATATTATTAAAATATTCGGCGTTATAAATATTGTAAGTAATGTAACACAACAGTGCAAACTCTTTATTAGCGTGATGCCAAAAGATGATGTATTCATTGAGGTCACGGTCACTGGATAATACATCAAGCTTTCACGTAAACTAAATAACCCAATACCGTCAACGCATTCTTCCGAAATATTGGCTTAAAGTCTAGAGTAATTACTACAAATCGATGTTTATTAACATGATTGTACTGCGGCTCACAATTTCCTGCGCGAAATAGCTGCAGGAACCTTGTTCGAGCCGGAAATCGAAAATCAAACAGTATTCCTTTGTTTTGTGGAAGGTGCACGGTGCGTGTGTGTTCTTTGTTTAACTCGGATGGAGCGAGCAGAGGCGAAGGAAATTGCGCCATTAACAGCAGATGTAGCAGCTAAGGGCTTTCTAAGTCACTCAGGGACGGGGGTGTATGTATAATGTGCCTATTACGCGAAAGAAACCGGGACAGTGCTAATTTCCTATCGATTTTCGCGTCACTTCCTGCATAAAAAGAGGGTGGTGCCGACGAAGTCACGCCACGAGACCTGGCAAGCGTCATCGCAACGATTGCACGTAATATCATCAATTCTTCGTCGAATCTCTTATAGTTTAAAGTAATTACATAGGACAGAAAATTTAATCCATTTTCATGGGAAAAATACAGTATTTGTTATTTTAATTGATTTGAATGAAAATATAGAGTTGAGTTCGTGGAAAAAATTCACGCCGTAGCTACTTGAGCTGAAGATAATACTCAAATTAATGAATCATATAATAGTAATTTACAGGACATTTGAAATATATTTCGAGAATTCAATGACAGAAGCAAATTTAGTCACGTATTAGATAATACAATGATGAATTCAGAAAGTTTTGATTATACTAAGACAATTTTTGGACATAGGACACATTTCCGTAATTAACTTGCGCAGGTTTTTCCATAATGTTATGCTTAATTGGGCTTGGGGAAATAAATTTGTTAATTCCGTACGCTATTAACTGTAATGCTTATACTTCTTTGAGGGATGCCTACATTTATTGGTTATAATATATTTGTTTATTAACTACAAAGTTTTAATGGACTTGTTTAAATCAACTACAAACAGATCTAAAGTGAGAAATCCCAAATTAGAATTCCCGAAGAAGTTTCTGAAATTGTATGTATTGCAGTACAGTATAGCCCGAATAGAGATTTGTACCGTTTTAATTTTTTTTATAAAAACGTTTATTATTAAATTATAAGACATAGATAGTAAAAAACTAAATAACGAGCTCATTAAGCATCTCGAGAAAAACATAAAATATTTTTTAAAGAGTATCAGTTATACTTGAGTTCTGATCAATAAAAAAGTAATTTAATGTTAATAAAGAAACTAGACTCTTGTACATGCTGATACATGTTTCTCAATTTTGACATAGGTGTTTGGAGGGAATCAAGAATAAGTAAATTGAATACGCTGTATGAGAATGTTCGTAAACTTGCTGACCATTATAAACACACAGAAACGACATACAATAAGAAGTAACAGTCATAAATGTATAACCCCAGAAAAAGAGAGAAAAGTGTAAGTATAGCAGAAAATCGAGTGAGCGGGAAAGCAACCAAATTCAGAGAATAAATGAGCTCGGGAAAAAAAAACTTGAACAGCATCTGCCTGGATACTTTCAACAACTACCTCTCAGAAAGTCATCCAATCTTCTTCAGTGGCAAGAGACAGTTGAGGTTTCCTAACTGCTGTAAATCCGAGGGAAATACACGAGAAAAAAGAACCACGTGTTAGTGACAAAGCACAAAATGACAATCAAGGTTAATTGGTAAACTTCGTATTCTCCTTCCATGGCCTCATAAAAACTTTAAAATCATTAGGAGAATTAAAAAAAACTGATAACACATGAACAGATATTCTCAATTACGTATTTGATCTTAAATAAATATGAAAATATTATATAGAAAACTAATGACATAAAGTATGTATTAATCATAATCTACGTTTATGAATAATATTTTGAAATTTGGACTTAAGAGACGGTTACATATGTGATACTCAATAAAAAAATTTTCGGTTTCGTAATTTTCATACTGTCTTAAGTATTTTAAAAATGTTCCATTAGCATAGGTTTATGTTTTAGAACTGTTACGTATTAAATAAAAAATCACAACTTCTTAAAAAGATCATCTTTATTGTTTCATTTTTGTCTCACAGATCGCACGGAAAGTTGAAAATAGATTATTGGAATATAAATTTATCTAAAGTCATAATTCATTAGCTATTTGGAATAATTTATTTCATCTTATAGGAATTTTACGTTATTTCGCTCCTTGAAATTACAATCATAACAAATATTAATTTTTATTGGTTTATTGAATAATTCAAATTTTATAATGTGAAGTATGTAATAGAAGAATTTAAAAGTATTATAAAATGATAACTACGGGATACTTATTAAAAAAGATATACTTTCTCTCTGGAATTGTCTGGACTGAAAGATACTGTGGTCGTTCATTATTTTTTGTAAATGTGTTTCACCCTGTGAGGAACAAATATCTCGACAATTTGAAGATGTCTATGTCTATAAGCGCAAGCGTTTCCCAAAATCAAAATTAATAAATATTCTTGGAGAAATTATACCAATACATGAAGACTGAGAACCGACAACACAAATTCGTAAACCTCAAACTGTTATATTGCCTCGCGTTAGTTAATGACAGCTGAAGTCAATGATTTGATTAAATTAAATTAAAAGAATAAAAGCAAAACAAATTTAAATTATAAATGTATCTGATAGGTGTGGCAAGATTATTGCTTATTGTTTCCCTACCTCCCTTCCTCCACCGCTTCCCATTCTCTTTGATTTCATCCCCGCAATGCCTGCAGACGACCGTCTTGCGAGCTGCGCCGGACTATAAATTGTTTTTATCTCTCAATAACCAATATTTACGTGGACAAATATTGACAGGGAGACACTATAACGTTACACATTTTTATTTTCACTGAGTGATATTTAGTATAAGGAGAAACTAATATATATCGGAACATCTGACAAAAGAGTGATATTTTTAAGCTAACAAATACTACTACTCCGTGGAAAAAAAATATGATACGTACTAAGTTCAGCAGTTTCACCATTTTTTCCATTTATGCTCCACGCCCCATGATTTTCTTATGACAAGTGGGTTCAAATTTAATTTTCTTTCTAGAAGAATATCACTTTTTTGCGTTTGTAACTATATAAATGTAATATAATTGCCTTCACAGTTAAAACTTTCATGGTTGTTCACATTCAACTGCCCAATCATTGTTTCGAGTAGCGAACAGGCGAAGTGCTGTGAGGCAATCCATTAATTGCTGGCTGATTGAGCTGTCGGTGCCATATGGTGTCCACAATATAATGGCGATTTGTTGGGTATTCACTTTACACCATTCAAGCGACTCATCTCCAGATGATTTATTTAAATGAATTAAATGTAAGGAAATATCTATAATATAATTAAATCAAGATTTGATATTTAGTGAAACAAAGTATCTTCAGAGAATTAAGTTTGTACCTTAAACTAAAAACTAGTATAGTCAGAATGATTAGAAGACCGGATTCACATAAAATCATCGAGTATATTTTTCTGGCCCGAATATAAACAATAAACAATACTGAATTGACAGAATACCATCATTATTAATGTTCAAATGCTAGATATATATTTAAATAATCTAAAGGAAGAAGGTTCTTTGTTTACATTATTTGAGGTTATTCAGAGGGTAAATAGAAACTGCTTTGGGATCCCGTGACTTCGTCCAGGTTTGTTCTAACCCCACTTGCTCTATTGAGATCCTCATAATAAAAGTTAAGTCCCCCTAGATTTCATAACCCAATGTAGTTTACAGACATTTGTAGAAAGTTAGATTCTACGACTAAGAATCGATAAGTCAAATATCATTAATTCCAATATAGACAAGCGCATTCGTACATTTATGGAGAAAAAATAATAAGTAAATTGAAGTGCTTCAAATATATTTATACATAAATTAAAATTATGTAAAACAATAACGCATAATGAAACATTTAAAAGTTATTAAGTGTTCTGCCTACTGGAAGGTCCTTGGACTTCGTCTTGAAATTTGTCCTTCTTCCTTCATTGCCCAATACGTTATTTCGTCTCCCTTCATGTCTTCTATTAGTCGCACTCTTCTTCTTCCACGATCTGGAACTTCATTCATATGTTCTTCGTTGATGCCGTGCAGTAAACGTTTCATAAGTCAATATTTCTGATATATACGTCTCCAGACTTTACCAGGTTGTCCAACAAGATTCGATTTTCATGCCATAAGGCTCTTTTTTCTTCGCCAATTAGATACATTACCTTATTTTTCAAATGTTGTAGCCATCATTCGTCAAAAGACTTCCAAAGTACTTGAACTAATCAAACTATTTTAATTCATTATTTCCCACAAATATATATGTAAGGGCTCTGGTTTCTATGATTTTTCAATCGCTTTTGACTTTTCTATATTTACCTCAACTTGTTAACACCAACACCCGTTCAAAGTTATGTTAACTTTAAAGAAAAATCTGATAAAAATTTTCGAAATTGATTTGCAGGCTTAGAAAAATAAATGAAATCAGTGATCAGCAATAAATTATAAATACTTGTATGAAATAATTTTGAACTATTTGTTAACTATAGAAAAATAATTGTTAGTGGTGGGCTGAAGTCTGTAATACTGGAGAAAATAAGTTTAATATGATTTAAAGTCGTATAAAATTATTTTTGGATGTGGCTTGTTTATTATCTGAAAAAATTAAACCGACTAAAACTATAAAAGAATTGTGTACAAATTCGGATGTTTATTGATGAATAAAAACCAAGCTGATGTGCGATGACCAAAGCGCAGCGAAACTTAAATATCAACAAATATATTTGTGTTTTAAGATTGTCACCTAAGTTTTCCCCAACAGTCTCTAGATTGAACTGCGTGGAACTGGTCAGTCCCTATCAACCCTATCAAATATCCGTCCTTTGTACGATTATAATCTGGTCTCACTGTCGAGAAAAGTCATCAGTCAAACATCATGTCTTCTCGGGCTCTGCCCTATGACTATATATCTCATTCGTGTCTTTTGAAATTTACATTTTCTCGGTTTTTACAATTGGAACTTTCGTTTCGTGAAGTATTCTCGTTGTAAATTACATTTCATCTATTAAATAAGCCATTAACTGTGACTGACAGATTCATTTGATTATTTTTCAAGTAGGCCTATAACACGTCCAATTATGTTTTTCATTAAAAGATAGTGTCAAAGATAGTGATCAAAATAAATCGTGCTGTCGAGCAGTTTACTGGAACAAAACCTTTGTTGATAGGTGAAAGTGAAGTTTTTCAGTCTCATCATCCATGCAAGGCATCTGTGATATTCTGTTGCGCCTTATAAAGAAGGCTGTGAATCCTGAGGAACCAGTTTTGGCTGGCGTGGGTTCTATATGAACTCCGAACTCTCTCGGGCACTCACATACACGTATTCAAGGCCTTGCAGCCTATATCAACATCAACTGTTCGTTTTAATAATTTTGGCTGGGCTAATTACAAATATATGTTTCAATTTAATTTCGTCGGAATGATAACTTACAGTGTTTCTTAGTGATTGTAAAATCTGAAGTTTTTTCTGCAAAATAATACTGATTAGAACTTTTTCTTATATATTCTAGTGCAATTGAATGACCTTGCTCATGTTATGCGTTTCTGAATAAAAAATTAATGAGTAATGTTTCTTCCTCTAATTTATCTCAAATTGCAATAAATGAGGAACAACTATTTTGTTGTGTATTTAAAGCACAATTTTCAAGTTGAATTTATGATTGAAACTTGCGGATCGATAAATTTATTACCGAAGTCCATGACTTCTTAATGACATATATACTCAAAATAATCTATTAATCGAAAATTTAATAGTGCTTGTATTAATAACACATAAAATTATAAAAATTAATAGTTTCACAAAATTTATGTATTGGAAGCGTAATTTCATTTTGACTGAACTTCCTTTTAAATTTTTGGACTTCTTATGAAGAAAATTTTCTGGATCAAAGCGTTGAAATTAACTATAAAATATTCGCGCTTAGAAAAACGCTACCCAATTACCATACCTTAACAGCTCATTGAATTCAAGTATATGGTAATAATTTTATTAATTTTTAATGAAATTATTTTATAAAATTTATTAGTTATGCATTACAAGAATTCATGACAAGGATCCCAGAAACGTTGTGTGATATTTATATTATCACTCCTTTTGTCAGAATTTGGCGATCTTTCTTATTATTAATTTTCAATCAGACGTAAATTTTTCATTAGTACTTATTATTTAAATGAGCTGTTTACGGACTTCTAACATCTATTGTTCTTTTATAAGTACCTATGGTAATTTGTAATAACTTTAATATTTTGTAAAACAATATATTTTTTCATTTAGGAATAAATGTTTTAAAATTATCCTGATAGAATTAAATGATATTCCTTGAACTGGTGTTTTTGCGTGTTGCTATGAGGATTCCCCCAATCCCAGAACATATGAGACTGGATTATGCAAATTGTGGCGGGGCGGGGAAGAGATTATTATGGCAGTGCAGACGCCTGTCTGGACGATAATACCATAGCTCACCATTCACACCGACACTCGCAAAAAACGAAACTCCTGCGATGAGTTAATGAGGACTTGTGAATGGAGCTCAGAGGATGTTCCTCAAATCTTAATTGACGGTAACGTCATTACGCTCTGGAGAACATAATGAGTGTTAATTAGGCCTACAATCAGACAGTCGCCAGTTTAGGATTTTGCCTACAAGTTTGAATGCATCCCAATGAAGCTAATTTAACCTAATATTAGTCTTAGTCCTTAGAGCAAAGTGAATCGATATATGTATATATATATATATATATATATATATATGTATATATATATATATATGTATATATATATATATATGTATATATATATATATATATTAGAGAGTATCACCGGCTATTCACTGTAACAAATCTCTTTTGATGCCGTAAAGGAAAAATTTTATGCCGATTAAATAAATACAATTTAATTAGAGACTTCTTCTGCAGTTATTATTGTGTTTATTTAATTGGTATTGGCACAACTGAAAAAAATCACGTTAAAATAATTTTCGGTAATTAATATTCTAATCACAACAAATGTAAAATTTGAATAGCGTTTCTTCTATGGAAAAAATTTACCTTTCTTTTATGACAATAGAGACAAGGAAAATATAAAATTTCAAAAACACTTAAACATTTTCTAGTCAAATGTATTAGTCATAATTCAAAAAACCAGAGTAACATCTTATCCGTGCCTGGGACAGATATAATTAAATGTTAGTCATTCCCTCTACGGAGTCACATAGTTAATTTCAACACGGTCATCGTGGTTCAAGTTGGTGGTGAATATTTCCATAACGTGTCACCATAGATTTGTTTTACTAGTTATTTATATCATTTGACTTTTAATTCCATAATGATTGTTTGCTTTCCTTCAATATTTCATCGACCGAGGAATAATGGAATGAATAATAAATCTAAATCTACCTGAGTCTCGTACAATGAACTGGCCAGTCCAGAGACGAGGAAATCTTTCATGAAATAATTTTCTTAAACATTGACCACTTGAAACATATACATTTCTACTGATAATCACGATTTCGTGAGCGGCGAAACCTTTCAAGAATACTCGATTTGACGAAACGCAACACCTTTAGAGAATACTCAATTTAACGTTACGCAACACGAGCCTTGGTCGTGAGTGGTTGTAATATTTTATGGGCACCAAGTAATTAGTTAGTGATTAATTCCATGTTTTGAGTTCAAGTTAGTCGCCTGAATATGGGTCTGGGATTTTACATTATATTACGGTTTTAGTTGCAAGTAATCTAAATTCAGCAATAATTTTGGTTTTAATTAAGATTTCTTGTAGTCGGGCCACAACTTTTTAAACATCACTTTTTTCCAATCGCTACATCATTTGAACGCATTGATCCTCAATGTAAAAAATAAGTGTAGGGAAATATGGTTAATTGTGTGAGTAGAAAAGAACTTGAAATAAGGATTGAAATAATTAATGAGTTAAACAATTGTATGATTTTTGTTCTAGAAACAGAAATATTGTATTCAGAGCGACAGGTTTTAGTTTGTAAAGTTATCACAGAGATTATAGATAAAAAATCAATTCTAGTCATCAACATAAAATTATTTTCCATTTAAGATGAACTTCCTGAAAATGTTAATCAAATTTTGTCTTTGAGGAAAACTAAATTTAATTAAATGATTGAAAGTCCGACACAATCGTGTACAATCACGCGACGTACTTCACAAGTACAAAATTGAATTGTTTTTGTTTTTTTAATGCAAATTCATTTTGTGTGGAATGTTTTTTAGTGCAGGGATTTGAGAAATATTTGAGCTTTTAGTGAAGTTCTCGGTGTCTACTGTATTGAATATATTCAACAGCTAGGGAAGCAATCGTCTGAAAGGCGTCAGAGGCAAAGCACTTGGCGTGACTGGCAGCGATCTGCCTAGCCGCGAATTATCTGCGGCAGCAAGTCGCATTAAACTTGAATATATTACGAGCTGGCTCTCTCCCTACAATCCTCTATTTACATACCGAGCTAAATCATAGCTAATATGTTAAATAATTGTAAATTTGATTCAATTGAGTCATAAATCAAATTCTCTAGACTAAATAAAAGTAATCTTGTATGTTAGGTTGCAAACATTTCGTCGAGTTTGAAGAATCGCCATTTTCGAGCAGAATAAAATATGACTAATTATATCAATTAATAGTTCGTATTAATTTGATTCGTTTAAATTGTCCAATGTTCTGATACCGACAGGACATTTAATATCTCTGTAAAGTCATAAGAGACATTCTACCACTAAATTATGTTCAGAAAATGCTCGGTTATCGTAATATGTATGATATCGTGAAATTGTGTTCGAAAGTTCGAGACAATCGAATAAAAGTTTCCTGCACTGAAATTTATACAACTAGCATAAATTTGATAAAGTCATATATTTTTTAAATATTTGTTACAACATAAGTAAAATTTTTATTTATTTTATTGCACCAAGCGCATTGGAGTAAGAAAATTGATGCATAATTCGGAAAAAATTGGTTTATTTTAAACAAAAAGTTATCTACAATATTTGTCTAATACCGGCCACATGAAACAGGCTGCCCACTTCAGATACTTTTTTGAGATTTATGGTATAAAAAACGAGAAAGAAGGAAGGAAGGATTTGGCCTCTATAAACCATAGAACATACTAAAGGATAGTTCGGAAATTCTCGTCCCAACTCAAAGCTACTGGGCACGAAACAGCAAGTTCATAAGTCATACATAAAACTAAAATTTCTTAAACTTTTGACTGCTGTAATCGATATAAGTAAATTAGTGTTGCTTTAAAAGTGCATCTAATTATTATTCGATCTTTAAAAAATTAATGTATATTTCTAGGATTCTACTTTTTCCACAAACCAATAGTCTGATTTGACACATTAAATGAGTCACGATAGTTTTAAAGGTACAAAAGTTGACAGAGGAATTAAATGACGATCTAACTTATATTTTGAATTATGTATATAAACTGGAGAAACAACTAGGACCGAAGGCAAAGCAGTATTTAAAGATCTCTAATTGAAGATATAGGTCGATCGTATTCCCAATATTTGATGTGAATAATTGGGCATGAAAAAGCTGTCGCCGCGATTGCTGTCGCGTTAGTTAACTTCAAACCAAATATAAACTACAATGGACATTTCTCTGCTGTATGCAAAGAAGAAGTATCAGTAACTGAAAGAAAGTGAATACGTTTTTATATATAATGTAAATAAACATGAAATGGATCAATTCACGAGCAGAAATGCCTCATCTTATCTGACCTCCATTTCTTAATTAATATATATGAATTGTATTTATAGGTTACATGATTTCGTTTTGGGGTGAGGACCGTTCTCGTTAACTTAACTTTCTGAGCTGTGTTTGGATAATTTTAAACAAAATTCAATCCAGTTTTTGTAACGTTCGATTACTATTGAACAAACGCGAAGTTAATTACTACACCACTGAATCGAAGTGTAAGTCATGTATACTTGAATGTTACAAACATTATCCCTTTCACAAAGTTTTATTTTCAAAGTTTTTGACTCCGCCTTGCATGCTATGTCTAAAGCTGTGCTATTCAAAGTTATTGCAAACACTGCTTTCAAGTTTTTATGTTCTATCAATTAACGAGGCCACCCGCTCAACGTTTGAACGAGAATACATAACCGAAAGCAAGGCACGCCTAGCTAATCCAATATTGCTTTAACATGAAGAAAGACCTTTGACACAGGCTCCATTCCTGGCCATACATCATACAAAAGTCTGTTTGGATTAGGGTACTATATGTAATATGCATAATAAGTGTAAACGAAAACTACCTCAAAGTTTTACGGGAGGGAACGTAACGTTTTAGAAAATAACTTCTCATTAAGGATTAAATTACAGTGAAGCTGCCTTAATTTTTTAAATTTTTATTCTATGATATTAATTATTAATACAAATCAGAAACAATAATTTCCTTTACGTATTCAATCTTAACGGTGTGTTAGATCATTGAAAATCAACCGTTATTGTGGAGATCATAAAGCGTTCAGTTTCAGATCTGATAAACTCATTATGGCACACATTTTTTTAGTTTTTATTCTCCTCGCTCTATCTATATATGATATATCTTCACTGTGAACTCGATGCCGATTCGATTATAACATCTTAATTTCCAGTGAGTAAATTTTTCATGTTGACCATCTGATCCTGATAAACTCACCCTTTTAAGGATGGTTTCAATGAGCCCTTAAGGTGTCCAAACTGCGAACAACGGCCGTAAATTTCTCATACGCTTAAAATTTTACCCAAGCACTGACCACAGATATCAATGTTTCTAACTCAAGCATCCTGAACTTTACATTTACTGTAGTTCTTCAAAATAAACGAACGCCAATATTATGAAGATGCTGTAAATAATTTATTATCGCTTTGTATTCTCATTCATACGACACTTAATTTGTTGTGATATGATAATTCTTGTTGATAGATACTTGCCTAAAAATTGTATAAAATTTTATTCTTTTGTAATATAGTCATCGGAGAGAAACTTCTGACCTTTGCGATTGATGAACAATTATCGACAAGTGGATACCAATTTCATCCTGAATACTTAAAATCTGAAAACTTTATTTAATTGTAAATGGTGGAACTCTTTACACTAAGTACCCTAAAACTATATCCTGCCTAAAAGCTCGCTCTAAAGGTCAAAATAAAATTCCACCGTACTTGAATTACATACACCACCACCTCTCCATTGAGAGTTTATACTCGGCTCCCAGACATTTTTGTATGTATGTGAAGGCTTCCTAGAAATTCTTTTTCGTGAGCGTATTTAGTACCACCAGCAAACTCAATTGTGTCAAATTTCGGAACCGATAAAAAGTCAAACGGAGCGGATGAATATGACGGAAAAGGAACAACTGTCTTTTCGATTTTCGCACGCCACTTTCCCAGACGTTTTCTCCTCACGTTCTACCGTAATAACCTCATAACATCACGATTGAATGCTGCATTCACAGACTGTCAAGACTCGATATGGAAAATTTCTTCAATATCGCAGAAACCGATAACATGGATTTCACATTGGTTTACACTTGTCGTTCATTCTCGAGACGGGACATTTTGATGATAGACAGAATAATGTGCCTTTATTTTATGATTATACCTATAAACCCATCTTTCAACACAAGAAATAAAGAATGTGTTACTTTCAAACCTCTCTTAATGTTCCCTACAAAACTATCGTCATCATTTCACTGCTTTGTCGATGACAAATATTATCAATGTGATGAATTCTTAAAGCTAGTATACTCTAATTTCATTGTCTTACTGGACTTCCACCTCTAAGGACAGGTACTGAAATTATTTGGTATCTAAACGCGTCCCTTAAAGTTACTGTTGTTAGTTTGGGTTGACCTCCGGACCCCCCGAGAGGATTGAGTGGATTATCGTTTCCGGAAACTTCTATCCAATGACCTCAGTATGACTTCTGTGTTAACTATAGCTTTCAAAACTTAAAACAATTACCTTTTCAAACGATACACGCATAACCATTGTGCATTTTATTTATTAGTCGATGTTTTAAGTTTAATAAATATATATTATTGTTTTTTATGGCAATTCAAATAAAACCCAATAGATGTTGACATTTTTCAGAAAAAAAACTCGTATTCACGGTTTTCAACATATTTTTCGAAGTGTTCAATACTGAAAAGCTATGTACCACAACTCAGCGGAAAATGTTATTAATTGAGTAAATTTTCGAAATTGGAATAAAACTAACATTTATAATATGCATAGACCCAAGCGAAAATAATTACTAATATACATATATATACGTAATTATAAATTGATTAATAAAAAGTCAAACTTTGTAAATCATACAAAATATTTTTTATAATTACAAAGATTCTTTGTGAATTAGGTATTATGTTCACTTATTTATGGGATACTGTAAAGTACTGCGTTGATCAATGTAATAATTGTGTATTGTAAGTAGAAAAATTTAATGCTGCGTGTGAAAGTATATTATTTAATTCCGAAATTTCTCAGATTTTTACAATGCTGTAGTCATCAAAAATACCGGAAATTTGCACATATTTCCTCTAATTATCGTTTATCGTAATAATAATTTCTAGAACACTGGGTTAATGTAGACTTCTTTAAAATAAAGGAAACGGTATTAAAACTCTTCATTCAGCGTCATTTATCCAATAAAATCTTTATACTTTGCTTTATTATGAAATGAGGCCACTTTTTACGGGTTATTTTTCTGAAACATTCTATTACAATAATTACATATGTTAGACTTCAAGGAAAGAAGGAACGAATAAAAAAACCTTATTCTGGATTGGGATCCATAGATTTTGTAGATCTATGACGGATGCAACGACTTTCTGGCAGCAGACATCAATTCAGATTACTGAGCATTAATAGCAGAAATTCAGACAAATATCACGACGATCAATCTCTGAAAGTTGAGTTGGAGAACTGACGCAATTAAGTACTGTTCTTGAAATATATTCACGCAGACAAAGTACCGGTTCAACTAATAATAATGAAAGACATTTTCTTCAACCTTTTTATCGATAGATGAATTGCAAATATAAACCTAGTTTTTTTAGGTTTGTGTAATGAAAGATTGAAAGATGTCGGAAGAACATAAGCATCAATTTCTGTGTATTTTTAATTACGACCCTGAAAAGCGAGAGTCAAAAAATCCAGTTGAAAAAAAAATTGAAATTACAACAGAATCCCGACACAATTTTAAGGGGGAAAATTTAAATGCTGTTTATCTATGATAATTTTAACTCGTAATAACTATAACTTAAATTTTTATTAGAACATGAGCAAAGAGAGATTGAATGAGACTCCAGACTTTGATGATTAATGTCACCCATATTGAACAACGTAATAAGGAGAAACGTGTCGAGTGACCAACGCAAGAGTAAAAGGAGCCGCTGTCACTGTGATATAGCCCGAGTTTCTATTCGACCTACAGATAGTTACTTATAATATTATATTTGATAATAATGACATAAATATTGAGTTCTAGCCCAATTTAGAAAATATCATGTATTAATTGGAATACTATAGACTATAAAGTGACAGACTTCACTAAGCACACAAGCCTCAATTATAATTTAGGTAAAGGTTTGGGAATTCGTTTCAGGAGCAATATACAATTACGTTCCAGAAACTCATCGCTATGTGAATACAATATTATTTATCATGTACTAGCTGAGTGCCCGGCGTTGCCCGTGTCTTATTTATATAAGCCCGAAAAAGAATTTAATTCTATATTAATCTTTAGTCGAGAAGACACAACCTAAATCTAACTATTCCTAGTTCCGTACACAATTTCGACCAATAGTGCTTTAATTGAACAGCTATAAAATACATTGAATTTTATTGCATCAATCTCAACAAACATACCTCCGAATTTCTTTACCAATACATAAATATACTGTATTAATTTAATAGCTATAAGATACACAGAATTTAATTGCATAATAGCAACAAACATACCATCGTTATTCTTTAGAAATATAATTCTCCGCGAACAAATAATTGTCAGTAAGTCTTCAGACAGTACTTCTTGAGTATTGCAGGATATAATTGTCCATCAGTATTCGCACATTACGAAGGATTGAAGTGATCAAATTGATAGCTACATTCCAAATGTAAAGAAATGGTGGCCATATTGCACTCACTAAATTAACTAACATTTTCCGCAACGATTGTAAAGTATTTTGTATTGTTTTTTATTATCACTCGATGGAGTATTACTGGATAGAATTATACTTTTATTCAATGAAAATATTTCTGCTTCATTTCATTACGGAAAAATCGAACTATTTCCTTTGTTCGTCGCGTAGTAACGTCTCTCTCTGTCGCGTGATGTCATGATATATTGGCGCGCAGTAATTTATCACTTAATGATCACTTTTTAAAATTATAATTCTTTTCACATTTATGCTAGTGGTTTGTCACCCCCACAGTACCGGTTCTCGATTTTGGCAGAATACGTATACCAATTTTTGTTGCATTCTGTCCACGCGATAAAATTTGTATAAAGAACAACGTAAATACATACATACATACATACATACATACAAATATACATCCTTTTTTATTATATAGATTGTAGTAATAATACCTGTTTCGTACATAGGTTATTGGCTGATACTATCAGCTTCTATACAATTTGACACTACATATGTACTTAACATTTGAACATTATTCTGCTCCCAATCTGCGTGTCACTATTTTCCACAATGCATTGGCCAATGCTGAAATTTAATGGGATTGATTCGCGTTAATTTGGTTTAGGTTCATCTCTTAGTAGAGGACGACAAAGAAAGAGACAAGACTGATTACATGAAGTAGAAGGAGATCATGAAGGGTAAATAGTTTTATTATAAGAGATTAAGACAGGAAAAAAAACTGAAAGCGAAAGAACAAAACGAAGACAAAAAAATAGGTTAAATCAACAAATAAAATTAATATCAACAATCAAATCCACCGAAACAAACCGCTAGACTCATAACCACATACAAAGAGAGTAGTGTAGAGGATATGTAATTTTAATTAGATAATACTTACACTCTGATATTCCTAATTAAATTTTTTGTTCTTAATTTAAAATTATGATTCATTCTTTCTTTTATATTTGTACATAAGTGAGCGTTAGCTATTATTTAATGTACTTAATTCGTTACTTTAATGTTCGCTACCAGCTTGAAATTTACTAGGAAACGTAGCAGGCATATAAATTTGTAACTCAGCATCCAAAATAATTTTCTTTCAATTTATGTACTCAACACTCGCCGGAGGCACAGGCGAGACATGGCGCGTGCGTGGCGCCTCTCCAGGAATTGCCATGTAAATCACTTAGTTTTAACGGACTCAATTTCTAGAAACGGAAAGTTTTAAGTGCTAAATAAAAAACGTCGTCCTTATTAGGAAGCATGAATTACAAATCAGAAATCTTTTTTTTCTTAGCTACTAATATTCGTTTGCAATAATTCGTCGGATTAGCATAGCAATGAAGTATATGGACAAATGCACTTCAGCGATCATCACTGAAGTAATCTCGCTTCGTACACGTTGTACACAAAAATGTTTTATACGCTAGTTAGTACTAGAATGTCGATATAGAACCATGAGGGTAAAAACCAGCGTTATTGAGCTGATCTGCTGATTAAATATAAAAACTTAAGTTGACAAACATTGATTTATGAGTAACTCTGAGATATTTGAGTAAGAAGAAAAGTGAACCTGATAAGAGAACCTGTACATAGGTTCATCTTTTTATAAAGTATAAATTAAGACTGAAACTATCAGACGCTGTTTATGCTGAAAAAATATTTAAATTGATTTACCGTGTCAAATTACGGTAATACGAAATAAATGATTTTATTGATATCAATTATAACATTAAAATTTTAATGTATTTTGTTGGTTATTTCATATAACCAAAATTTGAAGCTAATGGACTAATTACAAATCGTATTGAAACTGCGTTTTTGTACTCAGTAAGCCTACGGAACTCTCGTCATGTCCAATACTGAGTAAATCGAATTATAAGACTTTTAAAGCATTCATTTTCAGCTTTTAGCAAGAGATCGAATGAAATTGAATCATACAGATACATGCTGTCGCTTTCTACTACCAAATCGTGTCAACAAGGACGAATCTCTGTTTTGGTACGAAGTACTTTCAGTCGGATAAATGCAAAATGTACACAGATTAATGAGTACTTAGGAAATGTCTACAGCTTTCGCATAAAAATTATTAGTTGTCTGTTTGCAATAATTGTTATTTAAAAAAAGCTCCCAGAAGACTTAACCATAAAACTTACATACCAGAATACATTTTAAATTCCGACTTGACATTCACCAGTATTGTCTGCATTTTATTACTTTTATTTTACAATAAACTACCACACGAAGAGAGGCAGTTTTTCATTATCCTCATTACTGGTAAAGTAATTAACTAATTTGTACTTTTAATTAGTCAAAGAAAAATATATTTGATTTCGATAATAATTCGACTTTTGAAGCATGTTATTCCTATCTGAAATATTTAATATATTTAATATATATTGTTGCCCGGCGTTGCTCGTGTACTTATTTATATAAACTCGAAAAAGTATTTAATTGAATACTTAAATATATTCCTTGAGTACTTCAGGATATAATTGTCTTCATACATTACGAAATATTATATTGATGAAATTGTTAGCTAGACTCACAACTAATATAGCGCGAAAATTAACTTACATTTTCCGCAAGGATGGTAAAGTAATTCGTATTCTTCTTTATTATCATTCGATGGAGTATTGCTGTATAAAATTATATTTTTTATTTAAAGAAAATATTTCTGCTTTATTTCATTCCTGATAAAGGAGAATTTCCTTTGTTCGTTGCGTAGTAACGTCTTTCTCTCGCGTGACGTCATTGTCTCTTTGCGCGCAGTAATTTAACATTTAATGATAATGGTTTTTAATTATAATTCTTTCCACCTTTATGCTATGGGTTTGTCACCCCCACAGTACCGGTTCTCGATTTTGGCAGAATACGTATACCAATTTTTGTTGCATTCTGTCCACGCGATAAAATTTGTATAAAGAACAACGTAAATACATACATACATTCATACATACATACAAATATACTTCCTTTTTTATTATATAGATTTTGATATACCATTGGCATATGAACATAAATTTATTTAGCATACTAAGTACATAGTAGATCTAAATGTAATAATTTTTATTCATAAATTTTTATAATAATCTCCTCTGTGAATAAAACCCAAAATATTTCAATATTTTACGCTATTGAGGCACAGATCTTTATCAATATTTTCTCTCGCTTTAATGTAAATATTTGTCTGGTACACATTTCACCCAGTTTTCTAACTTAACAAGCAAGTCAAGGAAAGTAAATATATACATCTTATATAGTAGAGATTACAAACGTGTAATGAAATGCTTCATTTCAATTATTTCTTTAATTATTGGCGGCGTAACTTTGAAGCCACAGCATTGTATAGAACAGTATTGTTTGGCGTGAGAGTAATTTCGAAAAACGTATATAAGATGCTGGTAATATTAGCAGAAAACACTTAATTCAGATATTTAGTGAGTGTTTGGGAGGCAGAGCAGTATGTAGTCAGAAAACTTAGATATTCAGAGAGCAGTATGTATGTTTGAAATAGTCAAATAGTCAGTCATGAGTGTCATGGGAGCGTGGCGAGAGTCTGAGGTGGTCGAATTCAGCAGAGTATGGGCTGAATCTCATAATTTTTACTATTAAAAATTTTCTACAGCAAAACTGAATGTCACTGTACGAAAGCAAAGTAGAAAGGCGCCCCAAGTGTTGGAAAGTCAGACGATAATAAAAATAGTGGCCTGTCAATAAAAATAGTGTTATATAAAAATTAAAATAATCGCGTGTGCTCTAAATAACTGGTATGTAAAGAAAAAAACTTTCGTCTGTGAACCTATACCTAAATATCGTTTACCACCGGATAACTATGCAAGATATTTCTATATCTTTTCAGACTTATATAAATTTTGTTGTTGGTATAATTTTTTTTTTGGGTGTAGACAGGCTAAGTATAGGGAAATCCACATAGTGGCAACTCCCCTCTTATAGCATAGGAAAGGGATGGATGCGGAAAGGTGGAGGAAGGTAGCCAAGGGTAACTAGGGCCCCCGGGCTATGGTTTAAGGATCCTACCCGGCATTCGCCTAAAAGAAATGCAGGGCAAACCCTAGAAAAACCTGCATCAGGTAGGTCGGGCATTGGGTACTTGTCCCACGCCCTTCCGATAGCGGGAGAGGAGTTTTCTGTGGGGACGCAGCATTCCCTTCTCCGTGCCTCGACCAGTTTAGGAGGCAGCTGGCCGACTAGTCCAATAGAAATAGCGGACAACTCTTACCGTATGCCCACGGTCTGTGACCCCCAGGAACATACACCTCTCAGAACAGGCCGAGGTGCCTCGGCTTGTGGGAACCTTAGTTCAAAAACGGAGAGGGTTGGTATAATATTTGTTATTGTAAATTTAAATTCATTTTTTGCTTTTGTAACTTGGAGAAAATTTCAAATCACTGTCTTTATTATAGGCTCTATAAGCGGCCCTGAAATTCAGATTATCATAAAAGCTGAGGCATTTACTTTAAAATATTAAATGTAAATTCAACGAAAATAAATTTTGTCCAAATAAATAACTTTTGTTATATTTTAAAAATATTGCTTAATTTCAATTTCCTTCCTTTGTTTCTTTGATAAAATTGTGTATTTCACATAATTTTTCTGCAACGTGGTGGCTTTATTTTAATACGAGGGTGGTCTGAAAAGTTTCCGACAATTAATTTGCAGAGAAAAACTCCGAGTACATTTTTGGCGGGTTACAGAGATGGGAGCATCGCCGAGAGAAGTGTGTAGACTTACAAGGAGACTATGATGGAAAAAAATAAAAATTAAAAAAAAAATTCTATCATTGTTGGGTCGAAAACTTTTCAGACCACCCTCGTAGGGAATATTACATAACTTGGCTACAACGTGTTGGAATTTTATAATATATTTGAATATTACAATATATATATATATATATATATATATATACAATATCATTGTAAGAGATTTGCTTAGGAAATTAGAAGACATTGGCCGAATCTGGTGATGGAAGTTCGGCGCCGATGTACGTAGTAGCTATATAACGAATTCTAAGCCTCCCTACTTCCAATTATTTGTAAGTGTTCTCTCTGAAAAGCGCATTATCCGATGGAAGAGTTCGTAAGTGAAAAGAACAGCACTGACAGAAACCCTTAGAGAGAATACAAACACTGTATTCCTTCATTTCAACAGCTGCTGTTAATTCTGCTCCGTATTTAATCGCCATTTTCCTTATTTCTCGGCCCAGCTTATTTCGACAAAATCAACTTAAATGTTATAAAAATGTTCGGCTAATGATTAGTTTCTGTGATTTATTTACACATAACTTTGCTCCTTTCTACGACAAACTTTACGACACAATTCTACTGGCCATTTTGATAGAATGGATTTTACGCAATCGCTTCACCTATATTAAATCATTCTAGTATAGTATTTGTGCTCTCGTTTCAATATTCGCGAATTTCTCTTAATTTGTACGAAGCAGGACGTGTACTCGAACAGCCGACGATGTATGGGCAACGGTACACAAGTTCATATAGAACAAAGCTAATTGAAACGTGACGTTAATCAAAACAAGAGAACATTTAACCTGGCGTGGGAACAGTGTCCACACTTATCTGGAGGTACAGATTTTATTAGACTCGTGTGAACGTAAGTCGGTAAAATGGTTGGACGAAATTGAACGCGTGACGTCCCAGAGATGAATAATGACGGACCAGCCCTTTGTGGCAAGGATTTCATCTCTCCCCCGTCTGCAGCAGGCCACATATAAATACTGGAGCGGGTTGCGACCCATAACAATTGCTCTAATATTCTAATACAAAATCTGAAAAAATTCAGCAAGAATATCGTCACATTCGGAAAATATATTAGTTTTCTAAAATTATTCTATACATTGGTCAGTAAACAAGATTTTGCATTTAGCGCTACAATTTCGCGACAAACCCAACTCATGAAGTCACGCAAACATTTTCCTCATCAAAGTTTTGATAAAGTTCAGATCACGTTATTTAATTTAGATGCAAACGATTATAGGCGATGTTAACGTTTATTCCAAAATTTAATATTGAATACACGTCCTTCCACCGCTCGTTTTATTTCGCAGTTCAGAGTCGTTTTAATATTTGAACCCAGGAACTCCTGCAGAATACACGCATGGCTTGGCAGAAAGCCGCTCCCCAGGTGCGTTGGCCCGGCAAATGAAAACCCATTTATCGATTTTTTTTCTCTCTTCTTCGGCATGCCCACAATTCGTATAATGATGAACTTTAATGTATAACACACGAAAATGTAATTATTAAAAACCTGTTGTTTAGTCAATATTTTAATATTTTTTATGTTGTTCGAACGTGTAATTGCCTAATTGAAAGATTAAGTCATCGGTTAAAAACAAATCCATCATGATAGTAACTTATATGAAGACATCTCATCCAATAATTTGTTGCTTCTGTCTGAACTCATCAAGCAATAAACTGTTGGTGGAGATAACACTTTCAAGTCTTGTTATTTATGAAAATTAATAGTGCCAAACGAGTAATGCACTTTTCTGAGTTTCCCAATTCATATATTCAATGGCCCTTATTCTTCTGATTTTTAAAGGTATGCATCATAAATATCCAGAAATCGCTAAAAAAAATCCAAAATAATTCGAATGACTAGACATCGTTTTACGAGTCTCTAACTGCAGACTATATGAAGGGCTAACAATTTGTCTGTCACCCAATCTACTTTTACTACAGTTGTACGGTTTAAAACAACTATGACGGATACATATGTCTTCTACTTCAATTTATAACGCGGAAATAATTTATATTCTTTCCCAAGTTAAATATATTGAAGTAAAAGTCTTTTTTACAATAGAAAATTGAATCTATTCCCAGGGTATTTTAATAATATTTTTGGATCATTTTTTAATTATTGTATATCTTTGGAGAGGATGAGAGTCAGGATGGATGCCGAGCCGACCAGATGGCCGTCACGACGAGTGCCTGCCATACCTCATCTAAAACCTGATGTAGCATCTCCTTGCATTTTTCGTCTGATCTGGGAATTAAAATCCCACTATGTTTGAACTTTTGGAAACTCTTTTGAATTACAATTGGATATCCAATTTGGGTTTGATAAATAGAAGTTCTATTCCTATCCTCGGGAACATCTGATAAATTGGGAGTAACTCTTCGACACTCGACCAAGGCAGAGACTGACTCTTGGTCTTTCCATTTATTTTCCGTTTATTAGAACTTATACGTTTTTCTTCAACATACTTTTCAAGTCTCTGAGCTTGAATTCTAAGGCACTCCCTAACCCGATTATTTTCCTATTTCTTATCCTTAATTCTCTTTTTCACCTAGCCTTTACCTAGTAAATGTCAGCCACGTATCTTTTACGTTTGGTGCATTTAGACTAAGCTTTTCCCTTTTACGAGTGAACTATCCCTTATATGTCGTTCACAGACCTATGAGAGAATGAGCTTTCATCTTTAATATTTTTAAATAATTTAACATGATATCTTTTTAATTCAACAGAAATCAGTCAAAATTTGTCTAAGAGAAATTTTATTCGATAAATAATAAAAAAAAATGTTCAGGCAAAGAGCAACAAAGCTAAATTTCAGCACGAGAGACCGCAGATTATCTATATAATAAAAAAATATGTATATTTGTATGTATGTATGTATGTATGTATTTACGTTGTTCTTTATACAAATTTTATCGCGTGGACAGAATGCAACAAAAATTGGTATACGTATTCTGCCAAAATCGAGAACCGGTACTGTGGGGGTGAGAAACGCCTAGCATACATGTGGAAAGAATTATAATTAAAAACCGTGATCATTAAATGTTAAATTACTGCGTGCCAAGAGACAATGACGTCACGCGAGAGAAAGACGTTACTACGCAACGAACAAAGGAAATATTTCCTTTATTAGGAATGAAATAAAGCAGAAATATGTTCTTTAAATAAAAAGTATAATTTTATACAGCAATACTCCATCGAATGGTAATAAAGAAGAATACGAATTACTTTACCATCCTTGCGGAAAATGTAAGTTAATTTTCGCGCTATATTAGTTGTGAGTCTAGCTAACAATTTCATTAATGTAATATTTCGTAATGTATGAAGACTGAGTGACAATTGACAATTATATCCTGAAATACTCAGCACCCAGCAAGTAGAAATATAAAAATTACTGTAATATAATGTTTGGCTGTCTCAGGAGCGAATTTGTGTATGATTTAACCGAAATATTTTGGCGTAGAAGGATTTATGTAAAAAAGTGCCTAAATCCGTTTTCAATGGCATTGTAATTTGTGACAGTAATCTTTTGTTACAACTAATGACAAGAATTTTTAAGTCTTACTTGTACGTTATGCTTAATCTGATTTTTTAATTTGATTACATCAACTAAAGTGAAACAAGTGAAATAGAAGCTCTCGAATTAAATGTAGGCCTACACTGCAAGAAAAATAATAAATTTTAAAAAAATTATTGTTACTTAAATTGCCGCATTCCTACCTGACGTAAGTTTTGAAACTAAAATACGAACTTAATAAATATATTTATACTTTTATGTACGTAATACAAAATACTTCCTGCAATCGGAGTACGCAACGTTGTCTATAAGTTGTTTTCGATCCTGGAATTTTTTAGGGACTCATTTCATTAATCTGCCATAAATCAATCTGTTTTCATTTTCCTGCATCACATGGGATTATTACAAGCCGTATTGAAATGGTGACCTCATTAAGTTTCCATATTGTGTTGTATCATAATAAAACGCCTTTTTGTTCAGCGATTTATATTTTTTGCATCTGGTCCAGTTTATGTTTTCTCTTCTGTCATGACAATGTTAGTAATGGAATTAACACGTTTCAATTACGTTTATGAATCCATACATCATAATAATGATTTAATAAATGTTAAAATTTGTTCTAGATGGTTGGTTTTGGTAGATAAAAATATTAGGTTTATTTCAGTGATTCGCATTTGGTGTCTTGCCATATCGTTGTTTAAATTATTTTTATTACCCGAATAAATGCTTTTGGATGCATTCTTTCATTTCCATTGCAGAGAAGAGGAGACCAAAATTTTCTGTCTATATTTTCTGACAAGGACCAAATATCGTGCCAAATTACGCGATGGTGCAGCCTCGTAGGTCAAAGAAGATTCAGAATGCATTCAGTGTGTGCCTCAAAGTCTTTCTCTCTCGAAAAATTCTAAGAATATAAAAATACACGGTGAGATGTTTCCCCTCTCGTATTTCATCCCGCTTCTTGTTATCCTTCTTACGCATACGCCCCATTAAAGCGACATATTTTGTTCAGAAGACGTTATTTGAAAATCGTGCGTAACTTATATCCTTGCTCTTAAAACGTAGCATCCTTATTCTCATTTTAAAAAAATCTAAAATGCTGCTAGGGCTGTAGGTAATATGTTTTTATTTATGGACTATGGATCGTCAATTAACTAAATAACATAAATATGTCTACACGGCATTATAATTCATAAACACAGAAATTCTATGATAAAGTGGCTCTGAAAAGTTCTAGTTTAAATGTATAGATGTACTTTTTTTTTCATTGCTAGGAAAATTGTTAAATGTTATACATTATTAAAACTTTTATGTCTAAAGTTCAACTGAACTTAGTTGAACGTAATTTTACTAATTATATTACAAAATTGCTCTAAAATTTGGAGAATGGTAATTGATTACGAGTTTTGTAGTTTTAACTAACGCCAACAATAATTTAAGTAGCTACTGTAATTAAATTTTTCCTTTTATTAATCCACTTTCCAATAATTTGTAGCCAATTACAATTTAAGAAAATTTCTTGGTTTATGTCTCGAATTAAAATTTCTTTCTCTCCTCCATCCACGGGCACTTTCTCTTTATTTTCAGGCTTGCTTTAATTTTCAGCTGTCTAAACAAAGAAATTCCCACGGCACTAGAAGAAATTATTCCTGGCTTTCGCCTGGGAAAAAAAGCGATGATTACAGCAGAAGGTAATTTAATATGTAATAATTGTGTAAATTACTGTGTCGACGACATGCTTCGAAATTTTCTGATAATGTCAGGAAATATTCGTAATATAAATGTTATGTCAATTACATCAGCAACTCTGTAATTTGATAATGTCACAATTTCGTAACATAAAAACCAATGAGATAAAATTATCCATCCATTTACCCAAAAATATTACGCAGAATATCCCTCAGATATAAACGTCTACTTCTTAGCAATAATATTGTCCACTAAATTCATCGCAAAATTACTCTTACATAAAAGCATTATTTATACAAAATAAATTAAATTTATTCAATGAAACACTTTCATTAGACCCCATGAAATGTTTAACTAAAACGTTAGATTAATGAGTTGTTGATCCAATTATTTAAAATAATTCAAATTTTGAATGTATCAATATTACCAACATTTTTATGAGTCAAATGAAAATCCATACCAAAGTGATTGATATATTTCTTCGTAATGAGTCTCATAATTCACTAGAAGATGAAATTTTTCCGACCATGTATATTATTGACAAGGAAGTCAGGAGCGCTGATTAATTTTATGATATTAAATTTGTCTGGAAGCAGAGGTCATATTATCAATTATTATAGAAATAATTATTTTAACATTATAAATCTCAACAAAGTAAGAAGAATTATGTATAAATTAAGAAAATATATCTACGTCACGAATTTATTCTTTCTCATTTAGAAAAATACTCAATTAAAGATGACTTATTTATATTCTTCAATATATTCTTCAGTTAAACTTGAAGTAAAACAAAGAACATTTAAATGCTCTAAATTAAGAAAATAATTGATTAAACGGCTGATTACACGATAAGATGAATTATTCGAGCAATTTATATAACACTAGCTGACTGTCCTGCGTTACCCATGTATTTTGACCAACTGAAAACGATGCATTTGACAATAATAAGGCCATTTTCGACAATGTTTCCCTTTCTCCAATCCCCTGCCCTCTACCCCATGCCCTTCCGAGGCCCATTACTATGCCGATGGGGGTTAAACTTCATCTATCCGGCTCAACGAATGTCATTATCCAACTCAGCGAACCCCAAAACTCCAAATTCAACATCAATCTTGTTCCTTTGGGACATTTAAATTAGTTCCTTCTCACATTCACCCCCAGTTAAGCAGGCTGTACTTGATCTTAAGAGGCACCTTGGGTATCAATATTCGTTAAGAGAGTAAAATATACTAATTGTACCTTAAGAGAGTAAAAATACTCCTGGTACGATTTCAGAGATAAAAATTCTCCCGCTAACTTTAAGACTGTTTTTTCCTTTTCCGTCATTTCATTTTTGCCTTCGCATACACCGTACTGGCTTTGCAAGGATTATATATATATGGTAATTACGAATATGATATTATTTAATAAATAAAATTTTACTATTTTCATTATCGGTGGAGTAAATATGAGGCCATTGCATTATAGCTTAAGGATTGTCTACAAGAATATGGAGCCTTGCTTGCACGCTAGAGTCCGTATTCAGAGTTCCCGGGACCGTGTCTGAGAAAGTATGATTTGGAAGTTGAGAAATGTTGTATTAAAAGTGCCCGATTTGGAATTGAAAGTCGCCAGTGTGGAATTATATTTCGTCTGTTGCCATGTTCGAGTAATTATCAATGTTTTAGAGAACAAAGCTATGAACTATGATTGTTCAAACAAAGTTGTCAACAGTTAGGATCAGAAAGTTATTTGTGTTTGCAAACTAAAATATCTTTAAATTCAGTTAAATATGTCATTTTCGTGATTTGTTTAATAAAATAAGTGAGATCGAGCCCAGATGAACAGATGAGGGTTAAGTAAATAAAAAGAATTTTGTAAACGTTGTAGTGTAAATATAAATATCGTCAGATTTCAAATTTCGATCATTTCATTTAAAATAATAATAATTTAAGTCAGGAATATTTTTGCTTGTAAGATTCAATTGTCATTTATGTAACTATCTTTATTGGAGGCCCAATAGGCGGCCCTGAAAATTAAGTCGTGGCACAACAATATCATTTTAAAAAAATGTCAAGTAAGATAAAAATTTGTTTTATTAAATTTGTTTTGTTATATATTTAAATTCTTATTTTTTCGTTTTTAACTTTTATTGGTTCAATTAAAAAGTTGGCACCTCAACGTGGGGCTTATCTACAGAAAAATTTAATTATCATTTATTTTTGTTTATTACAAAATTGGTGCTTCAACGTGGGGCAAAATATATAAAATATTTTATTTTGTTTATTACAATATATATTATATAGTTACTTACGTTATATGTCGTTCTTCTTTTACTACACTATTCCCTTACAGAATTGCAGTTTAGCGCTCCAGCCAGGCAGAATAAAAAAACCTTTTGGCTGCTGGTTATCCCAGGGACGTTATAGCGATCGCTTTTCAACATCAATATTGTTCCTTCAGGACGTTTAAATTAGTTTCTTCTCACTTTACCACCAGTTTAGCAGGCTGTACTTGATCTGAACCTTTATACCTTTAAGTAAATCAAAGCTAACCCAATACTAATCTCATGGTCTTTTATAACATTTTAGTAGTATCCCCTTCTCACGATGCTGCATATCGGCAAGGGCTGAACAAGTGACGTAATCGGTTTCGGTAGTGAGACTGTTCATTACAACGACACCCAGAACAGTGGATTTGACACGAAATTGAACTTTGTTTTCTCCCACATCTTTGTACCGAGCTCCACCAGGAGAGCAGGGCTTCTAGTTAACCATTTTCATATTATTTTCATGTCAGCCCATTACATTCCCACCCCTAGACTTTAACTACATCAGAGTGACAGCTCGCTCTGGAGCGAGAGCGGTTCAACTCATGTGACTTCAACGTCGTAGTGAGAAGCCATGCGAATAAAACGCTCTGATGTCTCTCTGATGCTTGGAGACATACGATTGATCACCGATGTTTCAGTATTATTACTTTTGATGCAGTAAATTTTCATTCCTTCCTTATTTCGTCCATGTGCTCCATGCATTGATGTATTTGAAGAGCGACTCCGACCATCTCTAATACATGCTGTAGACGCACATACATCCATTTTATTGATTAGAACACTGAAGTTACTCGCAAATAAGCTCGCAATAAACGGTCGGTGTATTTTTCAGATATTATATCTGCGGATTCATATAAAATCTAAATTCAAGTATTTGATGATTAATTACCAATTTCTACAAATTGTTATAAGTCAATTTAAACGTAGACCGAAGTTACGTACTTTGACGGGTTGGTAAATAAGCCTTACCGACATAGTTATCGAACCTCACGTAGTGAACATGCATGCTTGGAACTCGGTCGTTCATCGAAGCCTTCCATCTGAGCTCACCAAGTTATTTAGATCCTCCAGCTCGAATATTGTGGTTACTGATAGTCCGTCAAACTCCAAGATCATCTCTATATATACCGCACTGGCGTCTTAGTTGTTTATCAACGTGTCCGTCTCTTTCGTTTTTATGATTTACCTTGGTGATGGTGTCTGTATAATTCACAAAGCAGCCGCCTAGATGTGCCTCAGGCCGAAAGTGTCGCCTACCAGTCCGCAATCCGTGCAGCACTGTTCTAAGTTTACAAAGTTTCCCTAAACAACTTCAAGCGATCCTACACAAAAATATAGTTTTCTTACCGTTATTAATATAACATACTGCAGATGACATAAATACGTGATTATTATGAATCATTCGCATACTTTCTATTGGTTGAATGTTTTGAGCTAATTTGAGAACCCTTTAAAGAAGAAAGTTTCCCGATAGATAGCAGAAGAATTTTGCCTCCTCTTTAATCTGCTCATAATTTCCTGTCAAAACAATAAGCCACTTAATGAGAAAATCTTAATTTTTTACGTGTAATTGTTTCTCATATTAAATTTGTCAATGAACAAAGGCCATATTACGAATTATTAACTGAATCATTTTTTTTATAAATGCAAATCAGTATATTTCTTCAAAAAAAAGTAAAAGACCACAAACGAAGTCAATTAATACAATAATTAATCAGCGCTCCAGACTTCCTTGTCATTAATAGTCATGGTCGGAAAAATTTCATCTTCTAGTGAATTATGAGACTCATTACGAAGAAATATATCAATCACTTTGCTATGGATTTTCATTGGACTCATAAAAATGTTGGTAATATTGATACCTTCAAAATTTGAATTATTTTAAATAATTAAATCAACAACTCATTGATCTAACGTTTTAGTTAAACATTTCTTGGGGTCTAATGAAAGTGTTTCATTGAATAAATTTAGTTTATTTTGTATAAGTAATGCTTTTATTATGTAGGAGTAATTACTCCTTCCAGTACAAAACCTGCTGTTACTTAAATAATGGATGAAAAAATAATTGAAAGGCGCTGAGACAACTAGAAGATGACTGTACAATGATTTTGGATGGTCGCAATTGTTGACGTCAGTCTTTCGATATAAAATAAATAAAAACATAGATTTCCTGTCTGTAGTGCCATCCTGAAATTTTTGCTCTTCATAAGAAAACGGTCTGACTGATTTAAACTAAATACTTTCCGTCGTTAAATAGGACTGTTAGAAGGTATTTATATCCATATAAATGTCTGGTATATTTATAACCTTATTTGAACTTCTTGCATTATATATTTTCTACTCACAACAAAATTTCTGAACGATTTTTCTCTTCAGCAGTAAATAACGTTTAGTCTATCTGAAATTGTCCCCAGGCACTTGAAAATTTTGTAACATAAAATCCAGTCTGTCGAATTTTCTTTCACTTTCGCATGCAACATACTATAGTAGATAAAACTTAATTGTGAAGAGTCTGCAAGAAGGTATATATAAACAGTAACAAACAGTAGTAAATCAAAAAACCTTGATTCTGGAGTTTTTAAAAGAAAGAAGAAGAAGTAGACCTATCATTAGTATACATCATACACAAATCTTTCTGTCTAAAGCTAAACCTAACGCTTAGAACCATGCACAATGTTTTCACCCCCGTACAAATGCGTGTTTTTTAACTCACAGGCAAGGACAGTAGAATGTTAGCGGATAGTATTCAGAGAAATTATCAGCTGATCGACTGAAAACCAATGATTAACTCGGGTAGAATGTGAAGTTAATAGTTTCATAATCTGCGACGTCACCAACGGATAATGGAAACAATGCCAAAGACCGCAGGCGCTGGAGGACCACGATAATTGACAAAATAAACATTAGTTCAAATAACATGCGATCAGTAGTTTGCCTCTATCATATTTACACTTCAATTCTAATTTGTTCATTTGTCTAAAATTTCTTTTAATTCAACCAAAGACACAGCTTCCCTGATATGCCAAATTATTAATATCATATCACTCTGATTGTCCAAAGTTTTGTTTGCATTCAAATGATATTTAACCGCTACATTCATAATTAACTTTAAAAACATTTATTTATTAAAATTTGAAATTAAAGATAGCCAAATCACGCAAACTGAAAAAGAAAACCGCCCAACGTTTCTTCTACATTTCCGTAGAGTTCGTTATGAGTAGCATTTACGTGAGTCTAAACAACAGTACATTAATACATCATTTCCACATTCACCTAATATGTTTCTTAAATAAAATATATAGTCATAGACGGTATTAATTATGAATAAACATATTTAATTTCATTGCTGAAACAATATTTCTATGAGAAATGTATTAAAGAAATATTATTTCAAAGTAATATTTTGATATGTGACGTAATTTTTGGTTGAGTTATGTACCTAATATTTTGCTTTCCGACACACATAATTTAAAATTCTTTTTCCTAAATTATGTTGTTAAAAATGTATATCATTTTGAAAAATGGTTCTTAATATGTATTTAAACTTAAATGCTTTTTTTTCATGGTTCATTAAGAACAATATTTCGTAAGTAAAATCGTCTGAACTGAACCAAAGCCTGCTGCTGCGATTCCCCATCTCCGCCGTAATGTACTAAGAGGTTTCGCAAGCGATAATTTTGGCCGTAGGATAGGTGCATTGTGTCTTAGGTCGAGTGAGTCGTGTGCTGACTCAGTAAAATAGCACTTAATTTTTAATTACAACATCGTAGAGCCCGCTGTAAAATTTACGCTGCTCTGGTTTTGGTCTCGCTCCTTTGAGGAGCCTAATAAGGCAGCGGTCTGTAGCCGAAAGCTCAGGGCTCAAGGCGAACTCCAATAATTTGGACAAGATTGAATGAAGTACTTGCAAATCTGAAGCAACGCCATGACCACCCGCTGCTCTAATTCGGTGCTTACTCCTACACACAACAAGTCTGTCTGATCCAAATGTTATGCCTCGCGCAAGGTTTCTTCAAATGGATCTTGCATTCAATTTGATAGACTTACTAGAGAACTCATTCCTTAAAATACTGTGAAACCTTCCGTTTTCATATTTTCTTGTTAAATAATCAACTATTTTAAAAGTAATAATAAACAAGTCTGTCAATGCAATACAATTAAATATATTTACTTCATTTTTTTACACCTGATACTATTTTTTCTGCAATACGTCCCAATTTTTTTATTCTTTCTCATACATAATACTTGGAGTACTTAATTTTAAGTACAGCGTTAAACAAAAATGACAAACAAAACGTAAATACAAAATATTTATCTGAGAAATATAGCTTACATTAGTATATAAAACTATTCAGAAAAAAATAATAAGATTTATTCTAATATATATATATATATATATATATATATAATTCAATTACGTATACAAAATTATTCTGAGTAACGCATTCCACTCTTCTCAATACAACCTCTATACAGTAACATTTTATTCGTATGTCTTATTAAATAATTTCAAGCAGTAAATTAAAATTAATTTCATTTTTACTTATTTCTTATTTTTCACCACGGATTATCAAATCACGGATCATCGTATCAAGTTAAATAATTTAATAAAAAAAAATTCAACTCAACCGTCATGGAATATATCAAGAAAAATATCTAAATATTTCTCACAATTCTTTGATGTGTTACTAAAATGCAATAACTTTAATTCCTTGAATACTGATAACTGTTATAGCTACGATTTAAGCAAAATAGCGGAACGTAATTTTAACAATCCATAATTCTTTATACAAAAATTTTATTTCATTGTAGTACATTGCAAAATTACAAAAACAATTAACAAAGCCAGCTGACTGGTCGTTATAACCCCCATTTTTGACATAATTCACGCCTTTCAGTGACAATATGCAATTTAGAAATAATTCTTATAAAAAAGTATTATAGTTTGGATAAATAAAGTCTGTAATTTATTTGGCTAGAAACAATTACTATATTTAAAATAAAATTTATGGCGATAATTGACACTATATAATTTGAAAAAAATCTGTGCTCAAAATCAGTCGACTACAACGTTTCACTTTCAAAAATTTAGTACATTGGTAAAAGCTTATATTTGGAGAAATAATATGTATTGAATTTTATTTTTGTCTAATATAATTTTATTTCATACAAAATTACAAATATTACACCCTGCATATTTTAAAAGACTGCTCTCATTCGTTATAAAAACAAAGTTCTGTCTTGTATTTAACACAAGCACTACCCTAATTACTTTGATTCAGCCACAAAAAAATAAATACACTCATTTCATAATATTATCATAATCTCAATTCTATATTACTCGTAATTATACATATCAGGCATTCAGAAAACTGTGTTTACAACTAAATCTCAATAAATTAAAAAGACGTACATTTACTAGTTGTAATATTTCACATTCATAATAACTCCAACGAAGACGCGCAAAGAAACAAATTGTACTATTTTCTTTTCTGAATTTTAAACAAATAATGCCACTCTGTTTACCGAACACAATTAACGTATTTTGTATCCAGATAATTCGATGGCTCGACAAGTAAACAATGTTAATAAATTAATGATTCCGGTCATTATAGAATACACAAAGCCAGCGTTTTATGTAATGTTTCGATATAATATCTGGTTCGATAAAAGGATGTGATCGATGCTCATCAATTAATTAAATG
This sequence comes from Zhengitettix transpicula, assembly GCA_037074705.1. NCBI lineage: Eukaryota > Metazoa > Arthropoda > Insecta > Orthoptera > Tetrigidae > Zhengitettix > Zhengitettix transpicula. The sequence goes on along the minus strand of CM073593.1, from coordinate 48,815,623 downwards.
CCACACGAGCTTCTAAAAACAAAACATTTCCGTGCCTTCAATTTACAGCCGTCAAAACATCGCAGCATTAGGAACTTTGTGGGACCAAATTAATTTATAAAAAAAATTCGTATATATATTTATGAAAGTGCACATTAGTCGTAATTTATTGAAACTAATCGTTTCTAAACAGATACAAACATATCAGAGAGAGACGTGGAACTGATGTAACTCAATTAGCTCAAACTCGACACAATTTTAAAATTTAAAGCAAGCTTCGTTAAAAATAAGGTTGAAAACGTTTAATTTTTTTAAACAAAGGTTTACATTATGAATTGATGCTGTTATATTTAAATCATATTATTTTAACGACAATAATATAGAATTAATTTATTCATTAATAATGAAAGCAGGCGTGAATGTTATATATTTAATAATTTCAAGGAGTTATGTTTTCATTAGACATATTTTCCACAACAATAATTAAATAAATGATTAAATATAATAAAATTTAATTTAATAATACATATTATTGTTAAGCAGAGATTTTTCTGGTAGAAATTTGGATATTCATTGGATGCAATTATATAAAAAAAAATTCTTTCAGTCCACGTAAGCCGGCGGAAATCAAAATTGAAATTCTACGCTCATGTAACGTATTCAGCAAATGTAATCAATAAAATCAGCTGTACGTTTGTGTGTTTGTTTAAAACTGACATATTTCAATGTTGCTGGTACCCCACACTTGTTTACTTACAATTCTAGTGCAAAGATTGTAACTGTTTATTGACATTCACACCAAACAAAAGCGTGTTCGGTTTTACCTTTGTAACATATGTAAAATGTGTTTATAAAATAAGTATTAAATTTTTCACTGTAAAATGATTTAGTATTGGAGAAAGTTTTTTTACTAGGTGAACATTGCTGAAAATATAAATTATTATGTTAGGCTCTGTATCATAGTAAGAAGCATAGTAAAAAAAAATTAAATGCAGGAATGATGAAAATATCAAATGGTATACTGACTATGGAAAAAGGTAGAAAAAGTAATTTATTTCTAATTTTCCTATAATGAAATTAATTAGCTGAGGAAAAAATAACCCCGAGTATGTTTTCAATTCAAAGAGACAGAATTTAAAGTAAAATAATTCTAATAATTGGCTTGTCATAATTGGTCTTTAAAAGTAGCATATAAGTTAATACAGAATGACCTGGCTATCAATTTTTTTTAAAAAAAAATTGAACCTGAATAAGCGATGAAATTATTAATTTAATTAATAAATTATTTTTCTTGATTAAAATTTATAAGTTAATATAAATATTTATTAGGAATATACGCAACTTTCCAACATTTCGGTTACTATCTCCATCATCATCTTCGCCAGAAAACGAAACAAGTCACCAAAACGTCACAACGTATTCCACTCGATTAGAAGATCCAGAAAAAATTTAGAACACACTCACAGAGGAAGTCTACAATCTCCAATAATGTACTACTTACTATTTAGAACATGAATTTCAGAATTTATCTGACGTGTAGTCACTTTAACGTTCGTACTAGTGCATTATGCGATTTAGTTCCTATGCATTTAAAATGCCGATGAAGTGGAATATGTTCGCGTATTACAGTACGCATTTAGTTTCAAAATTACGAAACGTATTTTTTTTGCTGAGTGAAATTACTTGCCTTATATTAAAGATAGAAATGATTCAGGATGCAACAAACAAATACTGCAAGTGTGAAGCTTTTTGATATTACTGATGAAAGTAGCATTACTCGACGCTTTAACAGTATCCAATACACAGTAAATGCATGTATTTCAGTCGGTTCTCGGTAGTGAAACAGAGACAGCAGCTGTGTAAGGGAATAGTAAGCAAGGCAGCCAATCGTGCGGGATTAGGCGTCCCGTCCAGAGTTCAATACGGATACGCCCTGCAGATAGGTAATGAGTGTCTAGTTTCAGATCCACAATGTATTCACAGTTCAAAGGCCTGCTTCATCGTGGTTCACTTATTTATGGTACAGTGCCCATCCTCACACAAAACAAAAACTTATAAAGTTCATATTAATAATATGATTCGGTAAATGAAAAATAATAGCTCACTAAATATATTGTAAATAATGTCACATTCAGAAATTAAAAATACTACATTTAATTAAGTACGGAAATTTGTTTCTAGTTGTTACTGAATTTGTCGGGAGTCGTTCAATTATTAATGATTTTGTGGTCTAAAAGGTGGGAAATTTTTTGTGTACGATTGTCAGAAAATTTCTCATCCTGGAGATGTCAATTTTATTATTTATGTCTTCCTCACACCTTGTTTTGTTTTTTCTTTTAAATTCAAACGTGTCGTACACAAATAAATATAGGCCTATATATTGTAGAGATCACCAATGAGTAATGAAAGGATTTTTTAAAATAATTTATTTAATATTTCTATTTTCGGCGTAACATTGAGGCCATATCATTGTAACAGTCAGTGTCACGCATGAATGCGGAGATTGGAATGTTTCCAAGTCTCTTTTGTAGTCGGCGGCGTGTGTGATACTGACAGCTTGGGCGAAATAGTTAGTCTGTTCTGAGGTGTGACCAATTAGCGGTCGAGGAGAGTGGACGCTGAGGAATCACCGATGATGGTCATGGCGAGTCTGTAAAGTCGGCAGATACATTTTAGACGAAAAATTTCTATAACAAATGTTGGAGACGTGTCCGGTGGTCAGTTGGCCGGAAATTTTAGCCAAGTGAACTAAAGTTTGTGGAGATTTAAGTTGTGAGCGATGGTGCAGGTCCGCAGAGACGGACGCAGGTCCAAGTTATGGGGGCCGAAACAATTTTATATGCAGTTAGTTACAGAGGAGAGATAGAGGAAGTCAAGTTGGAGTGAGTTAGTCGTGTGGACTGGAGACGGACGTGTCAGCGGGGGGAGATCATCGGATGGTAGGCCAAGGTACGCAGGGCCAAGAGTAAACAGCTGGACATCCGTCGTCAACAGTTGGGAGGTACATCGTGGAGGTCTGTCAGCCAGCAGAGGTGTTTCGTTTCATCGAGAGGGTGACGTCGTCAAGTGTGTGAGTGCAGCCTGGAGACTGTTAAGCCGGTATAAAGTGAGTGTGTCGACCCAAGAGCGTGTAAGTTTAATTTTCTGAATTAATAATTGTAAATTGCTAATAAAGGGTAATAAGTGTCAGATTTCGTTACATTTCGTTTATTTCGTTACATTGGTTTAATAGATTTCGTTAATTTCGTTTCATTTGTTTCAATCAATCATTTCGTTTTTCATTAAGTGTAACTGTATCTGTTTAATTGTAAATTTATGTTCTGTGTTCCTTATCAACCCAGTAAAGACCTTGTGGGTACCGAGCCCGATTATTTAAAATGTTTTCAAAATAAATAAAATTGTTTGTAATTTATAAAATTTCATTATTCGTGTAATTGAAAAGTTTTTTAATAAATGATAAATTGTTTTTTTAAAATTTGTATATATATATATATATATCCATAAGATCATAATTTAGCTTTTTGTGATTTTTAAGTTTTTCCATATTTCTGAATTTTTAAACGAACTGAGGCTTTTGCTGTTATACTTTTCTTTCTCATCATTTCAATTCTATTGGTTTCAGTGACTTAATATCAGCCAGTGGTTATAGCCAACGCTCTACACTTCCCATAGAATCAATAACATTTCTTTCATTGCAATATTGGATAAACAGAAATACGGTTTTAAGGAAAAGTGCACCAATTTATTTAAATAATGACATTTGAGAGCCTCAACTGCAAATTATTAGTCACTTCAGATTCTAGCACCATCATTGGTTATTTTTGCATTTCAAAATCCGAGCTCGAAAGCAAAAAAAAAACTCCAAAATTAACATCATTAGATGGAAAAAAAATTGACAAGCTCAGATTGAGAAAGCCCAGGCGTTGTGTTTTGTGACAAACACTTATTTCCGAGAAGTTTAAGCTAAAATAAGCTAACTGAGAAAATTAAATTGCCGCTTCGCTGTTCCGTCGAGGACAACGGATTTCTTACTCGAATTGATATTTCAGTTGTTTTGTTGATATCTGTTTGTGCCTAGCAGTTCAGGAAACTGCTAATTCCCTTCCATCACAAGAACGTTTACTAGGTTTTTGTTTTAGTGTCGTAACGGTTCTTGCCAGACTTTGGATATTGGGCACGGGGCCTGACTGTGTGCGACATTGCAACACGAGCTCGATACAGCAATAAAGTAGAGGAAGGGATCTGTAAACTTGAGTTATTGTAACTTTTGAAGTAAGTGCCTATAAGTCGCACATCGATCTGACTAAAACTGATTCTAGATTTAGATATATTATTCATTCCATTAGTCCTCGGACGAGGAAATAGGATGCGTCATAAATAAAATTACAACAGAAGAATAAAATATTACAATTACAAAGCTATTGTCTGATTGAAATTAATGAATAAGAAAGAAAAGCAATTCAACAAAAAAGTGATAATATAAATACCACACAACGTTTCTGTGATACTTGTACCTTTCGTCAGGTGAGAAGAGGAGCCTAAAGCGACACAACTGCATTTGTCAGTTGTCAAAACTCTAAAGCGACGAAAACGCAACGACAAAGACGAAGTGATAGCATAACAATATATGTTTAGTATACAAGTTACAGAAAACCAAAGATAAAAATTGTGATACATTTATTAAACGGACAATAAATGGTTTGATAATAAGAAAGATAGCCAAATACACACAAAAGAAGTGATACGGTAAATACCACACAACGTTTCTGCAAGCCTTGATGAAACTCAAAAGCCGAAGAAAGGAACGAGGCTTCCAGTAACGTTGTGTGGTATTTACCGTATCACTTCTTTTGTGTGTATTTGGCTACCTTTCTTATTATTAATTTTCAATCAGACGTAAATTTCTAATTTTAATAATAGCTTTGATTAATGTCGAGTTACTAAAGTATGTTTTTGGACTCGATGATCGGAGATACGCAATTTCATAAAAGCAGTAAATATTAAAATTTATCAATATATCAATCCAAATCGGATCCTCTTGTTAATACATAGATACGTTTTTTTTAGGGCAACAGGCTACATGAGGGTAATCCACTTTTGGCAACTCCCCTTTAATAGCATAGGAAGGGATTTGAAAGGGGGGATGCGGAAGGGTAGAAGAAGGTAGCCAAGGGTTAACTAGGGCCCCCGAGCTATATTTTAAGGATCCTACCTGGCATTCGCCTAAAGAAATGCAGGGAAAACCCTAGAAAAACCTGCATCAGGTAGGTCGGGCATTGGGTACTTGTCCCACGCCCTTCCGATAGCGGGAGAGGAGTTTTCTGTGGGGACACAGCATTCCCTTCTCCGTGCCTCGACCAGTTTAGGAGGCAGCTGGCCGACTATTCCAATGGGAATAGGGAACAACTCTTACTGTATGCCCAAGGTCTGCGACTCCGGAACATACACCTCTCAAAACTTTTAGTGTTTAGTCCATGGTTCTTTAAAAGAAATATCATCACCGTCGAGGAAAAAAAATTATTCCAACCATGTTTAGATCTGTTTATTGTTATTGGCATTTTTCAAGAAAATGAAGTTATTTATGGAATTCAAGAGGCAGTGTTAGGTGTCTCTGAATATGGAAAACAAGTTGTCTTCGCACTCTGATATGAAATAAGTTGTGTGCAGCTGAATAAAATATTAGTATTTATTTGTGCAGAAACAGCCGCATTGTCTTTATTCCATTCATGTTAGAAAATACAGTTTATTTTATTCATATTAATGTTTGTGTAGAAGTGGCATAAAAATTTTGTGACGTATCAAACGTGTTGGCTTTCTGTCGATTGATCGATGAAGAGGCTCTAATTTGTGTAAGACCACACTATCGTTTCAGTGTGAAAAGTTTCCCGGCGTGTGATTTACATACGCAAGTGCGTGTTAGGGCGCACCGCAGCTAAACCAGGCGTAGCCGCATTATCTAGCAGTCTGACATATGGGGAGCCTAATTCGGAGGCTTGCCGCTTGTTCTGTACTTCCACGCCTTTCCATAATGCAATTCCCACAGGCGTATAACTTCTCTCAGCATTTCTCCAAGGACTGACGATGTTATGCGTTAGGCTGCGTTGTAACCATTTCCTTCTATTAATATTAGTTTAAATTTGTTTCATAATGATGGTAATACAAATCCTCAAAAATGATACAAAAATTTCCAGATGCAAATTAAACACAAAAATGCTCATTAGTCTAATAAATAGTCCTAATTATAACCTTTCTTTTTAAAAAATGATACAGTAATTTCTAAATTATTTCTTCTTTGTTATATTTTATGGACCTCGTGGCTTCTTTATTTAAAATTTATTAGCTATGTTGTATTAGAGGTCTGAAGTGAATTCAAGCTACAGACCAACCCGATACGAAGCAAATATTTTTCTTTCATACATTGTTTTTCTTACGAGTCCTACCATAACTTCGGAATTATCCTTTCTGTGCGACCTGACCTAAGACCATCAAATTCCGTAAAATAATTCTACTACTGACTAGCGTAATATAACTACATATAAAATAAATTTTATAAAACCGAAAATTAATTCTTAACAAAATAGAAATTAACTTAATGCATTTGGTCCACTAAGTCACCATATTTTTATACCAAGAGGGAAAAAATTCTTGCACAACGGTCGTCAACACAATCTTCTCAATGCAGGAACTAGGAAGAAATTGGCGTTCAGTGGCATTTTGATTCATACTGATTCCTCACTTCACTTTACGGTTCCAAACGCTTTTATTTACTCGTGTAAAACTACCGGAAAAACAGATTTCACTCCACATCGACTGCTCTCTATCACTCTCTTGATTTTACACAACTACCATCTTCAACTTAACTCCTCTTCTCACTCCTCACCTCCTACTGACTTTCGTAACCCTCCAATGTGTTATTGATAAACTACTCATCTCCACCTCTACGCAATTCTCTCCTGTCGCAAAATACACACGGCCTTTGCAACTATACGTATTTGACTTTCAAAAATCGCAAAACTTCCTGTGACTCCAATCTCTTTCCGTTTCACGTTCTGACTTAGTTCAGCAAAATGGAACTGCAAGGAAATTCTGGTCGTTGTTTCACACATCCTTGCGACGGGTCAATGTCCTCTTTGCTTTGACTTAAGTCACGTAGTAAACTAGCGCCTGAAAACTTCAGACTTCTTTAAGCTTCGGTCTGGGGCGTGCCGTCAAGCGTTTTCGCTTCCGCCATATACTATCATAGTGTTCGAAACAACCTGCTTCCTTTCCTCAAGCATATGTCATGACCAATGGTTAGAAACATTTCATAAGGGTTAATCGGATATCTGATCTGAAGTCTGATATTACTTTTTAATATCGACGGCTATATGTGACTGATGTAATATTTTGTTTGTTTAATATAACATTTCTTGTTTGTATTGAGAAATTATCAATTATTAATAACATAATAATCAGCTCGCTGGAATGTAAAACACTTCCATTTATCTTTGGTGCAGCTTATTCACTACGGAAATCTTGTTTTTTAATAAGTATTTCTGTTTTCAAAATTCGAATCTCCCAGCGCAGGTCGCAGGAGAAAATAAAATGATCTCAAAGTATTCAGAATCACGGTCAAATTTGTTCGAAACTGCTGAGTGCGAGATTCGGTACGATGACAATTGGAAGCAGAGGAGTTTTCCCTTCCATGATGAACCAATCGAGCAGAGTCGATATCCAGGAGCAGGGAGTGGCTCCCACAGGACTTGTAAACTCATGCCCTGCTTTCAGCTGCAATGTGGACGCATACCAATTCCACTTTATGCATGTTATCAATATTTAACTGATTTAATTAGGCTTCCATGCTCCTTTCCGTCTTACAAATCACTAAGGGTATCAAACTACTTCTACAAGGAATTTTTATAAACAAGAAGATGTTTAGGAACGATAGCTAAAAATTTGGAAATTATTTATATAAATTTCGTCTTGATTTCCATTCGAGTGGATAAAACTGTCACGAGAAAATATTTTTAAGAAATTAAATCCTTGTACTTACTACATACATTCCATGAAAGTTATTTATTCAGGAATATTTGTGAAGACATTCTATGTGATACAAATGTGCCGGATATAGCCAATTAAAACCACGTTCATCAAACTTAGTCGTATGAATCACTCCAAGAACCAACTTTTAACAAGTAGCTTCCGCTGATTACAGACTTTCCGGGCCCAACATATTGCTGGAAGGCCAATTACAAAGTTTTCGAATATGCAGGTAAATATTCTGAAATTTAAGCACACTGAAAAGAAAACTTTAATTATTCACAGCAAATCAAGATATATGAAGTCGTGCAGTTATTACCATAATAAGTCTATAGAAGGAATTAATGACAAATATGGTCACGAGGATGCTATAATATTATTATAGATAATAGAATAACCCATAAAACCATTACCAACAACACACGCAATTTCTTGGATCCTTGTACCTTTCGTCAGGTGTTGGGGGAAAAAACTTGAGAGTCATGAGCGACACAACCGCACAATTAAATTGACAGAACTTTTGAGTTCATCAATGTAATTGTGCGGTTGTGTCGCTCTCGTCACTTTTACAATCCCCGACGAAAGATACAAGGATGCCAGAAACGGTACGTGGTATTTATATCATCACTTAATTTTGTCTTGTTATATGGCTATTTCATATAATTATTATAAAATATAATTATTATGGGAAAAAATCTTTAAAATATTTTAATGAGAAATTTAGCATTGCTTCTTTGCAAGCAATTGGTCTAAATTTGCAGATAAGACGAAACAGACGCTCGCAGCTGTCCCATTGTACGTCATTTTACTCAAACGGTTATAATTTGTAATTGTTTACATTACGGAAAATGAATGCTCGCAAACAAAAGATTCATGATTTGAATTGCATTCCTCACTAATCATGGATTTTTCGAAAATGATGTAATTTTTTTGTAAACTTTTGGGTGTTTTTTAAGGTGACGGGGGAATTGATTGCATGTTGTGGATGACTAATGCTCAGTTCGTGGAACCTCATTGTTTAATAATTGAAATTGATCCGAGAGTGGTTTGGCTTCATCATATTACTCGACACTAAATAATGAAAAATTCTTTTAATTAGTGTTTCCACAAAATTGTGATAATATTATAGTTACTGATGGATTGGCTATTCTCAGTACAGAAAATGGTATATTTTAATTCATCAATGTCAGTATCATATTATTGATATTGTAAGTAACAAAACTAAATATTACCATATTCACAGCTGAAAAAATTCTACGGATTTTTTAAAATACTATCATGTCTGTTAGAAACCCTACGCCGCAAATATTGGTTCCGTTAGTTCCCTATCAAAGACAAAGTATAAGTCTTATAGTTAAATATGTAAATAATAAACTCTTCAGTGACTAATTTCGGAATTGGGAAATTATATAGTTTATAAAATGCATAATGTACTGTAACAACTTGTTTGAGGTAATGTTACAGACTGAACATCTATATAATGTAATATCTAAATTGTTATTTCGATAGGTTTTGTTCTCAAATTTAATAAGGAATATTTTATTTGATTAAATTTATCGTTTGGTGCCATTAATGATAAATATTAATACCCTTAAATAATTTAATTACATAAACTTGATATTTACAATTATGAAATATTTACACTTTTCCGATAGGCAAGAGAACTTAAACTCATGGCGTTACTGTGGGAAGAAAACTTGGCTTTATATGTGGAAATTGAAATTAACAGAGAAAAAGTTTATTGTTCTTATCTTTATTGGTTTCTCGCGGTTTCCTCTCCATAACAGCGTCCAATGGTTTGAAAACCTTGCGGATGCACTGAACTTATTGATATATCACTATTCTCTTCTTTAACATTATCGCTGCTATCACTGTTGACTACTACGCATATTTATATTAACACTTTTAATGCGTCGTATCTATTAGATTGAAATATATTTCACACGTCACTTTTTCAATTATAACTGCTTGACTTTATAAATGACCTCTAACTTTATTTCCAAGCAACCAATTTTGCGTGTGATGTTCACAGACTGGCAACTGCGCCTACTTTAAAATTCTCTGGCCTTGCTCCTCGACCGTCATCAATATACGGTTAGGAAATTTTTATTATTGTTAAATTTACAGAGTTTTCACATATTCTAAAAATTAAACGTGACTAAAATTACACGTGTTAAATATACGTGAATAGGTGTTTCACTTTTTCATGCCACCGTACGTACGTATATCACTGAGAGAAATAGATTCGAAAAATTTAAAATTAAAAGGATGAATTAAAAAATACATGAATAAGTTTTTAAATAAAGAAAAGTATAAGTAAGAGAATGTTATAGATGTATGGAAATCTAACTTAGAAATAATGCTGTACGAAACCCGGCGTACTGACCAATTTATTTCTCTTTTTACTCGTATAAAACCACAGTCACGTGTTAACTCCGTCATATAAATTAAGAATTTAATTTGTTTGCCATGACAAGACTGAAAAATATTGGGTGTTTATATCAATTTTCTTTAGATGAGCCGTCATGAAATGCTGCGTTATATTAAATACTGTGACATATTAAACACAACGTTACGTTAATGATTGCAATTTATCAAACGCTGTCCCGACTGGACAAAGCGAACATATGGTTTATTTGAAAATCTCGGTTTGCTTCTGTGTATGTCGCCAGGATTCATTTTGTATTTATTGATATGAGCAATAAAGTTTCAAGCACAAACTACGTGTTAATGCCACAAAATATGTGAACTTAATGATGAGTTTATTCCAAACAGTTCCATCGTGATTAATCAGATACAATAAATTTCGTAAAATCACTACTGACAATTTCTTAAATAAAAAACTAGTATATAAAAATAATTTATGAAAATCAAGAGAGAAATTCTCGTAAAACTATAACATTTTCATGAAAATGTTGTCTTTTCAAATAGTTGTGTTTGATTGCTTTGTAATATTATTTTAGATACATACTACTACAGTCGGTGAACGTTATTTTAAATACTAGTACTTATATTTAGCTAATAGTAAATGGCAGGGATGAACAGTGAGTAAATTCAGTTTCGATTTACTGTGCACAAATTTGTTCATAATATATAAACGCTCACGTATGCGGTTCCCTTTAAGTCAGGAACACAGTTTAAGCGTTCTGTTTTGCGCAGCTAAATGTAAGTTCCGTTTTCTCTCCACCTCATCAAGAAACGCTTAGCGCCACTTGTACTATACGTTCATTAATGGGACAATGAGTAAGCAAAATAGCCGTCTCTTTTTTACTTTTTAATCTAGCAAAATTTGTGTAGTCTTTAGAATGTTTTAATTTTAATTTCTAATAAATATTATCAAAGTTACGAGAAATACGTTCGAATAAGCGCAGCACATAAAAATAAAAGTTTATTCAAAGCAGGAGCAATATATATACACTAAAACTTGAGCATCCATTCTTGGAATATTAAAGAATATTATGTTTGGTTAGTACTGTACATTAGACTCTTATTTGTTATTAAATAAAATATAGTTACTGTCAATTTGCACTTTTTTCGCAGGTTCATAATTTTAATACTAACTTTGATTCCTGTTTATATCAGAAACATCCAGAATATACTAAATTTAACTCCCAAATACAAAGACTCTCTACAAGTTTATTGTTTGGATATTTGCATGGTTTGAGGCTACTAGGCGGTTGTCACCTTTTCCAAGATTAACGGACCACTTTAAAAGGTTATTTTGGATACTATTCGTATATCCACTTTAACAGAAATGAGGTTATATTAATTATCTATACGAAAATGAAAACAAATTGAATAATTGACTTATTATTAAACATTCACGTTACTCAACATTCATTAAATTGTTTGAAATAAAAAATAGTGTTCCGGTAAGAAGTGTTTCATTATAAAATACAATAAATATATTCATCATATGTTACCTTTTTTCACTCCCGACGTGAAAAAATTAATATTCCCGACCTAGTTTTACTTTCATGTCTTTTCCTAGTTGTTTTCCGACTGCCTAGGCAGGAACGTAAAATTCTGATTCAGTTACACAAACGCATTGTCCCAAGACAATAGAACAGAAACTATGCTAGGAGCCGTTTGTATACGTGAGCGCTAGTCTATTAGTGTAAAATGGCATCACACAACAGCAGTTTCTTTCTCACTCTGCTAAAGTCCAGGCGTCACCATATCTTCAGCTCCCTGAACAGTATTTTATTATGAGTACTTCTCCTCTGATAAATTGATCTAAAATGTTTTGTACATTTACAAAACGTAAGGGAAGAAATTCACAAATTCTTCTTACAGACGATATTTTGTGTTATTTGTTTATTGACATAGTACTTGCTGATTTTACGCAATATAGCTAAAGCGGTGAATTCAGTCTCTAAATCTAATTCAATACTACATTATCTTTCGCAGATCCAGTAAGCACTTTAGCTTCTATAACATGGTTTCTTGAGTATGTAAATATTAATCTTGTTCTATTGTCCATGAGTACATTTACGTAAATGTACAGAACAGCAATTACCAAACCCTCGTGAATTATCCTCTTGCAGCTTAGCACTAAAAAAAATAGATCAAGTATACGCTTGTTTGATGTAGGGAATCTATATAATAAAAAAGGATGTATATTTGTTTGTATTTACGTTAATCTCTATACATATTTAAACGCGTGGACAAATTGCAACAAAAATTGGTAAACATTTTCTTCAAACGACGAGAAACTGTACTGAGGGTGGTGAGAAACCTGTCGCACAAAAGTGGAAAGAATTATAATTGAAAAATGTGATCATTTTGTGTTAAATTTTTGCGCGTCAAATAATCATGACTTCACAGCACACGCGAGACAGGCGTTACTACGCGACGATACTGCACAACAAAGTAAATAGTTCCTTTTTTCGTAATGAAATAAAGCAGAAATATTTTATTGAATAAAACGTATAATTCTACCCAGCAATACTCCATCTAATGATAATAAAAGACAATACGAAAGATTATACGATATGTGGAACTAATTTTCTGTTAAATAACTTGACTTATAAATGACTGACATGGTATAAATATGTCAGGTACCATGACTTTGCTCAATTTTTTATGTACTGTAGGAGACATAGAATGATGGTAAAATCAATACCTAATATTTGTTAATCATTATAATTTAATAGATTTTTAATGTGCTAAAACTGACGAATTATTTCAAGTGAGATTCTTGTAAAATTTTGGTTGTGTGTAATGATATCATTATATTTCACCTATTTTATAGTAAATGTGTAAAGATTAGGTAACCGTGCAACGCTTGTTAGCATAAAAATAAGGAAACTATTGCTCAATGTAAGGAACACTTCATTAAAATCGAAAAAACTGTAGAAATATAGTACGGAGATATATAATATACGAATGACGACAATTTAAATTATTTGTTAATGAAGATCACATTAATAATTTTTTTAATCTTCAAAGAGATTATTAGCATGTATAAGATAATGAGGATTAAGTAATCAACAGTTGTCTCGTTTAAAGTATATATTTTGTTGGAAGATTTTTTACTCCATTAACTTATTTCACCAAAATAATTTATATTTCTTACATTGTTTGTTCTAGTACCTAAGTTCCATATTTTCTTCGTTTCTCGGAGCAGAGACGCGAGCTCAGGCCATCTGCTCTTAGTTGCGTGACCATGGTAACGCTTCAGATATTGGCTCACGTGCGTACACAGGCCGTAGCAAACAGAGGTGCTCATTATAGTGACTTAGATTTACTCTATTACTTCTAGTATGACACAATCTGAATGAATTCATATTAATCAAGATTTTCATCATAATTTTCTTTTAATTCAATACATGTAAGTAGACTTCAAGTAACGTAAATATCAATGTAGAAAAATGAGGTGCTATCGGTGGCATTGGAAAAACTTATGTATTCCGTAACCAATTTCGCAGGATGCATATTTCTACCAGCGATGTTGGTGGGTTTAAAATAAAAATGTTAATTATCTCGCTTGAGGAAAATTGGGGACTCTTGTTAAGAGAGTGAGTGGTCAATGCTATTATTGTTCCTCAGAAATATAATTCCGTTAGTTTTTTTTGAATCTGTTGATTGTTAGAAGCAAGCGAAATAAAGAAATTTGTTTCGTAAGATATGTATAATATTTAATGGTTGAGTAATAGCAGTTTTTCACGTTGGATCTTGTCAATAATCTGATAGATGGTGGGCCTGGATGTGGCAAGTGTCTATGTCAGAGCAAAGGTAAAACCTCACATGTTACCGCAGGTGTACAGCCACGGTCTCTTGAACCAGATGTTTCATTTGTCTGCTTTCGTGATATGCGTCGAAAATGTTCTGCTTGTTGCAGCTCGTGAACATGATAAATTAACTCAAGCGGAAGAGGAGCAAGAGACGAATATAAACGTGGTTCTTCAAATCGAATAGAAACTCACTCGATCGTACTGAGACGGATACAATTAGTCAGCACAGCTCAAGTCTCACCTGATAAGTGATGTGAGAAGATTGTGTAAAGGGTTTCTGGAACTCAATCGGAGTTCCACGGACTCATGAATATGATGCTGATTCCGTCGATGAAAACTTGAGACTGGAAGGTCGGAATTAAACAGCCTTCATCCGTTCGTTTCACGAGGGAACTCAATCTTTACATTTCCGGATTCTACGAAAATTTTAATATACATTATCTTGTAAGACATACTCAAGGTACAACAAAATTCTGAAAAAAATAAACACAAACAGAGTTTTCTTATTAAAAAACTATATAAATTAAAATTTCGTATATATATTTGAAACATCCAGTCATCACACTGGGAATTCAAGCACCAATAGAAAACCACCACATCAACTCTTTATTCAGTGATATGCTTAAATACAATTAAAAATATTAAATAGGACTGAGACGAAACACAAAACACTAACAGTAACTGGATTAATAGGAATACGAGTATAATATATTTATAATTAATATGGTTATATATAGATATATATATATATATCTTCTAGAAAATAAACGCTAATGAGTCTGTTGTTCAACCGTCAGAACGGGGTATTTGTTTAATCACATTTCAAAGCTTTTTTCTTCCTTTTGCACTAGATATAACGAGATCTATATGTAGTTTGCTGAATTTCAAATCAAGACTGAAGTGCTGAAGGAAAGTCAAACTATATTTCTTTTGGAACATCATTGGTCATTATTTACAAACCTGATAACTGCATCGTCCTTAGATCAATAACACTTGAAGACAGATACTATTCCTGTGGTCGAGTTTAATTGAAATTGAAAGAGAATGAAACAAAAGTAACAACACTAAATCTCATAATCTATACTTACATACGCATGAAACACCGTAGCGACTCACGAGTATTACAACCAGTAAAAAAATATATCAGCTGTTGAACTAGATCACTGTTGCTAATATCTTCCTATCAGACACGGTCGATTTTTTTCATAACAACAGGAAAAATCGTCCAGTTTAGTAATTGTCAAAGTTTCTAGCGTAATAATTTGTCGAATGCAATCATAAATAGCCGCCGATATTGGAAATTGAGAATAGCACTGAACCGGAACCATCAGATGCAGCTGTTTCAGATTTATGGTATATTTCTAGTCAGCAGGAAACATGTACGCAATCGTGAATTAGGCAATAGAGGAAAGTCGGGAAAGTTGGCGAGAGGCTTCTCGGTCACACCCAGAAGACTCAGGGAATAAGCCTTCACCTGTCACAGTGTCGCTGCGTCTCAACGAAATCCTTTTAGCCTAGGCGAGCTCCTGTAAAAGCTTTCTCCCTTCGCACTTACCAACATAAAGCCAGTCGTACTTCGTATGTGGACTCTAAGATACGTTTTATAACCACAGACATCACTGCCTGTACTTTACGAATAAAACCGTAACGCCGAATAGACATTTTAGACCTGAGATATTAAGTAGTGCACTATGTCTCAGAAACAGGTTAATATCCAATAGAAAGTAAGCCAGTTTTGTCAGGTCTCACACTCACGTGGCTGTTTTACCTAAGAGGAAACTCCTCGCATGACCAGACCTTGGTGCGCCAATGTACTGGTTGACTAATTTCTATTTAAATATTAGGCCTTCTAAGGTTCTCAGACCTTGGTGCGTCAAGGAACTGGTTCATAAAGTTCTATTGAAATATTAGGCCGTCTAAGGTTCTATCGCAATCTTGATTCTAATCCATTCATAAATCTGCTTACATCCTTCACTCGTATTCAACAATTTGATCAAGTTTGAATTAAATGTTATAGTTACGCTCTTAATAAATTTCAGAAGGAATCTTTAAATTCACCGTCAATTATAACGAGAAATGAACACCTTAAACAGAAATGTCAGCCAACTGACGGAGGAAAGTATTTGTTTCTAAATATATGAGTGAGGGAATGGAATGTTTTGCTTCTAATTCTATTTACGGCTTGTCCAAAGATTGCGAGATTATTTACAAATAGAATAAGGAAAATAGTGTAGGATTGGATAAGATGTATAGTGTAATATTGATCTCGGTATCAAGTGTAGTGTAATGTAGAATATTCAAGGCACAATAAATACTCTTACTGCCTAAATTAATAAAGTAATTAAAGTGCAGTGAAGTGAACGAAACCAGTGTCGATCTCGGTCAAGTCTCTTATGACAATTCTATACTATTGTTAGTTGTAGTGTAATAAAAGTTGTAATATGTAAGGTATGATGCCAGTGAGACGAGTAAGTAAATCTATCTAAATGGATACCTGATAAAAGGAATTACGTTGTCTTATTTTTCTATTTTTATGCCTTTGCTAGAAAACATCAACGAACAACTGTTATTGACGAGATCTGTATTCACCGGTATACGATCATTTTCCTGATTCACTTTTTCCTGTCGGTCAATCGGAATATCGTCGGGAAAACGTGCATCGGGCGTCTTTCGGGATTTTGACCTAGACCCGTATTCAGCAGCAAACCTCTGATGTTGATTGCGAAATTATAAGGATCATGAAGTTGAAGAGTTTTAGCTAAATTCAGTTGTTATTAAGTATCTATATTTCTTATATATGTGTTAAATACAGTCTTCTGAATATCACTGTTCGTTTGAGAATCCATTTTTTAGAATTCCCCTTTGAATATTTTAATGTTTTCAGTTTATATTTCTTATTTTCGCATTTTTTCTCGAGTATAATTTCCTTTAAATGTATATTTTTCATTTAATGTATGAATTTTGTCTTTAAGTGTGAACCATTCTGATATTTCCCCATTACAAACCTGAGGATGTCATTGTATGAAAATATAAGCACTGTAAATCAAGATTCTTTAGAACTTCGTCGCATTACAATAGTAATGATAATGAAATTTTTCTTTTCTCTTATTCTTGGTTCTATTCCACTTTTTATTACATTTTTTAGCTTTCTTTACCATAATGTATTCCCATATTTCAGTCCTTACACCAGTTTTTCGTAGAACGTAATTTAACATTAAATTTATAAATCACTTTACAGTAGTTCTCAACTATCCGTAAATATCAAATAACTTCGATTGATAACTTATATAATAACCAAATTAATCTGGTATTAGAATATAAGCGTAAATATAAATACATATTAAAATAAAGATCTTAAAAACTGGGAGTCGTTCTTAATATTTATGGCTCAACTTGATATATGTATATGAGTTATTATTATTAATATCCTATTACGCAAGTGGGAATTGTTTGCGACTAGCAAGCCGAGTTCTGTAGCGCTCCCTTCTCTTTGTATGAAGGATTTAGTATTTAAGGTTTTCCTTTTATTTCCCCCACGTCACGTCGTTCCTGCTGAAGCATGACGGTAAATATCTCGGTCAACTTAAATGTTGGCATGTGGAAAAAGTATTCATGGCAACGGACTTCTGAGCACAGTGAATTTACAAAGCCGTACACCAGCTGTAAATAACGGACAAGGGCTGAATTCATCATACACCCTCTAAAGAGAGATCTGTATTGAATCCCCTTGGCACCCAGACAGAGCTTTAATTTAATAAAAGAGGTATTTCAATTATTAATAAACTTATGAAAAGATTTCCTTCACTTAAGGACAAAAATACTTCCTCTTTGGCAGAAAATCTCACAATAAAGGAATTTTAAACGTGATGTCTAGAGAGTTGGAGACGATTCCTCTTAAGAATAGAAAATAAATCTTTATTTGAGAGAATTGTAAGAGAATAACTGTTGCCTTCAATCTGAAATAAAATTTATTGTACATGTCTGTTATATTCTCCATAAATTCAAGAGAACGTCGAACAACGTATTACTTTGCTGTATAAATATCCTCTACAGATAAATTTGTTAGATAATATTTATGTCACTGTAATGCGTACAAAGTATGTAACAGAATTAGTCATACCATTTTGTTTTACTAATTTTCAGTATAATTAAATTAAATATGTTATTATAATAAGGTAGTATAAATTATGTTATTTTAAAATATAACAATTTTCACTTTACAGAATATAGTATATTATTTACAATTAATTAATAGTAATAATAAATATTTAATTAAATAACCAACTACAATGGAACACATTACATTGAGATATTTCTTCAATAACTGATCAATTGCTATTAATTTTGTACAATTAATTTAAAAGAATTGCCGACCTGCTGTGGTGTAGTGGCCAGCATCATTGCCTCGCATCTCAGAGGTTCCGGGATGGGAATGGTCACGAAAACTGGGATTAAGGCTGAGGGATAATCGATTCTCTGACCATGTGTCTCTCCTAAATCCAGAATGTGGCATGTAGGATTACAGTCAGGTAGTCGTCTCGGTAGGCCAAGGCTTTTAATGGGCTACCGACCCAAGGAATAATAGTAGTAATTTAAAAGCATTACAAATTAATACTAAATATAATTTCAACATTAAACTTTTACAGTTAATTCAACACAAAAATTTGCTCTGCGTTAATATTTAATTTTAGAACATCTGTTTCTTCAACTATTCTAATCGTGAGTTATTATTGTGTTAGAATATTTGACGATACCTGTTGAAAGCAGCTCTGTTGGCATTTACTAGAATTTTGGTTTGGGGAGACTTCATTCGTCATGATACAATAACTGGAAAGGGCTATTTTTCTCATTTGACAAATTTCCTGTCTTTGGTTGTAGACCAATGGCTGATAAGGTTCACAGAAGTCGTAACACATAGGTCGATAACGTTGGGCATATGGTAAGATTTATTCGATATTCTCTCTAGACCAGTCGACTAGCTGCCCCCTCATATCTGATAGTGGAATTGAATGGAGTAAATTGAGTCCCCACAACGAACCCTGATCTGCAGGAATGGCGTGGGACAAGTACGTAGAGTCCGATCTACCCGATGCTGGTTTCTCTATGCTTTTCCCTGCATCACACATTGGACGAATACCAATAAGAATCCTTAAACTACAGTCCGGCGGTACTAGTCACCTCTTGGATACCTTGATCTACCTTCCACATCCGCGCTTTTCATCCTTCTTATGTTATTAAAGGGGAAATCCATCAAATCGGATAACCTTCATGTAGCCTACCGTCCAAAAAAAATTATTTATTTATAGAAGCTATTTTCAGGGGTGTCTAATACTCCCTCTGACTGCAACTCAGCACAACGCTCGTAATTATCATTATTTGCTTGTCATACTCGGATGTATCACATTTAACTTCATCTCCGAGCACACTTACTATACACTTAATTTTTTACTCCTCAATTCATTATCCAACCTTTCTCTATCTTCTGTCCATTACTATCGATTTATACATACATTTGTCAATAAAGTCCTTCTTATAGATAATTTAACCCTTTTATAAATTCAACTAAACACAGTATTAGAAAGAGTTACAGTAATGAAAGGAGGAGTGTCCAGTTGATCCGAAGTTAACAGTGCGATATTACAGTATTGAAATATTACACTTTGTTTCCACAGACCTTCTGGGAAGAGTTGGCGACTGCTATCAGATGGGCATAAACGCTGCGTAGGCACTTGGAATTTGTATGAACCGGCGTAGGAGACAAGTAGAGACTGTAGATTCATATTACGTGCCCTTGAGAACACAAACACACTAGTAGAATTTTCTAATTTTTAAAACGATTTCAAACTTTTAGGTACAGTCAAAAAGGAGGTATCTTAACTGGTTCGTTATGACGCGCCTTGTAAAATAGAGAAAGATCAAAGGTGAAATATTTTATATTTCTAAAAATGGTGACATTTTTCCAAATTCAAGCTGAACTGCATGAAGTTAATACGGACACTGTAAAATAACTCACGACTATTTATCCTAGATAAATAAATTTCAACGATGCAGAGAGGCCTCACGGAGCTGCTGCACGTTCCGAGTACCAGATTATAGATTAGCCTTATTATATGTTTAATATAAACGACTTTATCGTAATAGAAGAGTTTTGTGTCATTGCTGAGATTGTAGACCCGTACATTATATAATATCACATAACATGCAGTTAAATGCACGTTGGGTGCCAATTTTGTCGGAACAGTAAAACGATTCTCAGAAGTATTTTAATTCACAGTATCACGAAAAGGGAATAAATTTCATTATGAAGACCCCATCGGTGCAAAGATTAACAGGTCCTTTAAAAGTTTCAATAGACGTATCTTTATGTTAAAAATTATGACATTCCACATCAATATTTTTGTTCTAAAATGAAACTTTTTGAAAATTGATTCATCTAGATATAATGCATTACCAATATTAAAAATATAACATTTGACACCATTTAAAGTCAGTAATATTACACGAAATACGACAAATTAAATTTTTGTCCTAAATCTTTAAGACATTAAATTTCCTCTGAAATTTAATTGTGAAACGTGATTATTTTTTCGCTGACAATCTTGGGTCAAGAATGAATAAAAGTGAATAAAACAAAAAAATATTAATATTTAATTTGGATTTAAAACTCGGTTCAATTAGTAATAAAGTATTTTCTGAATAGTAATAAGTCGCCATGAAGGTCATTGGTAAATATTGTGAAGAAAAAAAAATATGTATCCTTAGCGTTTTCAGAAGTGGAAGTTCTTGTGTGATTATCAAAGGCAAAGCGAGTCTGCTGACTGAGGTTACAGCTGCAAAAGTTTATTCCAAGCACGACGCGGAAAAGGCTGAGATCTCAAAGGCCAAGCACGATGCCTGCTCCTTTCTTGATGATGAGCTTCAGATACTGAATCCTACAACACTTCTAACTGTTGACTTGGTGACCGCGTTATTCTTACCCTTTACCGTTTTTCTAAAACAAAAAAAAATATTGGTAGTTATATTTTATAACAGTTAAGAAAAGGTCTGTTTTGACAATGACATATAACGGTACATTGGCATTGAAAATATTGCCAATATTGTTTCTGAGGTGTGAAATTACTTTATTTATAAAAATATATCCAAGTTGAAAAATACATGTTTATAAAGCCAAGTAAATTAAGAATTACTGGCTCACAAGGATTAAACAAAGATATTTCTTCTCTAAATTCAGAAATCAATTTTCTGTGCTATACTTTGACCATGCAGTAATGGTAAACATATGATTACAAATTCAATCCAACCCGTCAAATACGTTTTAACCCATTAAAAATGTCAATTTAAATGCCTTCAATTTTATTTAGAAACCATTCTTCAATTTCATATTAATCTTATTCTCACCAGATAATTTTCGTTTACTACTTCAATTCTAATATATTTCTGCAATAACGTGAAAGCTACACACACGCGAAATATTGCAAAGAAGCATGGCAACAGCGCACTTCCACAGCAGGGATGCAATATTGGAGCGATGTAACGCAAAAATTCTAAAACGTTCTGTTAATACTTAATATGCAACATAATTACAAGATGACGCACTGGTGAATGGCGGGTGGAACATTGAATGCGACGAATAATACATTGTGATTTTTTATTACTCTGTTACATGCAAATGATACAGTCAAATATTTTCTAATAATCTTCTCGCAAAATGGTGCAGATTAATTCGTAAATCAACGTAAAATTACTATAAAATATTGGTGATCTCATATGAGAACTTTTATTTACAGAAATTACCAAATTAAATAATTATAAATATTTAATCAAAATATTAGGTCCAAGCAGACTATTAATATAAATAAAATATATTTATTGAAATTTTTACCAGTGTTATGCGATCGTATATTTTTTTATACAATTCGCGAAAATTAATTATCGTTAAGCTGCCTTTTTTTGATTCAGCATTGAGTTACAGATGAATAACGGTGATGTATCTTTAAGGCTGTTTTCCGTAGAACCTATGCCTTCAAGTTTATCTGATATCAGTTGTCAGTCCACTATGCCTTATTTTCTCATACGAGTTATATATTACCGTTAGATGGTCTTGTTCTGTCTTCCATTCCAGAATATATTTTTCTTTCTCATTGAGCACTAAATGTAAGTTGTTAACGATCACAATAACCAATCGTCATTTTTTGACTTCACACGATAGCCAACGGTCAATCAGCTCTTTGTAATGAGTTATTCTCATTAATTTAGCCGATTGTCCCCTTACTTCGCCCAGATGTTGGCTTTTCTCGAAAATGGATTATCTCACCGTCTAAGCGACTTCGTTTTGAGTAACACGGAAATATAAAAATAGAAATATTTTTCTTTGTGAGTGAGACTTAATCTGGCCAGAACCGTTCACAAAAACATTATTTTGGTACCCAATGTCTACGTCATCAAAGCGTAGTGGGTTTGTTCATGTGTGCAGCTCTGAAGAGGTGAGTCATAATTGTTTTCCTTTCCCATCTTTTAAGTGCTTAGGGCCCTGTTAATTGCTCTCGTGGTAATCGTAGTTGACGCCGTTGACAGCAAAAACTCCATTGTAAAATTTCTCAATCGATTACGTTGTTTGTAAAGCCGCTGTTGAATATTAAAAGCGGGCTTTTTTTTGTGGTTCTCCCCTCTGTTGCTAGGCACTCCAGGATTTCACGCTTATTACGCAGCTATTCGCTCCCCCGCTTGCTCGTGTCCAGGAGGCCAACTTTAGTCGTAAATCACTCCAAAGCCGTCATGCAGAACCCGTTGTCGCTCACGAGACTGTTTTATTTCGCTGAAGTCTGTGAAATAGAAAATCTGCAGAATTTCTTGAGCCATCTGACAGAAAACAACGAGAAGATGTGCGAATGTTTTTTTTTATAGAAACAAATTCTATTTTAGCATGTCGGCAACTTCAAGGAATTCTTACAAAGTAACGGATTGCTCATAACGTCCAATATTTCACAAAAAATAATTATTCGGTGACATTAATTATATTGTAATTACAATCAAAAATGGATTTTATTTTTATCGTTTCGGCTTTCCATATATTACTTACCATAATTATTTATTTATTTTGTACCATTATTTTCATTTCCTCGAACATTCTCTTTAAATGTTCACATGTTAAGCAGTCGTGGGAGTCCCTTTGATTCTTCTTTGCTCGGGGATTCAATCTTCGCTTTATATGGTCTAGCTCTTTCCGATACTGTGGGTCTCTGCTTGAAACATTCATCTTCAAGGCTTTCTAGATATCCCAATTCCCTCCTTCTCTTAAAGAGTAGGTTTCAATCTAGCTTTATCTGCCGCAGCACGTCTTCTCTGGGTCAAATCCATGTCACAGCCCTTTCTTTTGTAATTACATCACGGATATTAGCTCATGTTTTACACATGACTTTGTCTCTTGTTCTCGTGATTTGATTTGTATGAAGCTTGTGAATAAGTTTGAAAGCTTATCGTAATTATTCAAGATTGATGATTGGAATCATTGCAGGTTTTTTTACCTAGATTGGCGAAGTGTTGTGATTTCCTGTTTTCCCTTTCTTTCCTTCTGTTATTCGTAATTAAAATTGCAATAAATAATTATATCGCACGAGACGATCATAATTCGTCATACAGATTAGTTACAAACCAAATAATGCTATTTTAGCTCTCAGGTTCAATTAAATTTGGAATACATTACTTAATACCCTCTTTTAATAAGGTAACATCATCAATTTTGTATTAATCAAATGAAGTGATTTTCATTAAAAAAATTTATATAAATCAGATTACTTTTCATTTCACAAATAGATCATGTCTTAGAGAAATAGTATTTTTTTTGCTGAAATTATGGATATATCGGTATCGATCACAAATTCCAGTTTCGTTCTTTTAAGCTCAGCACACGTTTGTGACTCTAAATTAAAAATTCTAAGACTGCTATATGAAGACATTCAAAATGAGTGGCTAAGTGAGACGTTTTTAAGTCTGGCATGATACGACATACATTAATTCGATTAATTGAGCGGAACAAAATAAGAGTTCTGATAACGTTCTCAGACTTCTAGAAAGAGTTGCACACACGCTTTCCAGAGTCTTGGCCGAGATACGAGCGGCGCATAAGGTGAAGACTTCGAACAGAACCAACGATGCCGTTCGGTAAGACTTGGTAGTATTTATTTTATCGTTGCATGTACATCACAATTGTTTATTTGATTTTTTTATTTGTATTACCATTTTATTCAAAAAAGTAATGAGTGTATAATTGTGTCATAGGATTTAAATTTTACGATTATTTATTACCAACAACATTTTTAAACATAACGAATTCAAAAGTGGACAAAAATAAAGACGTACTCATATGTTGTTTTTATACTACCGAAAACAAACTGAAATCTAATTCCTTTGTGATTTGGTGAATATTAAATCCATACCTTTGAACTTGATAATATAACTAACACTATATTCCTGTCATAATTTAAAACTATGGGTTCATGGTGATAAAATGTTTATCCGCTAATCTTCTCTGCATAAGAGTTTAATCTCCGTAGGTAGGAAGTACGAGTAGCTTAGGTGTGCTTGGGAAGGGGGAAGGCAAAAATAGAACTTCCCCTGCTATTCATCCCAGTCACCGCCTCTCTGGCGTACTGCAGTGTTCTCAGCGCCTCGCTAATGGGATAAGACGTAAGAAATTAATTACTGAATACCTCTCGGTTCTCCCAACCGGAGCTTATGCACTGGCCTACTTTTAAAACGCTTCTATTTATAAGGCACATACGCTACTGTTGAACAGTTTAATAGGTTATCGACTCAAATTACGAAACATAATTATATTTTAACAATTTCATAATTGGGTGAACGCCACGTCATCTATAGGCGGTTACACCATAACAAACTCACGAGCATATGGGATCCAAAATTAAATACATCTCATTCTCTACACATTGTACAAATTATAACCAAGATAACAGTAATATCTCACATGAAACATAAAATAAACTTGAATAGTTGAAAGTTCTGCATTCAGAATTTCAGGAGAAACCTCCTGAATGTCAAGGTTCGATTTTAAAATTATTTTTAAGTAGTTCAGAAAGCTATTTCACATCAGTTTCAAATATACTTTCCATCTCATGTATTAAAAAAATTGTCCAAAACACATTAAGTCGTTTCCAAATTGAACATATCTTTACGATTTAGCGTTAAGTCATTTAACAGTTCTGAGAATTGCGTAAGTTCTAAATCGTGGCCTGTCTGAAAAACTATTTCATGGCTAAATGATGTGGAAACATATTTTTAATGTAAGTGTAACATGTGAATACTTATCGATGTAGCTCATATGTAAACGGTAAAAAGGTAAACCAAAATATTTAAATACATCGAACGATATAACATTAAATAGTATATCTCGCGCTAAATATTTTCGAACGCGAACAATACATGAATATCGTGCAGAATTATTTCCATGACGTGTATAAAATGTTAATTTTGATAAATGTAAAAGTGGCTTTCAGAACGGCTGCTTTATTTGTATAACAGGCATTTCATCGCAGTTGGGATGTAATCGCTTTGGGCATTGAAGTTGTAACAGTTTCTTGTTTCCCTCTTTCTTACTCCTTTGTGCGTTTTAATTATGTAAATATAGTAAAGTTTTACTTTGTACGGAATAAACCTCAAATGAATCTTTTAATAATATTTATTTTCTGCTAATTACTACAGTTTAAACCTCGAAAGTTCTTAGCGATACTCTGCTTAATTACAACTTTTATTCGTAATGAGCAAATCGATGCTACAAGAATACCTCTTGAAGAACAAGAATGTACTCAGAAAGTTAACCAAACGTTATTTTCTTTATTTTTCAATTGATCACACGTTAAAACCATTGTGCATACAGGAGTTAAACTTACTTCTACCACTATATCTAATTGAGTATCTGATAACATTACAAAACTAAAGAATTTTATCGACTATGCTGAGCCAAGCAATTATTAGCTTGTCAGGTAGTCGCGTTGATATCTATAGGATTTTCATTTATTATAGACAATAATTAAAAGCAGTGAACTGAATTTTAGATGACTTTGTATTAGATCGTTTTCCTGTTTGAAATAGACTTTCTTCTATGAATTTGTTCATAGCAATAAATGTGGGAGACAATTTCGCTTTCATTACACATCTCTTAAAGTAGTCTGTATTATGATGGTGCGCTTTCAGTCAGGAATTCAGACTGAAATAGATACTATCAACGAAGTACAATCTCATTTAGACTGTTAATTATGCTTACTTTTCTTCCGGCTGCAAATAATATTATTTTTTTCCTAATTCCTCTAGTTTCTTGTGTGTTTTTGTTTACATTTTTCATTATATATTGTAGTAAAATATTTAATTCCGCAAAGTAAATAACGCTATATGCCAGTAAAATTTTACTGTTGAATAGTAAACATTTAATTACATTATAAAAAATTATACCTTTTAGCCCTGTTAGATCCTTTAAAATAAATAAATCCACTGGAGCAAATCAATTTTTGTTTCGTACGATGTAAAAAAACAGACTTAAAATTTTATAAATTTTTAATTATACAAATAAAATTAATATTTTAATTTGAGAGATGAAGGACGTGTTTTAAATAACGTTTATTTAGAGTTGTATAAAGATTGGTACAAATATTTGTTCATTAAACATGTTTCTTCATAAGTTACATTTATGTTTGTGATACGCTGAGTAATGCTTTCCTAATCACAAACACTTGACTTACAAGATAATTGATCACCTGTGACTCATATGTTTTCACCATTGTCAATATATGTTGCAGAACTCGTATAATGATGACATGGCATTTAGAAGACATGTGCCGATGGCTCATGGACACTCCCTGGGCTTGTTCCATCATGATGGGTAAAGGCGGCCTGTGCATTAGCAGTGTTTACTGAAAGCCTACTGAAGGGATGGGGTGTCGCGAATGTTCTTCAAGAGTGTTCAGAAGAGGACGACAGATTGAGCATACAGGGTCGTGCGGCTGGGCCAAACGTGTCTTCTCATACTTAGGGGAGAAAAGGAGGCGTGGGCGGGACTAGAGGGCGGCTAACATATATCATCCTACAAGATGTACAGAAGAGCCGAAGGCTTCTCGTTATAGTAATTTCAGGAGCTATGTATATACATATATTCATGAACTAAATCCATATTATTGTCAGATGAAAGCAATATGTCTTTAAAACCTCCACACAGATACCAATTTTGCCGCCAATAATACCTCAATTAAAACTTTTGGAAGTGAACAGACGAAGACGCTCTATAAGGCAGGACGAAAGCCGAGATCGAAACAGCGGATCACGGAGAGGAGGTAAGAGTGGAAGCATTTGGAGTACAAGGAGGAGATGAGATAAATGTTGAACAATAATTGGTAAGGAACTAACTATAAATTTGTAATAATTGAGAGGAACAAGTTGAAGGAAAGTGAGTTTAAAGCAGGATCGAGTCTAAGACAGAGCCACATGGAAGGTCCTGCGGGATTGAGACGAAGAGCGTCATCCTAAACAGTTGCAGAATTCCATAAACATCAACACGACGCCTGCGTATATCTTCCAAAAAATGCTAAACCGGTTCCAGAGACGAATACGACTAACGTCGACGAAAGCAAGTATAATCAGTAATATTCCAAAAATGTGTAGAATAATGTAAAATAAATATAAAACATTCAGGATTTTCGTATGGTGTATAATATTTCATTATAGAGATATTGAATATATTTAAGTTGATCATTGTTTTAAAAATGATTGAAACTGATCAAATTGGCTTTAAGGTGTGTATAGTAGTCAGTTACATTGATCAGGAATTAAAATATAATTATTAATATTTGATTGAAAACTGTTGTATATTAGTTGTTAAATTGTACGTTTTTTTACAGAAATTTTGCAAAAAGTTGATTTTCCGAAAGCTTCTTTCACAAAATAAATGCTTCGAAAAATTACAATTTACATTCTTGCGACTGAAATAAAAAATTTGGGGGAATGCAATTAATAATCATTTTCATTTTCATTTAAAAGTATTTTAACACATAGCGTTTAGTCTTATGCGCATATATTTAAACTACGGATATAAATATATTTACCACCTAGCTTAACTTTTATGTTCTCATTAAAAAATTGAAAGTGCTCAAAAATTAAGAACTGTTCACAGACAGATAGACTGAAAACTACTACGAAAAAAAAATAGACTTTAAGATGATCTGCTGTTTTTTTAACATCGCTTTATCGAGTGCATTTCTTTCTCGAGTGTGCAACTTTGCTACTCCATTTTCTAAAACCTTTGGAAAATCTGAATCTGCTTGTGTCTACACATAAAATTGGCCTGGAATTTTCTCACAAGATTTGTATTTTTTATATTTCCTTGACGGTATGATTTTTATCTAATAAGCAACTCACTGTTCATCAATTTTGTCTTAAAATATGGAAAACTCGTCGAGCCTTCTGAACCCACAAAAGTTACCAACGCCAAATGCTATATAATATACGTTACGATCTGATTTTTGATAATACGCGTCCATGCTATAATGCAATCTTAATTAAAAATAATTATGTTATTGCCGCATTTAAATGTCGTGATTCAAAAATCTACATCACAGTTCTGTAATTTTAACTAGCAAGAACGGTAAAGTTATAATGTTAATTGCTGTGTTCACATGAAATTGGCTTTGTTATATTTTCACATATTGTGTTCAATTTGTTGCAAGAAAGCGTAAGTTTTTATTTTTATTATTACCAGTGGATGTCATTATATACTATTTTTTTTATTATGCTTCCCAGTTGAATTTACTGTTTATGAAATGAAATGACTCCCAGGATATATAATTCAAAATCGTGGTTTATTCCTCATCGGGCATGTCAGCCCACCAGAAAGTATCTATTATTTCCCGTTGTAATAAAAACCGTAGTTTTATTAGTAAAAAGCGGATTCCGGGCGTAGTTCCGCACCCGCCACATCATCGGACACACCTGGACGAATGGAACAGTTTTTTTCTTTTTTTGCGCAGTACAATTAACGAGGCACAACAAATTGCAATATGTAAATGCGATATACACTACCTGTATTTTAAGGGCCTTATTAATGTTTATGTATGTTAAAATAGAGCGCCGAGCAAACAAATTAAGCGGTTTGTCAAAAAAGGGACGCTGTTTTAACATTCATTTTTGTTGGTTTGATATTGATGTATTTGTGAATTTTCCTTCATTACTAAAGACAAACTACTCGGATTTCCTTCTCCTTTTCCTAAAACCAGATAAATGTCTGCAAGAAAATCGAAAAAAGATAATTTTTTTTAAAATTTAGGTTACTAATTTTATTAATGTAGATATGATATAAAATGATCTTTTCAGAGAATAATTACTGGGTGAAGTAAATTTAATTAAGAAAAATATTACTTTCTGGTGGCTGAAACAAAACTTTTTTCTTTATTGGTTAACAAACTTTCAGAATTAAAAGAATAATTCAAAGAACTATTGAAGCCCTTAGAATAACTCCGAGAACAAACGGAGCAGATTTTTTAACAAAAAAACCTTTTACAATACGTTACATATTGATGTAAAATTTTAAAATGAAAAAAATTACGTCCGATTGAAAATAATGAACTAGAAAAATAACCAATTCAGACAAAATAAGTGATAGTATAAAATAAATACCACACGACGTTTCTGGGATCCTTCTTAATTTCATCAGGTGCAAAAAGAGCCTAGAGCGACACAACTACATACGTCATTGACAAAACTCAAAGCAGGTGTGTCTCTCTAGGCTCTTCTTCGCACCTGATGAAACTGACAACTGATCGAATTTATGTTATTTTATCAGTTATTTTGTCTGAATTGGCTATCTTTCTTGTTAATTTTATATTTATAAATAAAGTCTGTTAGAACTGAATGAACTCAAAAACGGCTAAACAGAATTTAATTATTTTTCATATCTGTATTTCTACTTTCTCTAGTTAGAACACAGGGTATGCAGTTTACCGAACTTCAAGTCGATAGTGAGGATTGCAGGAAAGTCAAATCAGATTTGAAATCCTTAAGAATAACTTAATTGTCTTTGCATTAACAGAACCATATTTGGGATTTAGAAATTCGTAGGTTATTTCTTTATTGTCGATATAACTCCACTTTCTTTGGACACTGTTGAAGAATATTCCATCCATTATTACTTTACCATTCGCCGCTACTTTCCGTTTGGTTTGCCTCACGTGTTACAACGTTGTACTGGTTTCCATGTTCATTTAAATTAATAATTGCGGGTACCTACACCGTTTTTAACTTAATAATATAGCCCGGTAGCGACGGGAACGCAAATCTAGTTCAATATAACATCCTATATTTATCGTTTCTCATTGGTCCATATCTAAATAATATTCATAGTGAAAATTATTTTTGGTCAGCCTGGAATGGCATTTTGTGTATGGAGCATTTGTCCTGGAAGGCGATATTTTTCGCAATTTGATCGCTGATCATACGCCCCTGGGATATTTCTATGGGTTCCCCTCTGCCCCCACAGACTGACACAGAAGAAGGGTAGCAGCTTGTGGGAAACCCGGCAACAACAGCTGCATGACAGCCCGCAGCGTCCGCATCATCGGCATTAGCGGAAATACTAACCTCACTTTGAGAAACACGTTTCTTCGTGTGAATCGTGGTAAAATCAGAGATAAGGAAATGACTTCCTCACGATGTAAATTCACGCATATTCAATAGAACGCGTAAGAAAACAATAATGTATTATGAGGACGTGTACCTCTATTTTGTTACTATTAACAATGGTCCATTGCAAACCACGTCTAAGATAACTCAATTAATTATTCTTTTCTTTTTAATCTATTATATGAAACAAATATTTTCGGATCTGGGTATGAGAAGACTCGAACGACACTATACTCTCCTTTTCGCGAAAAAAATTTTCCGATTGACTTTTTCTCGACTTGTTAATTTTTCCATTATATTATATATCGTTTGTCCGAATCGCGTTTGCAAAACTGTCACTTTTACGAAATAAAGCATAATATTAATAAAACAGTCAATACCAGCATGTCATAATTAAACTCGGCGACTCCCATAACCCCGGATTCGACGACAAATCATTTATTATGAAGTTGTTAAGTTAGGGAGATAGAGTCACAGCCTGATGAAGGTACAAAAATGTACTGAAACATCGAGCCGAAAGCTCCTTGATTCAAAATTAACTATAAGTGGCACTAATATTCTAAAAACCAAAATTATTGATCAAAGCGTCTATTCACTTTAATTTAAAACTGCATTATTAAAAAAATTTATAACAGTAAATAATTTTGTACATTACATTAAGACTTTAAAATTTGTATTGGTAATTTTCGAGCACACTGTATATATACTAATGAGTAATGAAACTTTTATTTAATAATTTTCTTTAATATTATTGTCGGCATCACTTTGAGGCCAGAGTAGTCAGTGTGGCGCAACAATTCAGAGACTGAAAAGGTGTCTACTCTATTAATGTCAGCAAAGCGTGTGTAATGCGCCCAGAAAAAGCCAGTGTGTTTTGGGAGCCTGACCAGTGTGGTCATGACGAGCGAGGCTAGTTTTGGAGACCAGCCGAGTATTCTCGTGACTAAATAAGTAGCAGAAGTCATCAAAGTCTATGCGCAATGAAGGCTGAAAATATAATATTCAACGTTTGGTATTGAAGTTCTTTTACAGTAAAGATAAGTGATAATAAGTAAGTTCGTGAACATTTGCTGGAGAGGCGTCCGGTTTGCAACGTTCCGGAATTTAGTGAAGTGAAACAGTGTTATAGCGTGTTGATTTAAATTTTTCTTTAAAAAAAATAACTGTGAAGTGCACAATTTAATATGGTACCAGAGCAGCTCTAAATAAATTGGAATATTGTAAACTTTTATAAAAATATAATTTCCGTAAGATTTTTCTAGATATGTTACATATTTTTTTAATATGTTATTGTAGATTTAATTATTATTTGTATGTAACTCTTTTGGTGCTAATTGCAAGTCACTACATTATTAGAGGCCCTGTAAGAGGCCCTGAAGTATTGAGTCTCATTAAAATCTGTGTAATATTTTTAAAAATATTGTACAAAAATTAAAGTAAACCGAAATTTGTGATAAATATTTTTTATTATCTCTTAAATATTTTTTTACTTCAAGGATAAATCCTATAAATTATCTTTTCCTTTTAAAATTCGAATACTACATAAATTGGTTGCAACGTGTTGGCTTTATATTTATTATCATTTATTTGACACTCCAACGTTAATTTTCATTAATATAAGTACCACAATAGATATACAATTATCTTATACCTGTACATTCTAGTTTGATATTAACTGCTAATTGGGTTATATCAGCCCGGTGGTTTCCAAAGGAGTTACTTTTACTAGTATTATACAATCTCTGATCTCTTCCTTTATAAGGCGTGAAAAGGGTAACCATATATATATTATATCGCGAAATTTATAAAATGTTGCTTATAATATGTCTGTTAATTCCATATGTATCTCAAAGATGTGTGACTATAGAATTCCATTGGTGTGGTCGCTATTGACGTATGGATTGTGGGTCTCGCTGACAAAGCACGACTGCGCTCTAAACACTCACTGCTGAAAAAAGACGAAAGCGCATAACTTATTCGTCGGAATACCATTGCTAACCTCAAGGCGAAAACCGCGCGCCACATAAAAATGTTTCAAAATTCTTTATGGTGTATAATAACGCATAATAACCTGTCCATTAACGTAGCAGGTAATTCAAGGTCGTAGATTCGATCACGATCTGGCGTGGGTTGTTTTCTGACGGAAGGAAATATGTGTAGCGGCCAAACCTCGAGTATAAGATTAAAAAGGTTAATCCACCATTTGTGTAGCAACGTGGGTTGGGTCTCGTGCGCTTCCCAATGGAAATGAAACAAGCCGCAGGATAAGACTGGGAGAAATTTAATGAGCAAATAATGAGCTTAGGAGAATCTTAAATTAATATTAGAGAAGAATGAACAAAATTTGTAACAGAAAAGTTTAGGGACTGCAATTTAAAATAGATTCTGCTGGTGAATTATTCTATACGGAAGACTGAAACGATCGTGGTGTATATATTCCGACTATTGGACAATTAAATGCGTAGATGGAAAGCACAATTAAGTCAATTGATGGAGATTAAGTATTTAAGTGACAGTCAGTTTTAGATAAAACATCCTGACTCAAGGTGTTGTGGTGAACTTTTCGAATGAATGTTATAAAACTATTCTAACGTGAGTAGTAGAGTTTGTTATAGTACGCAACGATGAGAAATGCTCTTGTCTCTGAAAAACACATTACTTTATTCTCTGAACCTCACAATCGACGCGAAAAGTGATAATCTATTTTTTTAACCAGACCGGACCAATTCACTGGAGTGTAAAATAAGAATTAGGAAGCACCTCATGATGAAGCAGTAGCCAATGAATCTATTAAAGCATACAGGTGGACGTCAAATTTACATTTGTTTCTCTTATATCGACGGACCTTTATCGACGTTTCGGATTTTCCACTCTTTGGTTGAAGTGATTAATCAATCGTACACTAATAGTTCATTGTTTTCCCAAGTTCTAGTTGTGATATCTTCAGACAAAGTGAAAAATTTATAGTTTACCAGCTGGGTGGCCAGCGTTGCACGGGTATTCATTCTTTACATATTTATACTCAAATATGTGAAATAATAATGATATACACATAGAACAAACTTATTGTAAGAATCTCACTTGAAATAATACGGCAGTTTTACCACATTAAAAATCTATAAAATTGTAATGATTAACAAATATTAGGTATTGGTTTTACCATCATTCTGTGTCTCCTACAGTACATAAAAAATTGAGAAAAATCATTGTGCCTGCCATATTTAAACCATGTCAGTCATTTAAAAGTCAAGTTATTTAACAGAAAATTAGTTCCACATATCGTATAATCTTTCGTATTGTCTTTTATTATCATTTGATGTCGTATTGCTGGATAGAATTATAAGTTTTATTCAATCAAAATATTTCTGCTTTATTTCATTACGAAAAAAGAACTATTTCTTTTGATGTGCAGTATCATTGCGTAGTATCGTCTCTCTCGCGTGTGCTGTGGCGTCATTATTCCTTGACGCGCAGTAATTTAACACAAAATGATCGAATTTTTTAATTATAATTCTTTCCACTTTTGTGCGACAGGTTTCTCACCACCCTCAGTACAGTTTATCGTCGTTTGAAGAAAATGTTGACCAATTTTTGTTGCAATTTGTCCACGCGTTTAAATATGTATAGAGATTATCGTAAATACATCTATACATACATAAATACTTACAAATATACATACTTTTTTATTATATAGATAAACGATTTTTAGTCTACTAGATGAGGATACCGCTTGTTGCGTAAACAAGTTTCTTTGAATTTAAGAAATAACCGCAGAACGTGTAGTATTCTTAATGTGTCCTGAAGATTCCTACGAATAACCGACCGCTTTCATGTAGAATTACGTCTTAGTTCCGTTTCGATCGTGGATGCTGAGAATGTATCCACTCGAGAATAAATTATCGAAGCCTAGAATTCGTTAATAACTCATCGCGTTACTGTAAGCGCTTCGTATTTCTCTCCTTCGCAATAAATTAGTCGACGAATTCCTCGAGTACTGAATTTGGAACTTACCCGTGAGATATTAATTGTATAAATGAATAAAGGAGGGTGCCTGAATAAACCGTTTTTCTCCGAAACTATGTCGTATCATCATAAATACAGCCAAGATTTTGTATCGAAGTCAGTATTACGTGATATTGTCAGAGACAGTAGACAACCCGCTGCGAAATAAAAACGCAACATGATATATTACGGGATTTTGTGTACAGAAAGCAACGCAGTAAGACTAAGCAACGTGACATTGTAAGCGTACAAACTAATATAGTTTGGTGAATATTTCCATGTTCTAGCAGAGATTTATGAACATCGCGCTGGTTGAATAAATCTGTATTACTCTAACCTACATGTCTCTTAGTCCCAATTCCATATAAACTAAAATCTAGTTGGGTCAAATACGATAGTTTTTTTTGCAGATAGAAATAAATACCGAATTTTTAAGAAGATAAATTCTGCACATTCTATGCGTTCAGTCAGCCTCAACAGTGAAGTATTGTATCATTTTAGTGAGGCATTTTACAATCTGCATATTTGACCGTGTTAATATTTTAATTAGCACGAATATTATACATGCCAGTTTCCGTAGGCATGTGATTGTGTGTTCAAACAATGCACTGCTCTGTTTCTCGAATATCGGTCGGCCACATTATTTCTTCATTGTAACATGAACTGAATTGTCACATTTTATACATAATTCTTGCTAATAATGTATTTTTGAAATATTATAGATTGATAACAAAGTAGAATATTTTTATAGAGCATCACTGAGTTTCATTAAATAACTTAATGGAACCATTAGACGTGACAAAATTGTGAGTACTCACGGTACCACACATATACTGAACACGTATTATCGTACAGATCTCATTACCACCGGTATTAGTTTGTAATTGACTACAAAATAATTAAAATTTAACTCTAATTCCGCGTGAATAAATAATGTTCATGAAATGTACATTCGGCTATTGTAGAATATTGGAATGGCTATTAAACATGCATGTCTTGTTATAAGCTCCTATTTGTATATATTGCAACACTATCAAACATTTAATGTGCATATCAAACTTATAGTAAGGAAGAATTTAACAATCACTATTATGTTAGGGAACCAGGCTGTTTAGAAGACAAACAATTAATTAATTATAATCAAAAACCCGTAATAATTCATCTCAGAGTCAGTATGCACCTTCGAACAAAATGTGTGTAGTCTAGGCAAACAAGATAGAAAGGAACTCACCTGTCTCCAACACTTGAGGTAGTTTATTTAAATATTAAAACACACTTCTGTCTCCATTTCAACGGCTTATTTGTTACTTATTTTTATTGGCCAAGTGAACTGCTGTTTGAATTTTTTTTTAGTAACAGGCTACATGAGGGTAATCCACGTTGTGGAAACTCCCCTTTAATAGCATAGGAAAAGATTTGAAAGGGAACGGTAGAAGAAAGTGGCTAAGGGTTAACTAGGGTCCCCGGACTATGGTTTAAGGATCCTACCCGGCATTCGCCTAAAAGTGATGCAGGAAAAACCCTAGAAAACCTGCTACATGAGGGTAATACACATGGTGGCAACTCCCCTTTAATAGAATAGGAAAGTATTTGAAAATGGGGACGCAGCATTCCCTTCTCTGTGCCTCGACCCATTCAGGAGGCAGCTGGCCGACTGTTCCAGTGGGAACAATCAACAACTCTTAACGTATTCCGAAGGTCTGAGGCCCAGAAACATACACCTCTCAAAATAGGCCTAACTGGAAAAGTAAATCTTGCTAAACATTGTAAATTATTATTTTAATAATCTTTCAACAAAATATTGATTCGCAATGAATTAAATAAAAATTAAGGAATCTCAGATAATTAAAAAATACGAACGTAAAGATGCAACCTTACAATAGCTATGAAAAGTAGTGCAGCAGACTAATTAAAACCATATGTAACGAACGCTGCAAATTTCTGTGTCAAACGTAAAAACAAAATATACTTATCAACATTTCGTGGAGATGAAAATTTTGTTTCTGAGGTTTAACGTCTGCTGTATACTTTCGTAAATGAATCACGCAACTATAACTGGCTTTATTAGAGGAAAAAATTATTCTAATTGTCGGTAAACAAATTAATTTAGTGTGTTACTTCTCCAACATTGACTTTATATTGTTTACGGTTCTTATAGAATTATTATTAGGAAATTTGATCTCGATGCTACAGAAAAAATACCTGAATTACATTAACTAATTGTTTCTCGGTCATCATATTAGTTGAGAATTTAAAGTGAAAGAGTTAATTTTTTATAACACTCAAGTATACAGCTGTAAGAAAAACGTTACATTGTAATGAGCCAAGGGCTTGGTATTCCGCTATAAAGTAATAATAAATGTTTACTTTTCCAGAAACGATGATTCTTTGAAAGTCTTGTACAAATGGTAATACAAAACACGGGTTGAAACGTCAATAGGTAATATTTTTCCGAAAATATACTTAATTAACTGGTTAGGAAACGAAAAACGAAGTTCTTATTTAAGACGAATATACATATTTTATTAGAAAGATTTTTCTAGCTTCTGTGAAAAGCCCCGGTGCAATTATTTTCTATATCTGTCATTATCATTTCGCATGACTCGTTTTAGCAGAAAGCCTTAGAGCCTGTTTTGTCTACATTTTTGTAGCTTCATCCTTACCTTTTAATCTTCCAACAGATAATCTCTGTTGATTTTAGGAACGTGTGTCCCTTCATCTCCTTTTGACTTTCAGTGAATTAATGCAGTAGACACCTGCTTTTGCGGAGCTACGCTCAATATGAACCTTTTCTTGCTAACTCTTTTTACGACCTCATTCACCATGTCTGTCCACTTAATTGTTTTCAATCTTTCTCCGCGCCATATCTCAAACTCTCCACTTCTTTCTCCTTTCTTTTCACGTTTCAGTTAGCTAATTCGTAACAAGCTACGGTTTTCTTCGCTATAACAACAGTAATAAATTTTTTAATTGAATAATGCGTTACAAACTGCATGCCATTTGGTCTTTTCTATAAAATTGATCTAAATTTCTAATGGTAGCTTATCTATATTTATTGCTAATCATTTCCAAAATAAATAATATCGTAATTTTATAGTTATGAGAAATATAAAATTGTTAAATCGTAAGTATCTTAAATCATTTACTGACTTTTACATGTCTTTAACTAAGGTTATGCAGACTTTCGTATTAACTCATTTCTACACATCCCATAGTTTTGACTTCCGAAGCAAAGTTCTTCCTACATATCTTCAAGAAAAAAAAAATTTCCATCAGAAATCACCTGAAGCCTTTTTAATAGTTAAAGAATATTTTTATTCCATTTCAAAATATTTGGTTTTCAAAGGCGAATATTTACACCTGATAGCCATCTATGAATAGACTCGTAAGATATATATTCTGAGGAACAACAATAATTTATTTTTTTCCCTTCTGCGCGATTGTGGAAAGGGAGGAAATTTATCTCTCACCCAAGAAACTCAATAAATCCACGATGCTCTTTGAAAAATAGCATCAATGTATTAACTCGATGTGTATGTGCTCCACACATTCATTGATTCATCGAGTTTCATCCCAGTTTACGAAAGGCTAACTAAAAATCTGCGGCTATTGAGTTGACATAGGTGTAGCGGATTACTCACACATTCTATTCAGAATTGAATATTTTTAATTTTTATTCATAAAATATGAAATTGAAAAGCAAATCGTACGTCTATAAAAATTTCTTTTTAATGGCAACAAATACTCCGTTAAAATCGTATTTTTGTAAACATAATGTTAATATAACCTCATTCTGAACATCTCTGAAAATTTATGTTGCTTAATGAATCAAGATAGCTTCAATAAAATTACCGCAACCAAAGTCTCTGGCAGCATATTATTTGAACGCATAAATCATGTTAACCCAATACGTGATCCTGTTCTGTTGATTCCCAGTCGGTGACGTCTGCGGTCGTTGGCGTCGATGATCTGAAATTTACACTCTAACAGCATTCATCATAACTCCCTGTAACTGCGTCCTACAGCACACACCCGTAACTCGCTCTCTGCCTCTCAGCTTCTGCCTTTTTATACCTCCTGAAAAATGAACACATTCTTCGAATAATCTGATAGTTGCGTCCCCTTAGTCCCTTATTACCACCTTCCAATTATTTAATCTCATCCACTATTTAAATAGCAGCATGCAGTTCAATAGGCGGTAATCATTAATATGAATGCACAATCTTTAGATCCTAATAAAAGCTAATTAACAACCAAGATTATTCCTTCTGAAATTTCCACAGAACATCCTGCTTGCGACATGCGACGTTTCATTCCTGTGTTCACACGCACAAAACATACGAATTCAAGAGCAAGAAGAATAAGTATGAAGTTAAAACCATTAATAATATATGGACTCTTGTTACTTGTTGTTTCCTATTCAGTGAGGGAATGGTTTTGTTATACTTGTGCAATGAACACACAAATTATAGCTACATATTATCTCTAGAAGGAAGAGACTAGCGCCTCCGAAGATTTGAATTGTTTCCTGTTCGACGTAGAGACACCAGCCGTCAATTTCAGATGAATCATCAACCTAACCTGTCCGTAACAATTATTTTGATTATATCACATTACATATATATATATATATATATATATATATGTGTGTGTGTGTGTGTGTGTGTGTGTGTGTGTGTGTGTGTGTGAGTGTAGTATTTCTTTCCGTTTAAATGTATGAGAATATGGCTTCAATTAAATTAGTTCATTATTCACACAAGGTAAATACACTCACGAACTAGCATCTTGTGAGTGTTCTTTAAACACAACATAGCATATATTTCGTGACACACGTAACTCAATTAAAATAATGAGTAGTTTCGTCAAACGGAGAAAAGAGAGATTCGAAACTCCTTTTTATGTTACTGATCACATGTGCCTAATGATACAGTTCGTCCACAATTACTCTTTAAACCGCCTTCAACGTTCATCTCTGAAACTTTCGTAGCATTCCAGCGATAACATTCCTGGAAATATTTCTCACCGTTCCTTAAATCGTAAATGTCGTCAAACATGATACAATTTTTGTAGCACTGTAGATTCGTATTTGAACGGATTATAATATTTTACACCTCTCGTCTGACATTACTAGCCGTGAAAACTCTTCACTCTACTGAGGGTAACAATGTCATTAAGGTTTAATATTTCTCCATTTATTGTCTAGAATCCACTTATTATCCTTAAGATATTAAATTAGATGATAAGCTACTGACTGAATGTCTAAACTTTCACCCGTGCAAAACAGCGTAAGCCGTCTGAAAAATTAATTTTGAGCGTCTGAAATCGTGCTGTCACGTATTTTCTTCTTTTCACTTTGAATTTACGACGCATTAAACATTAATCTGGACAAAACATTGCCTAAATGCATAATAAAAAACGCAACACATAATTAATATTGTTTACTCGAAAAGTTTAAAGCCCTTCCGGACAAGCAGTTTCTAACTGCATAAATTAGACCCACCATGATAATAAAAGTGCCTCTAAACTATGGTTATTTAATCATAATTTTCTTCATTTTAGTTTATGAAAATTTAATAGGGTATATTTCAACCTATAGGCTAAGGAAAACTGCGATGATGCGTTTTAGAAACACATAATTATTATTGAAGTATTGACCCAATTAATTATGTTTTATATTGTTTAGCAGATTCTCTGTTTTGTAAAATTATTTTTAACTCTTTCTATTTTTTAACTATTTTTCTTGACTTTTGCGAGGAATATATTTATTTCCTCTGAACTTGGATTTCAAATTCATGGGAATAATAAATAAGTTCCAAACGTTATATTAATTGTAGTTTTGTACACTGGTCCATATTAAATATCCATATTAATAAATCCCTGTTACTTTTTAAAATTAATATTTCAGCTCAGTTATATTCATGTATTTATTAAATTAACCTCGAAATAGCTTTAGAAAAAACAACGTTTTATTTGTTTGCGATAATGATGTCCTAACCATTAATTACACTTATGGTACAAACTCTCGGTGAGTAATTGATAACACACAAATTGAAAGTGCTGTATACACAGAGAGCTTAAATTTATTAATTTTCATTTCTGATAATACTCTGATACCACGCTCGATTCATAAAATTGACCTGATTAGATCATCACCTAATTTACAGCTGGTAAATTATGTCATATATTTACTTAGACTGTAAAAGAACAGTTATTCCAATTAAAGTAATGAAGTTAGTTTAGATGCTGTTAATCTCATGTGACTACACAGCCAATTTCATGAACCTAATTTATAGCGTAATGTTTGCTCTCTGTTCCGCGTTCCCTCTTTCAAATTCTTTCCTATGCTGTTAAAGGGAACTGACCGTCACGAACATATATATATATTGTAATGCCTGTTAAGTGAGGCATTGTTTGTGATGGATAGTCTGGACTGTTGGAGGGGCAGTTTTGTAACGTGTTTATTTAGAACTGAGTATTTCTTCGTCTTGGAAACGCTGGGTGTGTAATCTTGAGAAACCGTGCACGTGCGTGTGGGGGTGCCTACCCAAAGAAATTACGGGTCCTGTTTCGATTGTCGGCTTTTGACACGACAGAGTAGTTAGCCATTTGCTGACTACGGAACTACATCTGCATAATATAAATCTCGGGATAATGGAAGAAACTGTCAACTGGCATTTGCGACGAAGTTTTCGAACAATGGACAAAGGAAAAGGCTGGGAGTATATAAGGGAGAGATAAGGTTTTGATAGTGAGTCGTACTGCGATCACCGAGACTGGAGGATATGATAGGGAGTGGTGCTGCGATCACCGAGGATGGAGGATGAGATTAAGAGAGACATCGTTTAAGGGAGGAGAATGTGTTATAAGTTGCAGTCTGCGAGAGAAATAGCCAAATATTCATCGATAAACATTTTGTATGCTGAAGTCTAATCTATTCTATCCTCAAATTAGACCACTGTCTTCGATTGTAGGAGACCAGGACACTGCATCCAGCGTCAAATAATCTTCAGAACGAGCAAATAATAACCAACTTTTGTCAAACCAACAGTGTTTATTAGAATCAGTGTTTAAAACGGCCAGTATATAAAATATGAACGAGCCAAATTTTCCTGAGTAATCGTAAGTTAAAATTTCATTGTATTCATATATGTAAACCGAATTAAAAGATAAAGTCAGATATCGTTCTTTTCTTTTGTGTTGATAAAATAAACTCTTTAAATTTAAAATCAATCTTGTAGAATAAGTTCGTAGATAATTAATATCGTCTATGTTTAGACGAATAAATATTTCTTTTTAATTTAAAGCTAAATTTTATGTTCTTTGATTATGTTTAAATGTTCTGCCGTTATCAAACCCAGTTAAGACCTTTGAGAGAATGAGATACTTTTTACATTTGTTTAATTGTATAAGTGATCAAAAATTAAAATAAATTTTATTTGTTTGTTAAAATTTTAATCTTTTTATTTAGACACCCGTTTGTATATTACAATATATAAAAGTATAATTCTGATAGTTCCTGTCATTCTCTGTCATTTATTCGTAAGATTCTTCATTTTTAAACAGAATGAAAAAGACCATTTACATATCCATTAAAGACGTATGTATTCAACAGTATAAGGTTTCAATTCCACAATTATTTACGTGGAAGCTCGTCATGAGAAGCGAGTTGGAACTGCATTCCCTTCATTGCCTGTATTGAACTAGCGACTTTCTTTTACGTCTTCATATTCCTTTGTCAGCTCACATTCGAGCAGTCTCGCATTTCTAGAAATTGTACATGGTCCTTCCTTTGCAGACAGTCTCGAACTACATTAATTCCACGTCAGCTCGGTGTTGCATTTATATAACGCAAGTACTTACGTACATACATTCATGTTATGATTTGATATAAGCTTTAATAAAACATTTCGATTCTTATTTCAACATCCAAAAGTAACTATTTCAACTAAAACGGAAACCGCAGCGTAGAAATCTAATGCAGTAGTGCCGATTAGCGAATGCGCAGAATAATATTCTGATTACATTATTGTTATTTGGACACCTTACATCTCCATCGAGTATTATATTTGCAATGTAAAATTACACTTATTTTAATGTATGTGGGAACTATAACTATAAAACTGTCAAAAAATCTACTCAACTAAATTTCAATAAAAAAAAAATCGAGGTAATGCACATTTCAATGGCTTCAGATAATTAGGCCCTACAGGTAAATTTATGGGAACACATAACGACATTCTGATGGTCTACTGCGTA
This sequence comes from Zhengitettix transpicula, assembly GCA_037074705.1. NCBI lineage: Eukaryota > Metazoa > Arthropoda > Insecta > Orthoptera > Tetrigidae > Zhengitettix > Zhengitettix transpicula. Next base: position 48,772,454 of record CM073593.1, on the reverse strand, counting down.
ATATCTTGTTCACTAATAAGATAATTATCCTGGAAAGTGTCCAAAACAAGTTTTTCTTTATCACTGGACGTAACTGGTGTGTGCCTGTGACGCAAAACGTTCTTCAAAGGCGAACTATTGCGTGCTAACGCCTTCCGGTTGCATTATTTGTAGATACGAGGCACAGTCAATGCCTTTCGGGTGTTCGTGATAAGAACAGATAATACAGAACGGGAATTAAAATAATAATTCGTAGAAATTTTAACAGTTATTATTTGCTAAAGATATGTGAATTTATAACTTAAAACGTGCTCGTAAATGTCATTTTTTTATCAGAAAACAGTTACTATTGCGAAGTTACTATACTCCCTACTTTTAATAAACTTCTGTTCTAATAATATTAATTGGGGAAAATCCTCCTCAGTAAATGAAATTTAGGTTTATTATAAAAAAAGTAGGAAGTGAAGTGTTTACCACAGCTAATTAATTAAAATTATAATCCAATTTAAAGTGAAGTTTAGTGTTCAACACGGGTTATTCCAGTGTCTCTTTCGTCTCTTTGTTTCCTTTCTTTATTTTTTCCTTCCTGTTTTTTTTTAGTTACAAACATTCAAAGGTCATTGCTTTATTAGTGTTAGTCTAAGCTTGATAATAAGTAATGTTATCATGTATCTTCCAACGGGCAATTTGCCCAATTGTAGATTAATAAATACGCACGTCCTTGTCGTGAATCTGGTAGGCATGACAAACTCATAATAATTCATATAAAAATGGTTTTGACATAAAAATGTTTAGAATTCACATAAGATTGTTGAGGAATTATGCGACAGTTTATTGCGACAAAAACGTTCTCTGAGATTCACTATGCCCAGTCGTATGAAGATGAAGTATAAGGAAACAGAAGAGTTTGACTGATTGGTCTGCGTGAAGGTGAATTTTCGAATCCCTTTATTGTCGTACACCAACACAGCAAAGAGAATGGATCGCAGGAGAATCGTTCACATTGAAAATGCGGTTGTGTATCAGACAGAGACTACAAGGAGATCGCGGAATGAAAGACAGGTCGTCTAGAGGCAGTGACGGACCGCTAAGTTTCATCACAAGTGTTAGCTTAACGGCGTAAAACAGTAAAGATTGAGACACACTACCATCGTAGTGTCACGTTATTTAACGTGAAGTCCCAATGTAGTCTTATGGACCAGAGACACACTTCTATTACAGTACGTCACGTCACTGCGATGTCACGGGTCGTCACGCGCTGTCACGTATCTGTGGTCTGAGCTCGCACACATTTTGATGTCACATTTTTCAATCAGTATTCTGTTTCAAACGTTATCAAAGGCGCTTGAGGATCCCTAGTCACTTTTTTCAAACAGAACAAAGAATTATTTGACTAAATTATAATTATTTATTGTTAATAATCCATTAAAACCTGACCATTAAGCATTTATAACTCCTTATATCTCCAAAATTGTTGATGTTCACAATTTCTCATACAGGGAGAGTTATAGATAAATTAATTCTCTTTTAAACGCACTATCGGGTTTTAAAAATCATCTACAAATAACGAAAATACACCTAAATTCAAATGATAGAAAGAGAAATACACGAGTTATCATTATTTGAAATCTATTAACCCTACTTTTTGACATTATTTAACTATTGGACTGAATAAAAAAATCAAAGTGACTTACTATCTGTCAGGTCCTTGTATTGTTATTTAATAACGCGAAATAAGTCCCGCGTATCTAAATACATGGACATATATTTTTATAACATATTTAGAATCACACACACGTGCAAATATATACGGTAGTAATATAAGAACGTCTTCAATAGTACAATACAGTTTTATTCTTATAAACAAAACAGAATCTGTATAATATTTTATTTTATATGGTACTGTCTCCAGTTTTAGAATTTCAGGCTGCTTCAAACGGAAAAAATAGTTGGTATTACCGTAATGGTATTAGATTTACTTTTACTGGAAGAGAGAGGAAATGTACGACTGATTAGTACAGTGAAGTAGATTGGTATAGAGAAGAAAAAATGCTCTGAGCTACGCACTGCTGTCACTTGTCAAAGCAGACCGTTTGCTGGCCGTGAACCACGTGACGTGACAACAGTGTGCGATTGAGGCTGCAGTCACGCTTCGACTTTATGGCTGGTATGTCACGTGACAGTGCGTGCCGTGATAGCACTGTGTTTTAACAGTTAGGGAACAGTTATCGTCCACTTTTAGACATCTCCTTTTCAAGGGATTTGGTTGCACTCACTTTCTTTATAATGATAGTCGTATACGTATTAGAATATATCGTGCTGATCGTTATCATCCAGACTGTATTGTCTGCTGCATTGTGCACTGGCCGCATGCCAGGCGCGATGGTATGGGGAGCTATTGAATATCGGTCACTATTGGCTCCTTCGTCGGGAACGGTTGACTCAGTACGAACCTGTGCATGATGAAGTTTTAGATTTAAAGTCCTACGCTTGCATCAACTCGTGATTCTATATTCCACAAAACAAGTATCCGGCCACATGATGCCAGAAGTTCAAGCTGTCTTCGACATTTGCTGGATAGGGTTTCTTCCGACGACGCACAGATATATATTTTTTTAATTAAAGGTTTATAATGGTCGCGTTAACAACTTGGTCATTGGCGACCCGTACATAAATTACAAATAGTGCTTATTTACATAAGTATGCAGCGATTCACATTGATTCCAATAATATACATACAATTGATCAGTTTGAATGATTAATTACACATTTTAAATGTGAGTTTCTTATATTTACATTTTACAATTCGCATTTGTTAATCATTCATCATAATGATTGGATAATTAATTATATTTACTTGTTTGAAGCTGCGACTGTTACACATTCCACTGTACTGTAGTAATAGTCTGTTTTTATTAGGAGTAGGCGCCTTCTTCTGAATATCTATCACTCTCTTGTTTCTTGACTAAATTTATGAGCCTTTTTCTTCTACTTTTTGCCGTTTTATCATTTAAGTGGGGGTAAAAATATTCCAATATATTTATGAATGATGTGAGGATATTTGGTAATCTCTAATAATGGTCCGTGGGTTCTTTGAGTCCGTAGCATTTAGTATAAGAGTCTTTAACTGTTCCAAATGGATAGGTGGAGCACTGTTTTCTTCTTCATATAATATTTTTAGAGGACCTAATGATTGACTAAGCACCTGATATTTATGATCCTGTATGTTTTGTTTTCTTGGGTGGATTATTGCTTGTCTTCTGTTCAGGATTACCGACGTATTTCCTATCAGCTTAGCTTGTCGAGCTCGTAGATGCGGTTCTTTATTTGTTTGTTAGTTGTGAATTATCCAAGTCCGTTTTTCGAGTGTTAATTGTTTGAATTGCGGGTATCGGGTTCTGACACTGAATTTGGTCATAATTTTCGTTTGAAGTCAGTTTCTTTTTCAATATTGCATCTCTATTAGGACAATTTATATCGATAAGTCCAGGACTTTTACAATGATAGCAGTTATCGTTCTCCGCTGCTAGATACACCATAGTGTCTTCATATTGCACTATTATAGAATCCGGAAGAGAATTTAGCTTATCCGGGTTAATGAAGAATTGTCTTCTGAAACTTTTAATGTGAGAAAATCTTCGGTCACCAGTACTTATGCTAATATCCGATATTTTAGAGTCTGGAATTATATTTAGCTTTTCTAGTTCAAGCACAATAATCTCGTTTGCGATAACTGGGCATACATTTGACAGTATTTTTGCATGAAAGGTCTTACATTGACCATCTCACCCTTTATGCACAGATATGTTTCCAAATGAAAATGTTTGTTCATCAACAATCTCCATCAGACAGAACTCACGAACTGTGGCAAAGTATACAAGCAGAAAATGACCAATGGCATATTTGATTTAATATCACGACGAACAGCATCTCCCACTGCAGCTCTAAGATTTTCATAAAATACTCAAGCATTTGTGTGTATTTTTTAAAAATAATTTATGTATATTAGTACAATATTACGCAAATATCTTGATTCATTTATGATGGAATGTTTGCAAACAAACCGTGGCTTAGTTTTCACTTTGTACGTGATAAATATAAATTTTACATGCCTCACAAACGATGGGGATTTTATTTTCATTAATTAAATATCCTTTGAAGTGCTATTAAAAAGTATGGTTATAGTGAACAAAGGATTTATAGTTTAACATATTATATTACTAAACAGAATTATTTTTTTCTTTGAGTCATTTAATGCCATTGAAATTGTGTATGAATCATTTTTGGACGAGAAATTACCTTAATCCTGATGATAATTAATTTAAGTGAATTTGCTGAGACTGATTGTTGTTTTGGGACACTTTGGGGGTGAAGCAGTTATCGAGTAATTTTGGAGGAGCCACGGGCAATTGAGTGTTGAAGACCGAACTGTGAGAAAAGACAAAATTAGAGAAGCAAAGTTATTGCAGCAGTAAGCTTGTAATGATTTACCATCTTCGCCCTGATCATACCAAGAATACTTCACATAGCAACGACAATTCAGCAAACCAGAGGAGTTAAAAGCTTACGGAAGGAGCGGAGGAGAGACGCACTTCGTCATCATAGTCGTAATTGTTTCCTTTATAATCCACCATAATTCTGAATAGTTAGATCATTAAACCAATTAACATTATAAGTAAATATTAAAAATTGTTTAGGGTTATTATTTAATAAGGTTATTATTTAATAAAAATCCAAACCTTGAGATAGATAGATATAATTCTAACAAATTCACTCTGTGTATTACTAAGCTCTAACAGACGGGAGATATATCTTATCTTCTTTTGTTCTCAGCTTCTTATTTTATGTACTAAAAGAAAAAATAGTTAAATTAATAACATAAAGTGTCCACTACCGGAAAGCATATTTGGCCTTCTTATAAAACGTAGGGAAAATAAAATTTTAAACTTTTTTCAGTGTTTTGCATTTTAATGTTTTGAGCGACTACTGACTGTAATGTATAATTCTGATTGAAACGTATTAGAAACGCGCGTGTTTCTACGAAAAACAATCCAGGCGAGGAAACGAGAAAATTGTACTGTGAAGTCGGAATACACATTACTCGTATTACAGAAACCCAATAGCGTCGACGTTACAGGCTTTTATACAAGTATTTACTGACCGACATGACTACAAACGTAGAACAAGGGACACAATATTCATTTAATACAATTATTAATATCTGATTGCACTTAATTCTATCGTAAGTGTAAAATTGAAGATATTTTATTTACCGATATGTATTATACAAATTATGTAGATATATCTTATACAAATTATAAGGTAAATTCTTATGAAAATACTATAATAATAATCTCCAAATTTTAATTATAAACAATATTTCACCACAACAGAAAAAAATCATTCAAACGAAGCTCTACCTTGAAGGTTATGGAACTGATTGAAAAATCTCGACTGGACCGGTTATCGAACACAGGATCTGAACTTGTCACGTGGTGCTCTTAACCATCTGAGCTGTCCGGGTCGACTTCCCGCCAAGTACAAGATTTCACCATTCATTGCTTTGAAACGTTAAGAACATCAACGTACCAAGTGGAGGTCCCGGGTTTGATTCCCGGACTCCGGCGAGATTTTCCTATTCTCTTACTAAAATATTTGAAATTTCAACTGAAGGAAACAACATTTTCTTCGCGAGAGAAACATGGCGAGCTGAAATCCACTGTTCCTCCATCTTCTATTACTGTAACGACAGTTATTCCCATTGCATTCACAGTAATTTTTTACACAGCCTTCTAGAAGGTTCTAAAATTTTTATCTTCAGCAAGATTCACCAATCAATGGAGTAGCCCTTAAAAACGACAAATTCGAAATCAATCTTTTTAATAAATGCATTCTTTCGAATTAAAATTTTGTAATTACAACAACGTCCACAATAATTAATATGTAACAACAGATAATGAGGCGAGTGAATTTATTCCCTATTGGACAACTGACAAAGCCATGTAAAAACTTCTTTTTTTTTCAATTACGAGTTAGCATAAATTATTTGTCAATCTTGTAAACAACCTACAGAAAAAATAACTTTGTGAGATGAACCTTATTAAACGCCTTTTCTCTTACGTCGCCTGTTAGTTGAATGATCAATTTTATTCCATTTTTGTATTATTATTAATGATAGTTTCGTGCTCTTTCTAGCTTTAACTGGGTTTTAATATCAATTCCGTTATAATTCGGCCCCTTTTTATGATACGAGATATGAGACAAGGTTGTTGATTTATTAGTGGTACTGTAATTTCATTTGTTTTATGATGTAATCCCTTGATTCCTTATATATTCCTTTGCATATTCCCGCGTGTATATTTCCGTTTATATTAGTAGTAATTCTCGCGTATAAACTATCTTTGGATTCATTTGAAGCACGCGGTCGTATATTTCAGTTAGTGGATGACTAGGCTTAGTGAGGATACAGGGAGCAATTTTTGCGGTAGTCGTGAAGTAATCCCCTCGCAGGCCAGCAGCTCCGTAATATCCACACACGCATTTTGCCCCGGCTCAGTAGAAGCATGGAATATCAAAGTGTATCGAGCGTAATACACGAAAATATTCTAAAATATTTGCAAGAGTTTGATTTAATTAAATATCATGTTAACAAAAGTGCTTTAAACAAATAAGTTGCAATTTTAAAATTCTTGAAGAAAATTGTTTTAATTTTAACAATGTACCAGACTGAATTTATACATAGAATGGATTATTTGTAAGTTTCTTAGAGTGCAGCTCAAGTCAAGCTGGGACAAAAAGATAAATAAAAGCATATTAAATCACTCAGAATCAGTCTGAACCGACATATTGTTTTATATATGAGACCTAACGACGACTTATAACATGATTTACGATCGTGACCGTGAACGGCGAAGCGTCACGATAGTACATTTACGAGAACTTTAGTGTTCACATGCCAACAAACGAACGGGTGTGGTATATATACAAAATGAAATAATCTGGGCCTCGTATGTTTAATTTTCAATATATCTACGAGTATTATTTGGGAAAAAAGGAAAAGGTGATATAGTTTCATAGCTATTATCCCTCAATCGAATCACTTCTGTTCGTTCGATGTATACCACGAATTCCAAAAAGCCACATTACGTCCAGTCTTAGTGATATATTAAATAAACGATCTCATAACAAAAAATTATGATTTTGGCATTTATCAAATATTAATTCTACAATAAACTCCCTATTATAATTTAACCAACATTTAATTTTACAGTTGAGTATTATTACTACCGTTTTACTGGTCCAATTCAGTACCCACCAAGAATATACTATAAAATTACCTTGCATTTTGCTTTAATTAAAATTTGAGTAATTTCTTTAAATGAGATTAAATTGTAATTTACCTTACTGCACGTTTATAATCATAATATTTCATTTTTACAACTTCAAGAAAAATAATTATAAAACCGTGCAATTTTTTAACTGAGATTAAATTTCAATTAGTGTAATTTACATTTAAAATAATATTTCATTACATTTAATTGTCACAACATGAAGTAAAAATAATTCTTTAATCGTGTAATTTCTTTAACTGAGATTAAATTGTAACAGTGTGTAGTTTATGTACAAAAACGTATTATTTCATTACATTTAATGATATACTCTTCTCTCATTCAATTTTTGTAACTTAAAGTAAAATTAATAATTTAACCAGAATTTTTCATATTATTGTGTAATTTCGAAACCGACAATACTTGGAATGTTTATAAAGTCCTTCCCACACTTAACAGATAAAAATATCTGGATTACAAGAACAGATTTACATAAAACAGTCATTTTTTTCGTCAAGATATTTTCTGTTTTTCACAATGAAATGTGCTTGTGGTTTCTTAACTGCAATTTCCCAAATATATTTAATACAATTACTGCCATAAATTCATGTCACGCAATTACATTGCGTTCAATATTCCTACGTGAAAGTGAAATACCGCCATTTTTTAGATGAAACGCGGTTATTTATAAATATAAAGCTCGAAAAGCATTCACGGTCAGAGCCTGGCTAAATAATAACTTCAAATGAAAAGTAAATATATCTTGTGTAAACATTACAATCTTGTTCTCTTAGCACGAACTAATTATTCTATATTTCTGCGTAAAATCTTGTTCACCCCGTGGAAAGTCTAGAGAAAGAGAAAAAATAGCTCGTAAACCATTTTTTTTCTTGATAGAAGAGTTTAGAAGGAACACTTTGAAGTTCCTCCCTACTACTTTTTGTCTTATATTCTTTCAAATATAGTTTATATATTTTTTCAGTGCGATAAATATTAAAATTATTATTGGTCCAGCGTCATTTAATTGATAAATATGAGCAGAATGGATTTTATAAATTTCAACAAAATGATTCCGTGAGCATGGACATTTATGAAATTACTGTGCCTGATTTCTAAGAAAACGTCTACTTTGCGTCTATCCTGAAACATAGCTTATTGATATGAGATCTCACGTCATATATTTATCAGCCACAAGTTAAATTTACCACTGAAATGTACCTGATTGGCTTCGGCTCGTAAGTGGTAAAGGTAATAAGAGATGTGGATTTTCAGATTATTTTTTAAAAAAAATATTTACTCAAATTGATATTTTTAGTTTTTAATTAAACTTAAATTAAACGTAATTAATACATCCTAATTTCTTCATAAGCATATTAAAAACAAAATTGTAAATTATTAAAATTTTACGAATTGAACTTTATGAATACAATTAATTTAAATAATATTATTTGTCACATTTTTATTTTATACTAGCTGGGTGCCCGGCGTTGCCCGAGATGTCATTTATCCATAACCCCCGATACACTCCAATTTCGGTTGCTCATGCGCTATTTTTATGTAACCCTATCCATACATGTGCTCACCTCCCATGCCGAAGAGGGTTGAAGTCATTGACCAAATATATCGGCCGTTTTTCCATGTTAGAAGATGACAACCCCCACAAATGTGCGATAATCAAAAACTATTTATTCCACGCAAATATTGACCGTTTAACATGTTAGATAATTTCCATGCCCGGTCCACCCCAGCCCTTTGGTGTTATATGGCAAATTAAATATCATAATGAAACTCTGCGACATCCATAACCCTGTATTTGACTCGAATCTCGGTTATATTTGCTTTATTTTATTTTAGCGTTCCTCCACCCCACCCCTAAAAGTGCTCTACTGATAAGCCCGAAAGGGATTGTAGTTATACTCAGAGAACATCTAGAGAAATTTTATGAATCTCATTGATCCCGAAAAATATTTAGTCGTCGCATAAATCGGTAGATTATCCATATTTAATTATTTCCACCCCCGACCAACCCCGTCCCGGGGAGGTTAATTGCTACTTGAATGTCATAATTAAACTCAGTCGTTATCCATAACTTCGGTTATTTAACTCCAGGCTCGGCTGTATTCGAGTTATTTTCTTGTAACGGACCTCCAACCCCCACCCCTAGGGTGCTCCTTTCCCAAGCCGTAAAATTTTGAAATTTTACTCACATACGTTAATACAAACATTATGAATCACTTTTACCCCGAAATATTTATCCGATTCAAATGTTGGACGTGTTAATCTGTTTGAAGATTTCCACCCCTAACCACCCCAACTTGGGGGACTAAAACGGCAACTTTAATATCATAATTAAACTCACTGGCAACCATAACCCTGGATTCGAGTCCAATCTCGATTGTTTTTGCGTTATTTTTATATAAATTAGTTAAATGTCATAATTAAACACAGTGACAAATATAACCTCGGTTTCGACTCGAAACTCGAATGTTTGCGTAATTTCATGTAATGCCACTCTACCCCTAACCCTTAAGGGTGCACCACTCCCATGCCTAAAATAAGTTGAAATTATACACAGATAAATGTAGTGAAATTTTATGAATGCTATTGATCCCAAATTATATTTATTCGACATAAATATCGGCCGGTTAGCATGTTTGAAATTTTCTTTCCCCGCCCGCCCTATCTCATCAACGTCAATTCCCACCCTCGGCTGTTTTACCAAGTTTAATTATTTCCATCCCCGCTTCTGGGGGTGGTAGACGCGTCTCACCCCAACAGTGTTTGTTTCCTGGTCGCAAAGAACACATTTACGAAATTTGGTGAAATTTGCTCCACCGGTGTAGATTTGTATAAGGAACATACACTCATTTTTATTTATATGATTTTTATATAAAAATTTACCGCATAAATACCTAAAAACAAAGATGAAAGAAGATTAAGGGAGAAAAACCTCACACCGTTTTGTATATTATTTTTAAAATAATTAATTGGCAGAAGCCTTCGACCTGTTTTGTCATTTTCAAACTTATTTTCAGATTTTAGCTTTAAGGTTACTCCTATTAAAAAAAAACATCGGAAGGCGTGTTGTTGTCTGCAACAACAAGAAACAACAACACGCCGACCGACGTGTGAAGATGGTTTTAAAATTAATGTTAACTTTGAAAATGACAATATAGGTCAAAGCCTATCACATATTAATTTATTTTAACTATATACGAGGCTGTGTGGGGATTTTCTCTCTTAAAATTAATCTGTAAACAGTCTACATCAATCAAATGGCAGTAATAAACTGACGAGTTTGAAGGGTTGTTTTTTCCAGATGATAAGGAAGAGAATCTTTCAGGAGCGAAATGTAGAAGAAATTTTGAAGAATGATATGGAGTCTGGAAATTAAACTTTTGTTTGTATAATAGATAAGGGCATGATTTATGAGAGAAACATAACTTGATAGAAGTTCGTAGTCAGTAGCCGTCAATCTAATTTCAATGTCTCCGTTAGAGGATAATCAGCTGAGGCGATTAAACTATATAAATTATTAAATTTTTCTTTGTGAAACGAAGTTTGAAACTTTAGGGAATGTTCGAGTCTGGTGTTAGTGGTACGGCTTTTATACCGTTTCAATGCTACAATTGTAGTTTATCGAAGTTAAAGCTTTATATGAGGTGTTAACACTGTGAGATGAGGACATTTCGGCTGATTGAAGTCAACGAAGCTAGCGGGAAATGGAATAAAGTTCTCATTAATCACAGACCGCTGCTTTGCTATAATCCAGTCGTCAAACAGTGATTACCTTCAAAACGTCATAAATTAATATATTTTGCTTAAATATTACCTCCATTTTACTCTCATAAAGTACTCACTACCGAACCAAAAGCCCATTTATTTATTTGATCTTCAAATATTAATTTATATAGACTATGAGGATTTTAGTGCTCTGACGCAAATATTCTGGGAATTCATGTTGAAGAACGGTGCGAGTGCAAACAATCAAATGCTATTAAATAAGTTATATACATCTGTTAAATTTTTACCCTCTTCCGCTATTTTGCAGGGTCATGTTTTTACGCACACAATACATTTAATTAGATAAATAAGTAATCAAAATTAAGTGATTAAATAAATAGCGCATCCCTTGTTGATTCCGACATGTGATTCAAAACGTAAAATCCCTCAAACCAGATGACGAATTCAAAAACATATTTACTTGCATGTTACACGATACAGTACAAAACAGATTTGTTCGGCTTACAAGCTGGAGCTCAATGATACGCCAGAAACAGTATCTTGCAATCAGACTTGTGTCTGCAACCGACATCGTTAACAGCGGAGAGTTCACCCCCAACGTTCGTTTACAGGAGATATGCGAGACTCCGCTGAAAGTCGTTAATAAAACGAAAAAACATTCTGACAATGCAATTAATTATCTCTTTTGTGCAATTCCAGTATGTACTTATAACCATTAGATAGTATTAGTTAATTATATCATTTAATATAGTAATTCAGGATATTAAATTAAAACAGGTTTAAGTTATATACTACGCTATTCCATTAATTAATTATATTTGCCGACCAATAATGGTTGAGGGTGACAGTTTCAAGCTATATTATATACCCCGTCGTATGGACAACTGAAATTTACCCGTTCTCTGCAATTGTTTTCATCAATATTATATAAGTTTGAATTTATTCTGGATGATCTTTATGCAATTTGCCTTAGTTATAAAAGCAAATAGTTTGAAACAATCAAATGAATAATTTAAAAAAATAAACCTCTGTGTTAAAATTTTACAAATTAGTTAAATAACTGATAAAATCAAGTGATAAAATAAAAACCACATAACGTTTGTACCATACTTGTTGCTTTCAAACACGCAAGAACGATACATCGCAAAAACAAGAGCTTTTGAGTTCGTAACTTGGTTTGTTCGGTGTGTTTCTTATGTTTTTTAATCACCTGACGAATGCAACAAAGATTACAGAAAGACGTGTGGTCTTTATTTTATCTCTCTCTCTCTCTCTCTCTCTCACACACACACACACACACACACAAATATATATATATATATATATATATATATATATATATAGTATGTTTCACAAATGGTTACACAGACTTCCAGAGGCTGTAGAGGGTAGTTATTAGATAAAGTTGTAATAAGAAACCCATGTCCGAAAATTAACCATTACGATGCAAAATAAGTTTGATTATAGAATCATTGGAAACAATGAGTTTCTACCTGTGTGCACTACATACTAGTGTGGTTCTACGTGGTGACCTTCAGTTCCACATTCATGGTTCTCGTCGACGGGTTCTCTTCCACGTGATGAAGAATTTTGTCTTCAAAGTCTAGAATGTGGCGCGTCCGTGGAGCACCACCTCCTATCTTCGATTGTACTTGTTTCTCGCAGCCGCTGCGTCCCTACAGCAAACCCCTCTCCCGCTATCGGAAGGGCGTGGGACAAGTACCCAATGCCCGACCTACCTGATTCAGGTTTTCTAGGGTTTGTCCTGCATTACTTTTAGGCGAATTCCGGGTAGGATCCTTAAACTATAGCCCGGGGGCCTTAGTTAACCCTTGGGTACCTTCCTCTACCCTTCCGCATCCCCCCTTTCAAATCCCTTCCTATGCTATTAACGGGGGGTTGCCACCATGTGGATTACCCTCATGTAGCCTGGTACCCTACCTGATGCAGGTTTTCTAGGGTTTGTCCTGCATAATTTTTAGGCGAATGCTGGGTAGGATCCTTAAATTTCTGCCCGGGGTCCTAATTAACGCTCTACCCTCCCGTATCCCCCATTTCAGTCCCTTTCCAATGCAATAAAAGGGCAGTTGCCACTATACGGATAGGACTATATATAGCCTGTCTACACTTTCTTCTTCTTCATCTTCTGATGACCTTCCCCATCCCTCTTTTCAAATACCTTCCTATTTTATTAAAGGGGACTTGTCACAACGTCGATTATCCTCACGTAGCCTGTTACTCTAAAAAATGCGGGAAATCAAAGTATTATAAAGCCTATGAGAGCTGTTCTCTCGCAGGTAGAAACCTATGAGAATGCATTTTCCTCTCTCCGTTTTTGAACACGGCATGTTTTGAGAGGGTATGTTTCGGGGTCGCATATCTTGGGCATACGATAAGAGTTGTTCCATGGAAGTATCGGCCAGCTGCCTCCTAAACTGGTCGAGGCTCGGAGAAGGTAATGCTGCGTCCCCACAGCAAACCCCTCTCCCGCCATCGGAAGGGCGTGGGACAAGCACCTAATGCCCGACCTGCCTGATGTAGGTTTTCTTTGGTTCGTCCGGCATCACGTTTCGGCAAATGCCGGGTAGGATCCTTAAACCATAGCCCGGGAGTTCTAATTGATTCTTGGCTACCTTCCTTTACCCTTTCAAATCCCTTCCTATGCATTTAAACGGGAGTTGCCACATGTCGATTACTTTCATGTAGTCTGTTACTCCAAAAAAAATGAAGCGAGAAACGTTCGAGATATATGCGTTGTGCGGCTCGACCATTACGTCCAGCTTTGCCGTTCATTATCAGCGCATCAGTCTAATCTTCAAACGTATATTCTACCATCCAGATCTGCCTCGTCCTGCTCTGCTCAATGACTAAATGATAATTCATGTGAACGCCGACTCTGCAGAATTGATTGTAAACACAAGACACACGATAATAGCAGTCGCCCTCAACCCATTTTATTTGTTAGAGATTTTAAATCGATTCCATCTTCAAACTTATTTTGCATTCAAATGGTACATTTCCGGACACGGATTCCTAATCAAAACTTTTACTATTAAGTCCCGTCTACAAGCCCCAAGAAGTTTGTAATAGAAATTCTGAATCACCCTGTATTATAATTATTTGATACTTTTTTTTATCAAAAATTACCATTGTAATTATTTATACATCTTCAATTTATCTAGAAAGTCTGTTCTCTCGTATTTTCATTTAAATATTGATTGCATCTTTTCCAGTGGCCTACGTGACTGTCTTACTGACAATTTGACTCGCACCTACGGTTTCGCACATGCACCGTCAAACTTCATCCAAATTTACCTCAAACATTGCCAATTTTACGTTTGTTTCAACGCTTTCTTTCCCTCTTACGCGATCTTTCCTAAATATCACCCTTTTCTACAATATTTTCGTGTGCACCATGAATAAATGTATATTCCGCTGCATTCTGTAACAGTAGAAGACTCCAATGAGCGCTTCTGCACACGAGAATTGCACGATTCAGTTGAAATTATATATTTACATCGGGATTTAGAAACGGAAGCGAATGTGATCGTTTTGTCTGTCAATAAGCGTCCTTCACCTGACTGAAAAATTGCTTCGGTTTATAAAGAGAGATATAAAATGTTTTGCGGCCGTTCATTCGTCCCGATACTTCCCCGCTTCGGCGGTACGGATTCAGCACCACTTCGCGGTTTCGGGACCCATTGTTGCCGAAAATAAATTTCACGCAAATTGCCGGAGGCAATCGGTTGAACGGAAATAGAGCTGCGATTGTGTGAAGACTCGGACTCGGGCACGCGTGCGTTCAAGGCCACGCCGGTCCAGTCACGTGTGCGGCGTGAGTCAATAGCCGTGACGTCACGCGCTTGGGCGAGGACGAGGAGCCGCTCAGTGCGAGCCGAGCCGTCGTGGCGCGAGTGCGGAAGCGAGCGCGAGTGTGCAGTGTCAGTGCGACGCAGACGCAAACGCAAACGGTGGCGCAGACAGCCGGAACGTCTCAAGGTACACAAGTGATTTCTCACCTTCAAAAACAGCCCCCCGTAAATTACGAATTTTTTCTACACTATTTACGATTGCAAAATGAAACGGCCTTATTTTTTTTGACATAAAAATATGTGAAATAACCGCGAAGTGATCGTTTATTTAGCTTTTGAGGTTCGTTGGTGTTAGTGACCTGGCCTCACGGCCGTTGTTCTGTGAGATTCCACGCTGCAGAGTGCGCTTGTTCCGCTTGACGTTGATGGACCTCGCTCCTTCCAGACCGACAAGTCTGAATAGAAGCGACCTGGCCAGGTAGCTTGGGCTCGTACGTCCTCCAAAAGCGGTGTGTGGGAACCTGTCTCGCACACTTCTCGTCCTGGAGCAAGGTCACGGTATTAGTGAAGTCGACCGAGCCACTTCGAATATTCTGGCTGGTCTCAGCAGCCGACGGGGGGGGGGGGGGGGCGATTAATAATGTGGAACTTCTGTAATTAAAACTAGGACCGGGGTCCATTTTCCGTCGTGCCGCATTGTGTTAATGAATCGATACCCAATTAGCCGACACTTTTGCTTCTCTTCGAAACGGGGCCTGAGCTCGTTGCTTTTAGTGATGCGTTTAATATGGAGCCGAAGTTTTCGAGAGTTTGAATTTTATGGCTCCCCCCCCCCCTCCTTCCCTCCCATTCTTTCGGAAGGAATGTCTGGGCCACCACGACGAGGTCAGGGACGTTGTAAAAGCCGGCCGGGGTGGTATATAGGTCTTTTTAACGGAAACCGCACCCGAACGGAGGGTCCGAACCAGTAAAACTCTGCAATTGGTTGTCCGGGCGTGCACCAGGGCGCCGCATGCGCCCTCTGGTCCAGACGTGCTGCCTACTCCCCGTGTTCCTAATTAACCATCATTATATTTCATCAACTGCCCTCTTCCTTTCCCTATACTACTTCAACGACGCAGAACTACACCCCGAAATCTTGGATTCATAACCACACAGCTCAACTCGATAATCTAGATAATTTGTGTGCATTACCTTGCGAAACTCACACTTTTATTCCTCCGCGCTAAATACTTCACATTAAAATTTCGATACCTATATCAATACAGCTTTTGAATAATATTTTACATCTAGACTATCATACAACAACAACAAAAAGCACCTATATCTGTATTTAGCGCCGTGTTTGACTTCATAAACTAATTCAAAACACATTTTTTTCTAAAAATATCTCACGCAACAAACAAGTTTTACAGCCCTTCAGTTTCTCAACGCCACAAAATTCAACTGTAAATACGAGACAGAAGTGCGCTTTGTTTTCCTTCGAATTGCGCGTAACATATTTCAGTCTGAAATTGGAGCAGTTGGTCCGTTATACCCTTTGCATATCTTCTGAATCTACAGCGACTACAGGAAGAGAAGCGGTAATCCTCTCCGCCACATTCTTCGTCTTCGAAATCTTCTTCAAACACTATTTTCATACTCATTCAGAAAGTTCGCAGAATAAAAATCCACAACCTGTTACCGGCTTAAATTATGGACATAATTGATATAATTTGACGCTTTCATTGCATTCGGCTTTGTGTCCACTTAAAAAATTACAGTTTCCTATCTCAGAGTTCACGAAAATTGCCTTGTATTAATTACAGTAATTTCCTCAATAAACAAGTTACCTAACTTTACAGTTTCTCTCCGTCGTATTTTCACTAAAATAAAGTGATTGAAATATTAGTATAGTGTATTCCTTCTCTTAAGCAATGAGATACACAAATCCTAGCCATCCATGTATTTGGACTAAAAATGCGGTCACACATTGGGCTTTCTCGCTCTGTTGTTTCCATAACATCATTTCACACCGACAAACATTTGCTTAACCGCGATACTTCAAATACATTTTTTTTATCTTTCACGCAGACGTTCCAACATCTTTATATTAAATTCAAACTAAGATTACTTTGAGACGTTTCGGACATTTGGACATTTTATATTATTCTTCTATCGCCGAGTAGCCACCTTTAAGTCAAAGCTGAATGTAACAATATAAAAAGAGGAAGAGCTTTCGTCAGATATTTATGTGAATAGGTTTATTTTTTTAACTACTTCATTTTAATTTAGTGGCAATAAAAATGTTATTTTAATTCAAAATTATTTGTATATAAAATAACGTTTGAGAAAGGGTATTTTTTTAAGGTAGCGAGTTTCTGACAGACGTTAAGCAAGTATATTATTGCTTAAATAACCAATTCCCTAATTAGGTTTCCATATTTTGTTATTTTATCGAAGCCTCTTGTATTGGATATTGGAATGTATTTACAAAAGATCACTTAATTCTTTTACATATGAAATTTCATTGTTCGTTTACAATTATTTGAATGGAATTAAATCCTTATGGACTGTTTAATTGATTTAAGAAGGCACACCGTTATTTATTTGGATTTTTTTCTCCAATCTTATGGGTGATAGTAATTTGTATTTTTTTCGTCCTTTCCCGCCAATGTGGTTGCGGTGTAAATGCACTGAAGTTTTGCGTTAGTGAGACCCCATTAATGGTCTGGTATCAGCTTGATCAGAAGAGAAACAAAAGCCGAGAGCCTTAAATTAATGCTCTTTTTAGCTGTGCTGGTTATAGTCAGGTACGTGTAGAGTTTATAACTGATATTAACTTGCAAAGTTTTCGCGCTCTGTGCGATCTGACCAGAGTATATTGCGGGCAATTTTGCTTCGGAATTATCTCCAGAATACTTGCCACGGACTTTTCCCCTCTCTATATGCCAGCCATTTAAAGGCATTTAAAATAATGTAGGAGAAATTTCATTTAGGATAAACAATTCCTTTCGCGGTATTTTTAATTGACCGGTTTTCAGTTCTTTAAACTTGAATAATCATTTATTGAAGTAGGGTTTCGGATGTAATCCGTTATAATTAGATCTTATGTTTGAATATATTTGTCCAGGGCACATAGCAAAGCGTTGTTTTGGAACAGTGCCTGAGGCTGCTGACGTGTTTCTGCGTACAAAGCCTTGTTTTCCAGGAAGCGTGGAAATGTTACAAATCCGCTATTCGTTGGCTATATCGTTTTATCAGAACTTCATTATAACTTCAATTTCAAATTAATCTTGTAATGAGCTCCATAAGCATAAATTGGGCCTTGTCAAAAATATTTCCATATATTTAAATAAGTTAATATTCTGTCGTAGGTCACTAACGTAAAAGATTATACCGATGTCATTATGGTTAACTGTTATGTTTTAGTTCCGGATCCAGTGATAAGTTGACACTGTATTGTAATAGTTTTCTCAGGATGCTAGAGCGCGCGTTTAGTGGAGCAGACTCTCCCACAGGCTTATCTAGGATCTGAAAACTCGCCTTTCGCCTGTGTAGACCGAGAAGCACGGTTGGATTAGCGTTGGTTGCCTGTTATACAAGAGGCGTTGCTAAATCGCCCGTCATGAAAACAAAGCGGTCTTCTGCTGGTTTGGGAGAGAGCTCGGCTAGGCCACTCGACTTCATAATGTTTGTCCCCTGTTTTGTTTGTCTCGGGCCGAGATTGTCTTGTCTCTCTGTTCGCCCTGATTCCTAATTGGGTTGGACAGAGAGAAAACCGGAAACACAGCCACGAGTTCTTACCACTGATTTCAAGAAACCGCGAAGGTCGTAATCACTTGGTTTCCAAACTTAGGGCCAGCCACTTACTTTCCCCGTTCGTGGAATATTCTTCATTTTATCCATTACGATTGGAGTTCGGGAATTATTCAGAATAATTAATTATGCTTATTTTAATCAATTTCAGAAATATTCTGCACACGAGTTAAAACATTTGATAATTGTATAATATATACTTGTTTGATTCATGTTGAGAAATGATAGCGTCAAAGAAAAAAGTTGGGAGTTAAGTGATTTTAAAATTTAAAATATGTGAAAAGTATCTGCCCTGGGAATCGGGTTTACGTTAAATTATAAATGTTCCTTTTACATCTCTTAAAATGTATATTATATATAATTAGAACTTTCAACTAAATTAATCGCCACACACTTGACGTCAATAGTGTAACAGAATAAACGCTTTGGTTGAAAAATATAAAGATTTGCTGAGAATATTACAGAAAAATTAAGACTGAACAACGGGGAAAATTGAAGTATTCCAAGTTACACCCTGAAATATAGTTTGAAATACCTAATATATATTGCTACATTCATTCGGTTTGTGGAGTTTGTCTCTCAGCGGGGTCGATAAAGCATCCGTCTTGCTACTTCGTGGCACGGGTAAGGTTTATTTGGATTAAAATGATGCTCTTGCTTCTCAAATATTTAAGATTCGTTCATGACATCAATAGCAGCTTTCACAAGTCGATATTTCCTATGCAAATGACACTATCATGATTGTGTTTCGTGAAACGGTAAGACCTTCAGTAATACGTATAATGCATATATTTTCCTAGTAAGAATAGTAAACTTCCAATTATATAATTTTGTCAAAATAGTCACTCTGCCTTTCAAAACATGGCGTCCATGCTGCCTCAATCTTTTCCATGCCCTGTTTTCGATTAATCATCACCTGTTGATCGCTGGTGAATCGACGGCATCTTTAAGTTTCTTTTCCAAGAAATCTTCTCGAATTGGTAACTGTGAATGTGCATATCACTTGTCCTACAAAGGGTTGATGCTTGAATTTCTCTTTCGACAGAGGTTCGATGTATTTCAATATAATATCCAATTATTTGTTTATGTTCTACGGCCAGGTTTGTGAAGGGAAGTTATAAAACAATTTCAGTTGCTGAAGAAACATTATCAGTTTGATTCTTTAGCATTAATTTCTTCCTGTGCATATTTTTAATATTCAGACACATGCGAAACGAGTAGCATTTTATATATATATATATATATATATATATATATATATATATATATTGCGTTATCCTTTTCAAGATTGCAGAATCATAAAAATGTGGTGCAATAAGGTATTATTCTGTTGTCGATTGCCTCAATAAAGCACGGCATTAGCAACTCGAGGCTTACAACACCTCAATAAAAATGTGTGCGCATGTTAGTAACATAGACGATATAATACGAGATTATCCTGTTTGACATATCACTCCACATAGCTCAAAATTATTTTGGAATGGCTACAAGGATTTTCTGTTATTTGTAACAGTTCAGTTTTGTGTTGTATACAATATATTTCTCTGAAAGAAATAAAAATATGATTATTCCACCACGAAAGTTAATCAAATTTTTTTCTTCTATTTTATCTGTACTATATTCTTAATTCTGTCCAAATTTCTAATTCTACGAGAAGCTGAGCGAGGTTTTTAAAGTTTCCAATAAATTCCCTTCTTTATTACAATAATTCGCATTTAGAGATGCACTTTTTCTGAAACGACAATACGATAGCCTTTTGTCGTAACGTGATAACGAAGTTACATGATGAAATATTCAGTTTTAATGTAGAAGCGTTCCAACCCTGTTCAGGTGTGCAACTATAAATAACGACAAGCATTTACAATTGGAACCGCCGGCTCAAATGCGTATAAATCTGTGAGGTTTTTGGGACGCAGAGTGAAATTAAATTCCTTTTCGGAGATTTCTGACCTGTGCTCCCCGACAGGATGACAGATAGGGTGGCTGAATGATTCCGCTCCGTTGGCTGTGACGCGACAATCTGCCAATGTTCCTGCGAATAATTATTTCCTGCTTTTCCGGCCGCATAGTGAAGACTTATTCATATTGTTTCTACCAATTGTTTTCTTAACTTGTGCTGAGATATGTATCGTTGCTGTGGTCGTTTTAGTGACATCAGTCTTTTGTTCCTCAATACTCGTGCCCTTGCAGTAATAACACGCCGTGTTCTCCTTCCGTAGAGGATGGGCATATGCTTATAACTAATTTAGGTTTCTCGTTGCTGTTTGAATCTGTAAAATTAAATAGATTAAATTCTTACACTACTTCTAATTCAGCAAACTCTCTGTTAAACTACACCTAATTTTCCTCAGTCATATCAATTCATTTAGTGTTCGTAGATCGTGCTGAAATAAATTTGTTTCACATCAGGCAACCAATCTATTACGGTGAAAAGGTGCCAATAGTTTTTATTTAAGTGTTTGATCGTTTTTAAAATATGTGAAAAGTACTAGCCATGTGAATCGGGATTATGTTTCATTATTTTATATATATATATATATATATATATAATATCGAGATTATAATTCATTTTATATTATTGTATTATAATTTGAGCTTGCAACTAAAATTTTCGTCACACATTAGCGCCAATAATGTAACAGAATAAAAGCTTTGGTGGAACAATACAATGTGTTTTTTATTATTCATAAAAAACACATTAAATTTTATAAAAATTCAATATTATTTTTCTTTAAAAATGGATAATTAAATTACAAAATACATTAGACTGTCTCAAATAAGGGAATATTTCGTCCGTGTAGGAAAGATAAAACCTAGATGTTTTTTAAATGACACGTCAAACATTTATATCGATAATCATCGCATTTACCAATGTTGATTTCACTTCCGGACGGTGTGGTCTGTAATTTTAGTGAGTGACAATCGTGATTGTGCTGCTAAAATCGTTCTTAGTTGGAGAATTCGAATTTGGGTTTCGTGCTGGCGTGGTCGGCTACAGACATGGTGCCGTATTTTGAGCGGCCGTGCTCTGAGCGAACAACAGTCCCTTCCTCAATCCTGACCGCTTAGCGAGCAGGTATAAAGTTTTCCGAAGAGCAACTTTATCAGTCTTTAACAATTATTATAAATTATCATGTTTGTAAAATCTTGCTTTGTTGGAATTTTCAGAAACATGTATTTTGAAAGAAGATATTTTAATTGACTTTACAAACCTGAAGAGGTCCTAATTAATTAGGGATGAAACTTTGAGAATGTTTTGTCTATTCTAATGTTTAAACATTTAAAAAGATGATAATAAATTTATAACTAAACATTTTGATGTTTTCATTTATTTAAGTACGTCAGATAAATACAACTGTTAAAAGATTTATATCTTAATTGATCATTTATAAGCATATTTATTAAACTAATCACTAACAATTGTAACATATTGTATATAGAGATAAAAATTATAAATCCAGATAAGTTTCAGAAATGTTATACATTAAACTTGTATTACATTCACTTAATGTTAAAACCAAAACTGATAAAGTTGCTCTTCGGAAAACTTTATTCCTACTCGCTCAGCGGCCAGGATTGAGGAAGGGACTGTTGTCCGCTCAGGGCACGGGCGCTCAAAATACGACACCACAGACATCGGCTAATCTCCTTGTCAGACTACCAATTCTCCACTCTCTAACTTTATTTCCACGTTGAGTCTCCATCACTTTTACTCATTTTCATCATTTCCAGATCTTTACTTATGTACTTATTTATATTTTTGACAGTTCACCCCAAGCTTCGTTTTCCCACCTTAAGGGTGGCCCAACATTTATTCCGTGACCTGTATAATTACGTCCAATCACTTCTCGTCTCATGACTCCAATGACCTACCCAAAATTTGTCGGTTATCAAAGATTGAACACGCGAAACCTACTGCTTACGGTAGGTTCAATGTCTTCTGGTTTTGACTTGTCTCGGTCCAAATGGCTTTCTTCATTGTTACTTTTGGATCGTTGTTGACGCATCAGCATCATGCCTGTTATGCTTCTGAGAAATTCACGAATCGTAAAATGAGTTTCGAATTCAATGCACAAATAGCACATTTATACGACTTAAATGAAATAAACTGATCCCGTAACTCGTGCCTTACAAACAAGTACTGATATTTATTCCAACTCTTTACAAGAGATTTCATAAAGCTGAATATCTTCGAAAAAAGAAATACCTTCCTTTTAGGACCTTGGTGACGTCTCACTTGGCCCCATTTCAGTAACTATGTTAATATAATGATACTTAATTACATTTTATGATGCAGAATGGGAGATGAGAAAGCGAGTGTTTCACATCCCGGATTAGATTAGTGGACCACGAACCGAGCCCATAGTCGCTGGACGACATTCTGCTTTACACGAAGTAATTAAACGTAACATGCCCTCTCCAACAGTAATATGTTATAGACTATAAGTCACGTCAGCACATCGATATATATTTTAAGATCGCATGTTTTTCGAGCTATGTTACCAAGTTCGATCAATACCGTTATCTCATGAATATAAAAAAATACTGTTCATTGTATCAGATTAACAGCGTAGCGGTCATTATTGTGTCTCATAAAAGCACAGTCAGTGATTTCATTGTTAGATATCTCTTCCAAAACCGTTGTCAGTATCTGAATTATTTTTACGCATTGTTCATCGTATTATTGTATTTTAAATAGCGATGAAATGCTGCGACACATACATACATTCATTCCTTTAAAAAAAACGTTTAGAACGTACGTTTCTTTATGGATTTGTTGGAACCTTTATCAAATTTCTGTGAACTTCCAATCTGAAGTTATGCCAGCATCGAGTTTGTTGGATGACGAAATCTTGAGACTAATGTATTCTCTAAAAATTTAGGCACTTGTAGAGTGCATCGGATGAAGACAATCTTAGATGTTATATGTCTTCATTGTATACGCTGTACAATAGGAAGAGAAATGTATACATTCGCTCACACTTGTCTTATTCATCTCGATATTGGTATCATTTGTGGTTGGAATTACTTCTAAGTGTAACTCCATGTCATAGCAATATCAGGGGATACCATTTTTATTGTTTCTACGATTCGATGACGTAAATCTGCCAAACCTGCCACATAGATATCTGTCCCTGTGCCAGGCTCGACAGTTTGACGTCGACGGATCGAGGAGGCATTTTCACCGGTGATGCCAGGATAGAGACGAGTTGACAATGAACGGAATTGGCTTCCAAATTTCATGTCAGCGGAAACGTGAGCCCACAGACACATTTAAAGAGTGTTGAGGAACTGTTATACTTGGTGATTGTACTTCTGCCTAAACGTCTGGACTAGTGATTGGATCATTTCATCAATGATGCCATAGGTTTGTATAATACTCGAATAGTACATTTTAGTCCATGACAGTACATCGTGGCCACTTAGGTAACACAGTTTTTGTGGAACTTTTCCCAGGTTGCAGTGATTAAGACTTTGAGAGTTTAATTAAAAGAGAAGTGTATTTAACGGATTACAATAGAAAAAAATTTGCCTGAGCTATACTGTCCATTGCGAAGACCTGAACACAGGCTCACCTGCAATTAAGAGATGAGCTTTGCTTGAAACCAAGTCTCCTACTTTAGAGAGAAGAGTATTTTATTTTACTTTTTTAACAATTACATCAATCGGTTTTATGTGACTTATTAAAACCTAATAACACTAAAATTGTGTTTACAAAATTTAATGAACAATTTTAATGCTTGACTTTGATACAGGAAAATTTTTGGGTTCAATTCTAGGAATATGTAGTAGGTATTAAAACATTTTAATTTAACTGGTTCTAAGCGTCCTACCGGCAATTTCCTATAATTTAGTGCTACTCATGGTTATCCAAATTCTAATTCAATTCTATTAGCCATTATTTCTCACTTAACTGCTTCGCTGATCGACTACAGGAACTAATTCTGAAGTCACACAACGAATTAACCGTTACGATCATTACCTTTCATGATGGCTGAAGTTTATTATTTCATTGTGGTTCCCTCCTTACGCCAATTGTTCAAATGCATCCCCACTTATTTGTACATACATATGTATATATAAAATTAAGTTTGATACTATTTATTTAATTATCAGTGAAAGTATTAATAATAGTTGATATAATAAGAAAACCAATAATCATTAGATATTTATACTTGATTAAAATCACGTATACAGTTTATAATGGCGATGGCCAATCTTTTAATAAAGTATAAATATATAAGTTTAATAAAATATATAAGTTTAATAAAATATATAAGTTTAATAAAATATATAAGTTTAATAAAATATATAAGTTTAATAAATATATAAGTTTAATAAATATATAAGTTTTAAATATATAAGATTAATATATAAGTTTAATAATAATAAATATATAAGTTTAATACTTCCTATAACTAGTTCCTCTGTCCCCGCTAACAAATCTCTCCTTTTATATTAATTTCAATACACTTTCTTGGCAAATTCAACGCCCTCTAAGCAAAATAAATTCAAGATCAATTTTTCTTGACCAAAATAAATTTAAGATTCAACTGCTACAAAAAAAAATTTTTTTTTCTAAAGAATCTGCCATCTTAAGTTTTTCGAAAATATTTCACACTTTCATTACGACAATCGTTTTTATTGAAAACAATATAAATCAGACCTCGGTAATTATTACAAACTGAATAATTGCTAGACGACCGAAAATATCCCTTGAAGAGATATGATTCCCGTATTATGAACTTTTTGGTTTCAACCCCTGTATATAACTGTTCAATCAGCTGCGATTAAATCGTTCTTCAGAACTCAATTTCGTAAGTATCCTCCCATGTGGAGTTGGATATTTTTTAAACGATGTTTTTGAGGTAGGAATTAAATTTAATATACTTAGTAGCTCATGCAACGACTAATTAATACTAGATTTTGAGATGAATAATGAGCATTAATTTTTTAAAAATATGTAGTATGTCATACAAAATGTATAAAGATTATAACGCATTTCACCTTGGATCATTTCTATATTTTCAGGGTGTAATAAAGAAGTTAAGTCATTTTGAATTCCCCTGTTTCGGTTACGACTCCGTCCGCGCACATTATCCTGGACTGGAATATTACAAATATTTTTGTGTAGCTGTCGGAGGCCCCATCGCTAATTCTCGTTTTAGTCTTATCGGGTAGTTTGAGCATTAGCATCTGAGGCGAGGCCGTCGTCCCCCGGGGAAATTACTTGGTCCGCGGCTTTCTTCCCGAGCCTGCTGATAAATGTTCGAGGCATGAGCATAAATTACTAATGTCAATACATCCAACTCTCGCGATAATCGGATTTTTAACTAAATTCTTTCCTCACGCCCCTTTCTCACTGTCCAGTTCTATCAGTGCTAAAGTTACTTTGAAACCCCCAGCTGTGAGGGGGAGCGATACGTGCCCCGTCATCCGGATAGAGTGTTAAGCTAGAGCCCCGTGTAATGTGCTATTTAAAGCAGACTACCACGTAATTCCAGAAATTCTAAATTGACAAGTCCGTGCGTGACCTTTGGCTATTCTCACGGAGAAGCACAACAAATTTGCACAATGCTGTCACTGAGTTTCTCCGAGTTAGAAATGCTACTTATACCCCATGTTGTCAGTGGAAAGAACAAAATAGGACGAGGGCTTTCCCGGTGTAATTTTCTATTTAAGTAGTATCATTTTAAAAAGGGTGTCGATTTGTGTAAAGTATTATGACGGCTTTTTAATAAGTGAAGAAATAAAGAAAATTGTTTAAATATTGTGAGATAAGAGATATTTATAACTTTGATACATACATACACACACAGAGAGGGAGAGAGAAAGAGAGAGATCGTTTTCCGTGCCACAAAACGAGACAATTCTCTCGAAGCAATAGTTTAGCTGGACGAGAAAACAAACGTTACAGTTACTCCTCGCCCTTCAATCCGCACGTTCAACAATAACAATTATGATTTCTTAGAAGGACAAAGAAGCTTAACTATATAAATGTTTTTTTTAGGGCAACAGGCTACATGAGGGTGATCCACATTGGGCAACTCCCCTTTTAATAGCATAGGAAGGGATTAGAAAGGGGGGGTGCGGAAGGGTAGAGGAAGGTAGCCAAGGGTTACTAGGGCCCCCGGGCTATGGTTTAAGGATCCTATCCGGCATTCGCCTAAAGAAATGCAGGGAAACCCCTAGAAAAACCTGCATCGGGTAGGTCGGGCATTGGGTACTTGTCCCACGCCCTTGCGATAGCGGAAGAGGAGTTTGCTGTGGGGACGCAGCATTCCCTTCTCCGTGCCTCGACCAGTTTAGGAGGCTGCTGGCCGACTATTCCAATGGGAATACCGTATGCCCCAATGCAGGACAAACTCTATAAAAAACCTGCATCGGGTAGGTCGGGCATTTGGTACTTGTCCCACGCCCTTCCGATGACGGGAGAGGGGTTTGCTGTGGGGACGTAGCTTACCCCTCGCCATGCCTTGGCCAGTTTCGGAGGCAGCTGGCCGACTATTCCAATAGGAATAGCGGACAACTCTTGCCGTATGCCCAAGGTCTGCGACCCCGGAACATACACCTCTCAAAACAGACCGAGGTGCCTCGGCATGTGGGAATCTTAGTTCAAAAAAACCAGAGAGATGGTTAATCGTGTCCTAAATACTCTTTAAACAGCAATGACACCTGCAAGAATTTTACAGAAAGAAGCGTCGCTACAATTTTCTGTTCAAATGTTTTCAATTATAAGAAACCTTTTTACAGTTTAAAACAACTTAGTCTCTGAATAAAATAATTTCTCAGAGTCTTGGGGTCCTAGTTAACCCCTTGATACCTTTCCGCATGCTGCACCCCTTTCAGTCCATTTCCTATGCTATAAGAGGGGAGTGACCACTACATGGATTGCCCTATACATAGCCCGTCTTTTTCTTTATTTCTTTCAACGTGTCCATGTAATCAAAGTTTTCGCTGACTGGGTAAATATTATTTTTCTGACCTATAATAATTATATAAAAAGAATTAAGAAAATTTAATTTCGGTTTTATGCTAGAGAGATTTATGAAAGTATCTGTCGTTAGATTTTGTTATGCCCTTACCGAAATTTTGAACTTTGTGTTAATAAAGAATATTTAATGTCTTTTTCGGGCTTCTACCTGAGTAAACAATTGTATTTGCGACGTTTCGATAACATTCACTGTCACTGTCTTACAGAAATATTGTTACAATTGTTCACTCGTTTAGGAGTCCGAAAAGACTCTATTCAACCAAAATTTAGTTGGTCCTAGAAAATAAATTTTAGTTTTGCTGAGTATTAGTTGTTTATAATTTAAATAAGTGTTTAGTTGAAAAGTTATGATCTCTTTTTCATATTTCTGTTTTAGAGGCAAACTGACTGTAGTAAGGACACAGAAAAGTCCTAAGTTAAATTATGCAAATGCTTGAAATGGATAAAATTCAAGTCAGTAGATGTGAATTCTTGGAAGTCCCAAAAATTAAATGTACTCATCTCTTATAAAATTCTTTGTCGACTTTCGTTGCACGTACCAAGAACACGTTGATAAAAAATGAAGACGGTAAATGAATTATGAGAAATATGCTTGAAGCTACTGAAGTCACGATCCAGGGAGTCATAATGGTGTTGATTGTTCGAGTACGTGACTTGTTCGCTCCCTTCAGATTCAGTTCGCTTGTCTGGCGACCCAGGTAGATTAGAAGACCAACAGACATGTTTCTTGTGCCAGAAACCACCCACAACGTCCAGAGAAAACACCCAAAAGATTAATAACAACTAATATGGTAAAATATATGTAATTTCCTTTACCTTGAGGATATAAAATATACTCCAACAATATAAAATATAACAGTTTTCGTTATATGCCATCATATAAAGATATTTACAATTTTCTTCCGACACAAATTTCCGCAATCATCTTAATATGCTTAATATAACTCCGCCTCCTACATTCTACCCGACTTCTCGGAAGGCCAGTTTGAAATGAATTGTTAACAATCATGGGCGTCGGTCTTTGTTGACCCTTCTCAAGATAAGTGTCTGACCCGCACCTCAGAAATGACAAAAAATCTCATCTCACTGAACGTTCACCGGTCAGCTAAAAGTTACCGTTTAATAGTATTGTTATGATTGAATATTCCATATTTTGCATTTCTTGAGTAATATCTCCGAAATGATGCTGCCTTCTTCGCTTAAAAAATAGTTCGAAACTATTATTTTTCTGATTAAATAAAAAAAATTAAAAAATGTATAGTGCACAGAAGGGAAGTAATATTTCTTGCGAGATGATGTAGTTTCCATTTTTTTTCTTCATACCAAACTCTACGCCTAAAGCGAAGAGTTACCTTCAGACAAATTTCCTTTAAGGTTGTTTTATTCTTCACAGAATGAAACGTTGGTTAAACTTTTTCATTATATGAAGTGCAATATGAATCAACAGGACCCTAAGTTTGCCTTGGAAACTCAACAGTAATTATAATCATACAAAACGTGACTACCACTACGTGAACAGTACGTAATATTTACCTTGGACGGACCGGGTCACCTTAGATTACGAAAGTCTGGAACTTGCAGGTCATTAAGTTAATGATAATGTGAAGATTGCTAATGCTAACATGTGAGTACAGAGCATCTGCAGCATCCGCACTCTATTATTTGGCAGGATGCCGACTTCCCAAGTGTCGTTGTCCAAGGGATTATCCCACGTAACGAATGTTCTCTCGTATGTGGTGGTACTTTACTGAAAGGAGGGTAACCGCCCCCCCCCCTATTCTTCGACACACTAGGATCTAGATAACAATTCGATCTTTCCAGGGGTCTAGACACCCGTTTCCGAGGATTATGCAAACTTCCAGGTTCGTGTTCAAACTTCATTTTACATTTAGAAAACCCCGACTTCTCGGTAAACCCCACAAGCTCCCACCTTTCGGATTGATATGGTGCATTGGCTCCTTGTACAGAAGAGACTGCAGACCCAAGTTGTATCCCAGAATTTTATTTTTTAACACACTTTAATTTCTGCTTCAAAATTTTCATTCTTCCACCATCCTGGTTATGGTTGTACCCATATCAAATCGTTGAAAAGGGGATAATTAATTCAAAAAATTTGAAGTTGTTATAATTACCTCTGAAATTGATTCATTTTTTAGAGTTTGATTCAAATGAAATTATTGTTCTAAGTTTAACCTTACAAAGCTTTAAAAATTATTCCGTCGCTATACTACTTTTACTTCTTAATCTGGTAATTATCGGCATCAAATTGTAATGAAAGCAAGGTTGACCACAGATTCGCAATTCAAAACTACGTAGGAAACGTAAAACTTTCGAATGTTCATTTGACAAATTCCTCTCGCAAACTAAATTCTTCCTCGACCAGTCTCCGGATAACAAATTATACCTTAAGTTGGAATCTTGGATCTTTCCGCAGGTTGGATGAGGTTTCCGTTGTGTTTGTGTTTAATAGTTGTACGAAAAATTTTCTATAATTTCGGAAAGAAAAACTCAGAATTATCTAAATGTTGGATATTTGTTGCACACCACAATATGAGTAAAATCACAAACATGGTGAACCGTAAATCGATAGGTAGCCGACGGTGTTACACTCGTCTGCCATCATCCGGAAATTGCTTTCGATTATGGCCTGATTCGTCCAGTTACAGAGGTTTGAGTTCTCCGTCAACCGAATAGTACTCCCCAAATTTCTCGCAACAAAAGTTACACACAATTTGCATCACCAGTATCATTTACTTTTTGGAAATTATTTTAAATTTACAAACAATTCAAATTACAAACGTTATCGAACTATAATTTAGCACTTCTTACGGTCTACTGTAATGATTAATAAAATTTAATAACTAAGTTCCACTTTGGTTGCCAAATTATGTATTAATTAAATGGAAAGTTTATTTTTTTCGACAAGTTTTTTAAAAAACATTGTGCAATGTATTGCTTATTTTTATTGGTTTTTATTTATTTATTCACAGTCAACAGCTCTGGTTATTAGCGACTCAGTAGGGGAAATCCTTTTTTCTAGTCGGGGGACTGATTTTTCGAGTGTTTCTCTCACGCACACAAACATCCATGCCTCGCCGGGGTTCGAACCCGGGACCTCTGTGATTTGAGGCAGTCACGCTGACCCCTACACCACAGGACATTGGATACTGATTTGTGTTCCACATAAGTATTTCTATTTTATATTTCATTTAAGTTTATGATATTTAAAACTTAACATCAGAGCATTGGGATGTCAATATTAGGTTATTCATGGACTGAGAGGCTACTTTGAGCACTGTCGAAAATTACATCAATGTTCACGCCATAGCATGTTTCTGAAAATAAATACCGGTATTTAAAGAAATCCGTCCATTGATGTCTGCGGTTTAGAACTACCAATGGTGATGTGGTCCTCCACATACTTCTTTGACTGCCTGTAGACGGCTTCAAAACTCGTACTGCGTCTATCACTTTTCAACTTCAACAGCCTTTCCTATTTTGCACCTTACTTTAAACTCTCACTGTTAACCGTTCACTTTTCTCTGATCCTATTTTAAAGTACCTACACATCACTTTTCTCGCCTCACCTTCAACCTTAACGTTCCCGGTCACCTTCCGTACATTTTTGTTTGAAAACTCGGAGAAATCACAAGTCACAACTCAGACCTATCTCTCTTTGGGTTTGTGTCCAATCACAGTTTTGCATTTGACCTTTCAAATTCGAATTTTCACGAAGGGGTTCCCACGGAGTTTTCCACGTTTTTCTATCTTAAAGTGCGTGTTTCTCCCACACTTCACGTTTGCAAAGTAAAATTCGGCACCACTTCCGGTATCTCGGCCTAACTAACCCTAGACACCAAAAATTACATGGTCGCTCCACACTTCCCACCTTAAAAAAAATAATACTCCACAGATTCCACAAATTAAAGCTATTACTGAACCCGAAATCTCCTTTATCCTTCACAACAACAAAAGACTCCTTTACACATCCCTCATATATCCCCTCTGGTTTTATGCCTGTTATTTCTGGGGTTCGGCCGCTACACCCACATAAATAAAATTCAAATAACGCAAAATAAAATACTACGCTTTATAACTAACTGCCCTTGGTACGTTACTCAACTCTAGAATCCACAATGACCTAAATATTCCATCAACCCAAAAAAAAAATTCAAACCGCCCTAATCCAACGTAATAGAAATATCCACCACTTCAATCCCATTATCTCAAATACAGAATCCTACCCTCCTCCACCTAAATCCCATAGAAGGCTAAAAATAAAACGACAATTTGACCTGGCAACCACCGTAAATTGTGTGTGTGTGTGTGTGTGTATGTGTGTGTGTGTATGTAAATAAATAATTCATAACTTTCTCTTCAACTACTCACTCAAGAAGCAACTACATTTCTTCAAGTTAATTTTAACCTGTTAACGTCATCAATGTATCACAATTGTAAAATCTTCGGATTAAAATTTTTTATGTATATTAAAAAGAAAAAAAAACACTTCTGGTAGGTCGGTCCGGAAAGTTTGAGCAAGGGAAGAAACCGGGCCATAAAAATTCTCTCCGTGACAGCTGCTCACAATATGAATAATTTGAAATATGATTAACAAAATTACTGTATAGTACATCCCCCTTTTAGGTTTTAGCCTAATTACACAACTGATCTTGGAATGATAGAGGAAGAAGCAATAAACAATTGACTTACCTCGGTGAATATGTTGAACAGTTCTCCCGTTCAATGCTAGGAGTCGCTAAAAAATTCACAGCTTTTCGACGGCCAGTTGCGACATCAAGTACGTATATACTCTTGTGTTTTTTTCCAACGAATGTCCTGTTTGTAATCAGAGAACAGTTTATTCAACAACATAACAACAAAACAACAAAGACAAATGAAAAGCGGCGCCAATAAAATCAAATTAGAGTAAATTTATTTCACCGTTCCAACTTTGTCAGTATGTACCAAATGCTATCGGCACCCACCGTGATCCCTTTGAAGTTTGTTAAAGCACTCGTATCCTCACTGCTCGGGGTTACCAATTTTTCCTGGCCATTGAAATATTAACGCAAACTTTGTCTTTTTAAACGTCAACAATTTAGCATATTATTTTCTAATAACTGAATATTTTAAAAATGGTGTATCATTCAGTCTGTCAATCTCAGATTGATGAAGTGCATATTCCTATCATCATGAAAACAGGTTGTCTTCAATTTATTAAATTTATTTTCCCACGGTCTATGGGTGTAATACCTTGGGTCAGCATAATGGTGTCCTGGCGTCTTGTCATTATAGATGGTACGGACGTGCCGATAAAGCCACTGTTTTGATATAGTTGAAGATGGAGCCTGGCTGGCCGAGCGTGACAGGGTCGATGTAATTAAGGACCCGCCCTGTTATTTTCTCGGGCAGGGAGAAATGTGTACTGCGGTCTTTATCGGACTGGCAGGGGGATTACGAACCGGAAGTGTTGTGTATTGTAGCTTGGTGTCCCGTGGTGAACGATATGGGGCACTTTAACGACCGTGGAAGCAGTCTTCGTCCGCAGGAGGAGGAAAAAATATTCCAGTGGCTTCATATAGTGGAGATAAAGGAATTTGTCTCATAAACTTACTGTCTTTGCGCGATGATCAAGATTTAAATTGACTGTCCGTTTATTTTTCTTTAAGTACTCATTATCCACCCATGTCAATCTAAACATACTTTTCACGCAAGCTCACTCATCGATGATCCCTTATTGCAGGCCAATAGAATATAAAGATAGCTTACGTTATAATAAATTTCTAC
Source organism: Zhengitettix transpicula (assembly GCA_037074705.1). Classification (NCBI taxonomy): domain Eukaryota; kingdom Metazoa; phylum Arthropoda; class Insecta; order Orthoptera; family Tetrigidae; genus Zhengitettix; species Zhengitettix transpicula. The sequence continues at coordinate 48,739,011 of CM073593.1, read as the reverse complement.
AGAAAACAGAAGTGCAATAAATAAATATATTCTACATAGTTTGAAATGAATCTTGTTACGGCAAATTGTTATTTTTAATTTAAAAAATGAAACGAAAGTCACAATAATATGCTTCAGCTATCGGGAGGCCATGGGAGAAGTAGCATTCCTGATGGGTTTTCTAGGTTTTATCCTGCATCACTTTTAATCGAATTCCAGGAAGGATCGTTGGTTACGCTGCTCTCCTTTCTGCATCCCCCATCAAATATCTTCGAGTTTAAGGGTAGTGGCCATCACGTGAATGACCTTCATGATGACTATCTCACTAAAAAGGATAATTACTATATACTTATTGTGACGGCGGTCGATGGAGTCCTTTAAGGTTTTCGGGGTTCACACAATAAATAACGTATATCTTTTATCTTTATTTTGAATAATTGAAAAAAATAATTTGAAACATACACTCGATCATTGATTTGGGTCTATAGTTAGTTTATAGAATTACGTAGATGATCCAAAGAAGTTAAACATGAAGATGACACACTAGTAACATGTTCTAGGATGTTTTGTTGAATATTTATTTATAATTGTTATTTTTAAAGTACTGGCTTGGAAGTTTTAAGACATGCACAATAATAACACAATTAATCAAATGTACATTACAAGTTCGATATCAAGTTCATGCCAATGAAAAATAATTGCGATTCACTTTTAATTAAATTTAAACAATGAAAATATTGTGTTTATTATCAGAGATTCATTAATTCCAGTCACATCAATTCACAATACAGAAACAGTATTTCCAACTCAATACCTTTATCTTCTTTTCCTGCATTTGAACCAAGCGACCTGGCCTCCAGAAATCTGTGGCAAATGATGTCGCTACCACAAGATGTAGGATGAACTTGCCTCCGGAACAGTTTCCAGCAGGGGACCTCGGAGTAAATCGTGCCGTGATGTAATTTCCGAAAAGACAGATAGTGACCAAATCACTTGGAAGGAAGAGGTGTTGTTGACAAATTTAGTCTAATCGCAACTTCATTGTTTGCCGAAGTAATTCGTGCATTAATCGTTTGTTTACACTATTATCTATTCGTCTTTGTCGTTAGCGATCATCCTTTAATGCAATGTCGCGATCAGGAAGCTTTCAACGTTTTTCACGTAAGAATTATAATCACTTTTTTAAAAAAAGCAATTTACGAATTTTTTAGATATCTGCTACAAAATATAAGAACTTTTTGAATTGGGATACTCTAGGTTCCTCCATAAAAAACATTCTCTATCCACAAAAATAGTCTCAGCCTTATCTGAATCTGGTCAAAGATATTAAAAGATATGCCATCATCCGAATAATTCAAGGAACCCTGTGAGAGGATTCTCTCAGGTGAACCTTCCCAGAGAGCTTTGGAGGAGGCTACCTTTGGGGATGCCTTCACATCTCTCTGGTTTTTTGAACTAAGGTTCGCACATACCGAGGCACCTCGGCCTGTTTTGAGAGGTGTATGTTCCGGGGTTGCAGACCTTGGCCATACTGTAAGAGTTGTCCGCTATTCCTATTGGAACAGTCGGCCAGCTGCCTCCTAAACTGGTCAAGGCATGGCGTTAGGGAAGCTGCGACCCCATAGAAAACCCCTCTCCCGCCTTCGGAAGGGCGTGGGACAAGTACCAAATGCCCGACCTACCTGATGCAGGTTTTTATAGGGTTTTCCCTGCATCACTTTTAGGCGAATTTCCGGGTGGGTTCCTCAAACCATAGCCCGGGGGCTACTTTGCTCTACCTTTCCGCATCCCCCTTTCACTCCCTTTCCTATGCTATAAGAGGCGAGTTGCCACTATGTGGATTACCCTATATATAGCCTGTCAACACCTTCTTCTTCTCTTCCGAATAATTAACTTGTACTGCGGATACAGAATATTAAAATGAAATAATTTAGATAAGTTACGTGATGGTTGAAAAAAAATTATCTTAAATTATGACAATAATTAAAAAATTAACCAATATGTAATGTTGGGTCATTACTATATATATATATATATATATATATATATATATATGTTTAATGTCTTTCAATACGGTTTAACGTTTTTAATGAAATATTATTTAAAATTATCAAATGTATCAAGTGCAAAAAAAGTAAATTATATCTATATAAATACCTCAATAGGTTTCTAGTAGATAAAACAAAACATATTGTCTATCTATATTTATAATTAAAGTATTAATTTAATAAAAATCTGTTTAAATTTTAATTTATTCTATATTCTCTAATATAATTTATTATGGATCAGTTTATTTATAAAAAAACTCTGCCTCCGGAATTAGTTAATTAAATTCATCCATTCAAATGCATATTTTATTACACGATCTGTGATTTCAGTATACATGAATTTAAAACTGATTCTATAACTACTATTCTCAATTGATAATTTGCATATCTAATATATTGATATTTAGTTAGCTTTCCGTCAGCAAGTTAAGAGATTCCAAGTATACCTGATGGTCTAAACTAGATCCCCGTTATAATCCTCCACATCTGCGCGACGACCTCTTCAACCGTGAATTTATAATGCGTTGCTTAAATGAAGCAGTGCATTGTGTTGTGGGCGTGGAGTGCGTACTTTGGTCCATATGTTGGGTATGAGAGGTGCATTGTTATTCCTGTCGGGCGTGTGAGGTGAGAAGCTGCGGGGCATATGCACTTGGAGACCTCAGTCACGTCAACTATATTCCCGGCGATTGACGTACGTGGGAGGAATTAATGGCGCCTCCGCCACGTAAAGCCCGGATCATCCTTCAAACGCCATTTAACGTCGTGTCCACCAGGAGAAAAATGACGGATCATAATGAAAATCCCTCTTCTCGGAAGGAGTTCCTCCGTGCTGCTGTAATACAATAAAATTTTTATATAGTTTGTACGTATTTCGACTTAGAGTATCTCAAATTCTTCCACAATTAAATAAACATCCTGTGAAAATAACGAGAATGGTTACAATATTGAACTGACATAAAATTCAGAAAACCTGTTAAATTTTTTCATTTTCCAGTTGTAGAAGCTAGTCACATTCCCTTCATTTTTGATACAAATTATATTCTATATTTTTTCTGACTTACTCAATATTCCATTGACTTACAAATACGTACGTATTACTTTACTATTTATGATATGATAGCCTGATAAAACCTTAAAGAAGAATAGAACGGGATAAAATATGGAAGGATTTGCGTCGTAATGTTACTTTATGTCAATACATAACCTCCTGAATAAAAATCCTGGTTTCCAAAATGTATCTACTTTCTAGTAGATAACTATTACACGCACAGCTAATATTTATTTTGTAATACCAAATCCATTTTTCCTAAAAATATTACTTTGAATTCAATTGTATATTGTCACTTTTCAAAAACATTTTTTAATTTTAAAATTTCTAAAACAATGGAAATTATAATAGTAATTAATCGTCTTGTTCCGACTTGATCAAGAGAACGTGCGTATCCATTTCGAGTATCGGGATAGAAAAATCATGAGCGGTTCCGGGAATCAAACCCAGGACTAGGGTAACTCAGATAGTAAGATCATAGCGTAATAAACCGCTGATCCTTGGTTCGATTCCCGGTCTGCTCAAGATTTTTCCATTCTGATGTTTTAATTGTATTGTCATGTATAACATTTGCCATCGATTATGTCAAGCGTCGTATTAAAATATTTTTCAGCAACGTTATGAATTTTTCAGTAAACAAGACATTTTATTTAATTTTACTATTTGCAGTTTTAGAAGTAGATTGACATTCGAAAAAAGCCTTTCATGCATTTTTTAATAAAATAAAATTGAACTCAATGTAATAGTAATTTGTAAAGTGAATCGTGGTCACTGATAACCACGTCTGTTGATGTGACAATAAACTAAATATTTTTTTAAAAAAAATTGAATCTGACACGTATATGAGAGCCAATAACTGTGTATTCTGATAAATCAGTTCGTTTAGCACTCGACGTCTAATCTGCACAGCAATTGATAGAATCTGCTTCTTGTCACTTTGATCAGAACCGTTCCCTTTGTTGTCGGCATTTTCGACGTAGAACTACTACTAACTGCTGTTGAAATATTGCGAAGGTGAAGTTTGTTGATTTAGTCCAATGAATCTCCAATGCTACCGCAGAGATACACCGTAATTTGCAGCTTTGTCGTCTTTTGAGTGTTGATCCTGGTGTCTCGGGTAATTAGTCGCTACATCTGTCTCTTACGTAACAATCCATTTGGGGTCCCTGTAATTACCTCGTAACAAACGTCGCGGAAATTTCCGCAGCCCAAGGCCACACAGCCTAACATTTACTCGCATTAAGTAATTTATCACTGAAAATTTACAGCGATTGTCATCTTTTTTTTACGTTTACTCTTGCACAACAATGCAACTGTAATTTTAAAGGGTAGTTGCAAGTTTTTTTGTGGTAGCATAAGCCAAGAGAGTGAAAATCTATTAGTTATAATAGAGTAAGAAATTCCTAAAGTGTCAATGTGGAATATGTAATTATGTTGAGGTCAAACATTGCAAACCTTAATGAGAAGATGGGCTTCTGTTATTCGCTGAAAATTAAATGGACAAATGATGTATGGAATTAGAAGGGATTGGTTAAACATCAACTAGGTCTACATTGTCTATTTGTAACACAAATTGTGAGCAATGGAAGAAATAATGGAATAGTTATAAAGTTACATATAATTAAAAATTGTCAATGCGGTAAATAATATGTTACATAGAGATAACTGAATGTATACCCAAATGGAAGTGGTAGTGGAATACGAGTTAGAGAATTACCGTAAATGTATAGCTGTTCTTTGCATTGAGTATTGTCCACAACTTGATCATGTAGCTAGAACTTGTATAACGTGGAATTACTACTGTCACTCTGATAAGTAAAACCCCTGTCGTAAATAAGTATTGTATAAGGCTAAAAAAAGAGTTATGCAAGTAACTCGGGGGACCAAAACTACCGCCAGAGACTCTTAAGGCTCAACAAGCGATTCCGCCAATAGTCCTACGAGACCTCCCGAAAGCCAATTTTGATTTTCGTTCGCTATGAATGATCAAGTGTTACGTTCAGTGAAGTCCTACAATAATTGCACAAATGTGATATGGAGGCTGTTGTAAGAGATATGAGTAAAAATACATAAAAAAATGTAAATAAATTTTGTTTTATGTTTTATTTATGTGGTATACATTCACGGTATGTGCACATAGTTCAACAATTGCTTGGGGACGAATCGAACAGCAGGCGCAGTTGCAGTAGATTCTTTATGGGTTTATATATTACCGCATTTCATTAAAATGACTGGAAGGGTTTCATAATTAAAAAAAACTCCAATCTTGTAAAATTTTTCAGAGCTTTCTTTGAATAAAAAATATTGAAATCTGTAACTGACGGGATGATACATGATAAATAGTAAATAATAGACAGCTCTGATTTAATTTATAAATATTCATTCAATGGAATAATCCTTCTAAGGTTTAGCTTAAAACATAACGCCAGAATGTTTCAAATCCAAATGATGTGATAAATTATGTTAAATTAAGAAGGTTACGCGTTTCACACCTAGCAAAGGTCTTTCAACAATTTTGAGTGCATCTCAACCATCCTTGTTAAAATCAAGCCTCACTTGGAAAGTTTTATATGTTATGCTGAAAATGGAAACGCAGCATTTGTTTCATTTAGAAATTTTACGGTAATTTCATTAGACCCTTTTAATCGTGTGCGCAGTCGTATACTTTAATTAATTGTGCGCGAGACAAATAGATGCCGTCATGCTTTTTCAACTGTGCGTTATAATTCTGCCTAAGTGTCCGAGAAATCATCGAGGCATTAATCTGGCTAATCCCGTCTCTGTAACACGGTCAGTATTTACTCGTAACCGAATGTATGATAGATTGATCAATGAGCAGGCGTTTAAACGGGAACGAGCTTCTTATAATGACAAATGAACTTATGTACCGTGATGAACCGGATTTCCCGTTACTGTTGCTGTGTACTTGTGAATTATCAGTTTGTTCAGTTCAGAAGTTACTCGTTACTCAGCCGCTCCTCTTTGACCTCTCGTAAGATTGTATTCGTTTATAGCTGTAATATTTATGTATAATAAGTTTTGGTCGTGTTCTTGTCATTATGTGAAATTTCCTAGAATCATCCAGTTTCAGAATACCGTGTTTCTTCACACTTTAATGCGGTTTTGACCTTGCAGAATAGTCAAAATGAAAAACATCTGAAAAATCCGTCAAAAATATATCCATGAAGGATTTCCATGAGATGCCACGGATTTCGCAAAAATTAATTGGTAGAGAATGGAAAATAATTTCAGACCACAATTCTGAGTATATTATTAATACAATTGTTCATGGCACAAACGTTTGTAGTCATGCAATATTTTTAATTCTCATTTGACTCTAACTTTACAAATATTTCAATTATCTGTACATAATTAAGATGAATTATTTGTTATTTCTACTACAATCTTGTGATGTTAAGAATAGCGTAAATGACCAGCATAAACGATTATTTACTGTAAACTAAAATTTTGTAATACAATGGAAACTTGTACTAAGCTTGTGCCATGAGTTACTCATTTCACATTTTATTGAGATTTTAGAACGCCGTATCGTTTGACGCATCCTTGAAGCCTTGCTTCTCCTAAGGAGCCATGGTAAACGATCAATCTAGCTCCAGCTCCTCTTTAACAGGGCGATAAAATTGAAGGAAATTATTCCTGGAGTTATGCTACATAATTTACACTTTGTTGTTTGGGAAATTCCGTGGTAAATGTTAATGTGCATTTGCGAAGATCAGAGAGTTCATAATTCAGCTGTGAAAGGAAATTTTGCAAACGCCATACAAACTACAGTCCTGAACATGCAGCATTCCATGATCATTTATTGATTGGGATACCGGTTATGACGTCCGTATGAACATGCTAACAGACCCATACGGCCGCAACAGTTAATCAAAACAATTTTTAACATTAATAGTCGAATAGCGTAAATATTTTCTTTTTGTGCACTACGAGAAACTGGCTATTTATTACAGTTAACTAGTTTAATGTAGGCGTAGCAGAGTTAGTAAAGCTTCTAATTTCGTTGCTGTGTGTAGGTTTACGAAGAACACGTTGGAATTTCAGACCGTGGACCAACCACGTGGCTCTTGCACATTTCCTCTGGGTGTAACTTACTTTCCCGCTCGACTGTTTCATCCAATAATCGAATTACTTGTTCCCGGAATACGAACGCTGCAAGAAATTGAATTACTCGCATATTATATAGAATTATCAGGCAGTTAAGTCCGATTCTGAGGAACGAATCACAGAATCCGTTGTTCCCCTCATCTCGGTGGAATTGAATGTAGAGAGCGCCGGGGAAATGCGTCACGCGGAACAACTGAAAGATAATTAGCATCCTCTTCTTTACCGTGCCAATATATTGCTGCCAGTATGATTTTCGCTCATCCATCGATATTAGTGTCAATATTTAGAAATCGGTATTCATGAATCATCATCGTTATATTACCCCGCCTAGGCTCTCTTGTTGCAGTAATGTAACAAAATGCATTTTTTTCTACCCATTTATTTGATTAAGTGCAGTGGTATGAATTGCACTATTCATACCGTAGATTTCAGTGACCTATACTTCAATTTCTATTCATTATTAATCATGGAAAATATTAGTATCTCGTTTAATGCATCAGTGATGTGAAAGTATTTGTTTTATTCACACGGCATGCATTTCGTGTGACTAAGTAGTAAAGAATAGGATCCTGTAAAAAGGTTTTAGTTTAAAGATTCCAATAAAATGTTTTAAACTGTACTGGTAATTTAAAAAAGTAAATTACAAAACATTTCAGTTCTTTACCACGTAATGGTCTGACTTAAAATTTATTACATTTTTATTTTTATGCTCTTTCGTCTAAAATGGAATAAAAAATTCAGTAAGAGTTGAAATGGTAAACATTTGGGAATATGAATTCGAAACATGCTTGGCGTTGTATATATTTTTCTTCTAAGATTGAAACTTATCAGAGTTTCGTATCGTACTCATAATTTTCTACTTCTTTACATACCCAATCTCCATATTCTTCCGACTCGTGCACCTTACTCCCAGTGTAGCCCATTTGCTATCTTATTTCTCTATTCTATCTGTCCAACAATCGCAGACCGCGTTACTCGTTGTGCCTCTTCGATGCTTCTTACCAATTTATTCTATTTTATCTTTGTACATGTTCTTTTTTAAATAGCTATTTTTCTGAAATACTTATAATATTTGGTATTTGACACAAGTCTGCCATCATTAAGAAAGAATGAACATTTAAGGAATCGCTTCAATTATTATAGTTCGTAGAAAATCGGTAAGCGAGTATTTTTTTTATAATGTTCACAGACAGAGGTAATTTGGGGGTACGATAAATAGCGACTTTGTCATACGCTGACCTGTCACATGCCTTTATTACAACAAGTAGTGAGGTTTGTACTGCAATCGACAGAGCACTTCCAGGGCCAAATTAAAATATTTTCCCTGTAGTCCTTAATCCAAAATCACACGCCGTAAGAATGTGTTCTTGGGGTGAGAAACGTGACGTGTCGAGAATTTCGCATTATGTTGACTGCTGGTTCTCATTCCTGCAGTATTCGTATGCTTCAAACAAAATTTCTCTGGCTTACTTATTCACCACCTTCCGTAAAAGTATTCTTAATTGCTTCATAAACTGCAAAAAAGTAGTTAACAATGTCTACAATAAAAATCTACAACGTCACAGAAAACGATTTGTATCAAAATACGATGTGCAGTGGTCCACTTACCTGGCATTGTAGTAAGAGTAGCCGGAGCTCATTTTAACACGAGCCTTTGTTATGGCACTTGGTGTAAAAACCATTCTGAAAACATTGACAACAGGCAATATATTGTGTTCAGTCCAGGATATGCTCTACGTCTCAAATCTCGCTCTTAAAATTAAGGGAAGATAAGTACGGAATGTGGCCTGTATATATTGATTTTAAAAGTATAATTAATAGTTTTAAGAATGATTGTAACGTTACACAAGCTTGCTCCCCTAGGAGAGTTCCCCCTGACGACAATACTCCCCTCCTGTTTGCCCCCTTCTGCACATCTCACACGCCATACTATTTCTCGCGACCTTTACTCGAATAACCCGATTGGGATACCTGCTTCTGCTCACCCACCAAGTGAGCTACGTACAGTTTACAAAATTCCTATATGCGACTTGAATGTCCACCTGAAACGTTGAGTTGGTATTTTATTTTCTAATTTTTCCAGACGACGAACAAAAATTTCAGTTCACCTTCATTTTCGTGCTAGCGTCGCTACTCTTCTTCGCATTTAATATTTTCGCTGTAGAATTAACCTTGAAATACGAGTTTCGAGCGTGCTTGTGCAAGATAGCAGTTAGAACTGCTCAGCGGAATAAATTCTGTCGCAGGTCACGCGATCTAGTAATTAACTAATGACACATATTTCCTCAAATAATGCTCGTTGACGTACATATTTCTATGACCTCAATCCATTAGGTTGGTGTGCAATTCCAAGATGTTTTCACAGCAGTATATCTTCATGTACGAGTATTGATGTATTGATGTGTAGGAGCATGACACGGAGACTAATCATTTAATTTTTGTTCGACATTTAGATTTAGAAATGACAACAAATTATATGATAATTTTTCGAAGATAATTTGTTAAATCCAACATTTTCAACCAATTTTCAGTGGAGCGTGGAAGGTTCAGTACAACCGAAGTATATCTGAGCTCAAAATTTCGATTGAAGGATATTATTTTTGTCTTTAATTTATTTTAAAAACAAAGGACAGTAGTATATCAAAGCAGGTTTTAACTGAACGTTGTCCTAATGTTCAGTAGAAAAGCGATTAAGAGTTTGTGACTTAAGATCAGATGAACACAACAAAGCGGTCTTCAGGATAAAAAATAAATAAAAAAATATTTTTTTATTTATATTGTAAGAATCAAATTAAAAGCATTTAATTTAATGAATTTTGATTTATTCGTGCCACACGTTGTGGAAGCCATTATGTAATATACAAAAATGGGTGTGCTTTTTAAATGAAAGCAAACAAACAAAATTTATTATCAATGTTTAAAAATAATTACACAAATAATTACAAATAGAATTTATCTCAGGGTCATTACTGGGTTTGATAATGGCTAATCATTTATTTAGAAATCTTATCAACACAAATTTCAATAAAAAGATTTACTCGTCAATTAACAAAGACGAAATTTACTTGACGAAATTATACTAAAAAGATGGATTCTACTTAACAAATTTTATCAAAGGAAGAGAACGAAATCTGACGTCTATCTTTTAATCCGTTTTACATAATGAGTTGTTTTATATTGCTACTCACGGCTGCCCAGCATTCCATGATACTTTTGACGTACGAAGCACCATGACGGGTTTTTGCACAGCTTCTACTAAAACTCACTGATTCTAAAATTAATATTTTAGATCAAAATCAGGAACCAGGAACCTCCACTTCGTCTCACCCTCACTCGGTTGACTCCTGCTACTTCTCTGCCTGGCTATGTTCACCAAAACTGTCTGTGCTTAGCAGGTTTTATAGTTCTGCGTGCGTGAATGTTTTGTCTATGCTTTCCTGCAAGTTTATTTCAATTCTCGTTTTCGTCCTCGTCTCTCGGTACGTGTTTAATCTCCAAGTTGCAAAAGTTCTTTCACGACCACCCGATCGCTGAGGATTTGAAATACGGACTGCACTCTACCGTATCTTAATGTGAACTCCACTCTACCGTAACGTGAACTCTTAATGCGACCTGCCTTCTGCCATATCATAACGTGAACTGGCTCCCGTCTTCCAAATCCGAGCGCTGCATACGCCATTTTGCAACAAAGAAACAATGCTCTGCTACATTGTTGTTTTGTGTTCGGTACCGCCGTCAAGAATATGTTTCTCTAACAATTTAGATTATCAAATTTACAATTAATGTGTTAATTAATTGGCATTACAATATTTTGACATTTACTTTTTTTTGACTTGTACTATATCAGTTTTCAGCTTAGGAAGAAAACGAAGTCTAGATATTCTTATGGTAATAAACATTTGAATCACCATTTCATGCGTAGTTTGCTTCTTTTATTTGTCGAAAACTGATGAAGTTCTGGATTAAAGTAGGATGCACATATATGACTGGAATAAATAATACATTTTAAGAAAATTTACAATTTATTCATAGGACTAAGTATTTATAATTTTGATATCAAATGTAAGAACCCAACAATGATTTTAGTTTTTACAGGCAATGCAGATAGCGATTATATAACTTTAATGAGATGTCTCCCTAGTATATAGGTTCCATTCACCAATAAACTGAAAATATTGAGTAAATCATCAATCCCGTAAAGTTAACATTTTAGGGAATGTAGGCTTTTCAAATAAATATGCTGAATAAGAGGTTTTCGTATTTCAACCCGGGAATTCCTTTTCAAGATGAACAACGTTTCAACGTGGTAATAATTGAGATTATAAAAGTTGAAAATATGGAATGGAGCTGAGGAAATAAAAGTTCAAAATAAGTTTTAGTAATTCTGAAATTTAATATATTTGCAGCTGCCTTATAAAAATTATGCTATTAAAATTTTCGCGAAAATGTATACGGGGATTGAATATAAAATCCGGCAACGATATTTTCACAGATCCGATCTTTTAAAGGATTTATCCGCTGTAGATGGAAAGGCATCTATTTTGTTGACTGAAGTTGGTGACTTCAGTGACGCTGAAGTTGGTTGCTGGCTGAAGCAGAAAGAATTTAAGTTTGCGAAGCGGAAAGAAAGGCGAGTCGGTTAAATATACCCAGCGACATCGCCCAAGTTCGGAACAAATCTGTTATCAGGTTGCCACACGACGTAACTCGATTTCGCCGCTCGATGCTTTCTAAACGACATCTTCTGTGCCGTGAATGAGCTCCAGGGCGGCCATTGCTCCAGGAGAAAAGCCGAAAATATATCTTTGCACAGATAACACCGCCGAGAACTAAAGAATCTTAAATAATTTCATCTTATTTTATTTTAATTTTCCAAAAACAATCTATCGCTATTTGGAACAAGATTGAGAACTTCAGAAATTCGAAGTACTTAATCGTATTACCTGATGATTAATATATGTTTTGTATTCTTTTGAATTTTTGAACTGTCCTACAACTAATTTCCTTGACTGGTGTGACAAAACTTGTCACACAAGAATTTTGACAAAAAATATCTGAAACAGTAAATCAGAAAGAAAATTTTTTAATAGAAACTAATTGATTTGCTCGACTATTAACATCTCGCATGAATTAGCTGATATTTTACTCTGTAGCAACATCAAACTTAGAGGTTGACCGGTTATTGAGACAATGGACATTTATAATGGTTCATTATGAAAGCGTTGGGATCCTACAGAACCCGTATTGGTGGTCAAGCCTCCGACAACGTTTTGGTGGTTTAGGTACCTGTTTAAATGTCTTACATAATTAATATTTAAAGTCGAAACCTGAGTTTTATATTTTACGTCGATTTAACTGAGTAACTGTCATTCATATTTTCACAAAATTAGTTCGGAATAAAATAATTGTGGACGGGCGTCTGACTTTTTGAAACGGATGAAGTCCTATGTGATATATCGAGTCTAATTACATCTCAATTGAACAGGTCGAAGTCTCATCCATGACTTCCTCTTCATGCTTTTCAGTTAAACATCAGAATAATAGTTATATTTATCCGATTTAATTGAATTATGAATGAATAAACCAGCCAAATTTGTCAAATATAAACTAAAAAATTGGAATATAATAATAAAATAAAAATTGTCACGACATATCATTCCTTTTCGCAACCTCTTCAGCTGCAAATTTAATTTTTTTTACAAGTTTGAATATCTAAAATTGAGAAATAACAATATTTTATAAACTTTATATTTAAAATACGATTATGTAAAAATTTATTGAACATTACTTACAATTTATTTCTTCAGGTATACCATTGTCTATGTTGTGCTCAAAAGAAAAATTTTATATCACAAGTGAAAGGGCGTGAGTGATTGAAGATTAAGGAAGGAGCAAATTTAATCTCTTCAAGATTCAGATATTCATTCTTAGCAACGATTTCACCTAATCGATAGTTTAGAATTATTTCGTTATAAAAATTTGAAGATTGCAAAATTTAGTACTTTGTATTTAAGTATGTCGATAATCATTAGATTAATTGAATTCGCGTATTCATTTTCCTTTCTATTTATATAGTAATGCAGATTAAAGCTAAGTATGATATCATTATAAACTCGAAGTAATTACCTTACTGCGACATCACTTTATTGGTAGAATACTTTAATCGCTTGGCGATTATCGAGGAAGGAGCCTAGGAAATAGTTAATTACGGTGGTTTTGTGGTTTCAGGAGCTCATTTTACTGCCGTGCTGGGAGAACATAATCAGTCTTCGTGTCACCAGGAACTCATTACAGAGGGCTCCTACTGTACACGAATGTAGACGTTCCTTCTGGACGATAAACCTGGTTTATTTTTCTGCTCGTCGTCTGTTTTCATTAGTCTTTGTTTCCAGTTTATTAGGTTTTTAATGTATTTATATAGGCTTCTCTTATTTAGCTTAACCATTGTTTTCCTTGGGTTGTAAAGTATAATGAAACTCGGTTTGCAAAAGAGAGAACGACGACCGTGTATATTTAATTTAGAAGCGAAAGTTTGTTAAAAATAATTTTGAAAAAATATCTGTTTTGCTTTAGCGAGGCTCATTACGATCTGGGATCTCATTGTCTATGTTTCTATATTCTAGCAGTAACGCTTTAAACTATAAGGAGGTTGCTGGCCTCGGGAGTTTATTCCGACTGCGGAAAAGCATAATATTCAGAAACTCTGAATTATTCGACAATAATTATTGAAATATCTTGTAAAAGATTCTTTATAAAGGCGAAGAATGCGTTATTTCAGACGTAAAAGACAAACTTTATTGTTTATAAAAATATATTTGCAAATGGGCAATATATTTTATTATCGCTCTCTATTCCCTCTGATTATAGAGCCAGGTTATGCCAAATGCAGGATCATCTGAGAATATTTTCGGAAACCACAAATGTCGCGGTAGAATGAAGGTAATATGATTAGAACAATAATATTATGATTATTGTTTAACATGTATTTTTTGTATTCAAGTTTGTTTCTTCGTTGACAGTTCTGTAGCAGCCATTAAATTACGCGGGTGAGTAAATCTTCCCTGTTGCCAAATGTGGAAATGTTAAAGCGACTCAGTGTCTACGTTCATAGACCTGCGCTACCCAGATCGAGCGTTAATTAAATTCTGCATTGATAGAGGAAATAGTTTAAGCAGCCTGACGGAACCCTAAAAACGCCGCCTAATTCTCTAGCCCGACTATAGAACACTTTATTAGTTGAATTTCCTATTCAGTATTACAAATTAGGTTGGCAAAGACATGCAAAACTGTCAACTAAAATAACTTCAAGGTTATGTATTTATACTCCATCTAAGAGCAATTTGAGAGGCTTCCGGTCATTAAATGTTTCTACAATATTCTAGGAGTATCGCTTTAAACTATAAAGAGGTTGCTGGCCTCGGGAGTTCATTCTTAACTGCGGAAAAGGAGTATATTTTTGAACTGAATTATTCGACAATATTTACTGAAATATATTGTAAAAGATTCTTTATAAAGGTTAAGAATGAGTTAAAAGTTAATGAAATAGACATGTGTGAATCCAGTTAGAGAGTAAGATATGGAAGATTACGCTAAATGTTCAGTTCTTTCAGACGTGAAAGACAAACTTTTTTGTTTCTAAAAATATATTTTCAAATGGGGAACATATTTTTATTATCGTCCTCCTCTATTCCCTCTGATTATAGAGCCAGGTTATGCCAAATGCAGGATCATCTGAGAATATTTTCGGAAACCACAATATTAATTTGCGATTGTTCCAGAATCGGCTACGACGGCGATAAATATTGGGCATCATCATTAATGGGTTGTGTGAGCTTGGGATGGAACCAATTACTATTGACTGAGGAACCGATGATATTAAACCAGACCTTTGCGGTACGGTCAGGAAGTTGATGCCGAATTTCCGTTTTTAGTGTAATTAACTGGATTCTTCGACTGATGGGAAGAGAGTACTCATGGTCAAGCCTTCAGTAATTTGCGGGAAAAACGAGATTACTACCTATCTGATGCAGGATTTCTTGCATTGTTAACAGGTGTGTACCGATTACGTCCTCGTAGTATCCTTTGTCCTCGTACTTGCGTTCATTTCCATGGAAGCGAATGATTCTGACTTCAAAGCCACTCTTTTCAAATATGTCATTACAAAAAACCATCATACCACAATTCGCTCTCGAACAAATTTATGTCTCCTTAATGTTAAATGCGATTGAATAAGAATCCCGTTGTGGGGATTTGTGCGAACTTAATTACGCAGACACGCACTCACGCCTCGCCGACCCTTCCGGCGCTCTTGAGATACGCACAACAAAGCCAGCTACAAAACACCCTCACATTCATATGATTTGTTGCCCACTGAAAAATAATGACTTGTCAGAGCTACAGTTTGAACGTTGAATTGAAATTACAGCAATTATTTACCTCTACATTGAAACTATTTTTAATTTACAAGCAACGGGCGACGTTGAAGCATGAGTACGCGTTATTTTACGAAACGATTTTAAACGCCAAACTCGACTGATATTTAATTTCCTCTAGTAATTAATAATCATAATTGATTTGAAAGTTTCTGTAATTGAGTTATTAAATTTTATAGTTCGTATAATTTTACGCAAATGAAGGCCAACATTTCTCGCCTCGAGTTTTACAGAATTGATATTTTTCTATGTTCTCATTGGGAAAGTTAGTTTGACGAAATTTTTCATATTCCTAACAACTATCACTTTCTTAAATATGTTCAAAACGTCTCAACTCAAGTTTTCAGCTCGTCAAAACATCAAGTCACTTTATTTGCAAAATTCATTAACATAAATTTATGATTTATTTACAAATCGGTCTACAATATTAATTCTCGAACGCTAACAAAGTCGTGTTCGTATTCAACGACTGTAACCAAATTAATTTATTTTTAATTTATTTGACAAAATTTTATCATAAGATTATTTATTGGTGAAATATGGTTATAGTATATACAAATAAAATATGTACCTAATTTACATGGTAGCATGGTAATTCGATTAATCCAGCAATTAAGCTAAATTTTGCAAAAAAAAATTGTAACCAAAGACTGATAAAAGTACTAATAATCTTTGTTGACAAACAGAGATTGTTAGTGACAGAAAATGAAAGGGTTGGACTAATGTCCTTGTATTCGAAAATGACGTGTAATTCTCATCACGGTAGCCATTGTTCCAGCAAATTGTTAAATTACGTAACTAAAGTTAACTGCACTACTTGAACAATGTACTGAAAATAAACTTAAGTAAACTGAAGTGGCTATTTGACACTAACTATTACAAACTGAAGTTACCGCGACTTTCCAGACAGTTGAACGGTTGAATACCCAAGGATAATGCATAATCAAAGATATGATGAAGCAAAGAATGCTTCGTTCCCACAATACTGTTGGACTGAATCTTCCTTTGAATTCTTCCTCCATAAAACAGACATTGTAATGTTCTACTACGTCTCAACTAATTGGCTTATTACCATTTTCAACAATCCTCTAATAATCTCGATTCATGTTCCTCCCGTATTACAATCTGAAAAACATAAAATATATTCTCACCTTCAGTCACTCGCATTATTATAAATATACTAATTTTTTCATTACTTTCAGTATATATTTACGTTTAATATATTAGAGGATTTTAAGCCGACTTCATCTAAATTCATATTAGAATTCTCAACATCTTTCGCTTTTCGGATGGAAACAGTCGAACATATTTCGATGAAACTTTATTTCGTTGTGCTGTAGAGGCGTAACAAGGTTTTCAACAGAATCAAACCGCCATATCGTCTGGGTTATTATTAGCTTTACAGAGAAACGACTGAACGTCTATCTCTAACGACATAAATAATTTTCAGGCTATCTAAAATTCCACCTGCATTTGAAAAGTTTGAAATTCAAAATATAGTCAAATTATCTTTTCGTATTAAGGAACCAGGTATTGATGAGTAAACAAAATCTTTGTTATTAAGAGTAGGCGACACGATAATCGTGTAGATTGAGCAAAGAAATAACAAACAGCATTAAATCGAAAAAGCAGGAGAGAGAAATTTAATGGTAAAAATAGATCCAGGCCTTATTCAAACAATAGTATACAACGTAGACAATTTTTTGTGTAAAAAGGGAACCGTGACGTTAACAACCGTGCACTATGTTCCCATACAATGAAGAATGGTCACACAGCCAATTATATCTTAAACTACATTAACAAGAGTTTTTTTTCGCGGTTGAATCGAAATGGAGAGAAAACTCAAACACAAGTCAATCAGGTATGAAATTTGA
Organism: Zhengitettix transpicula; assembly: GCA_037074705.1. Lineage (NCBI taxonomy): Eukaryota > Metazoa > Arthropoda > Insecta > Orthoptera > Tetrigidae > Zhengitettix > Zhengitettix transpicula. The sequence continues at coordinate 48,721,499 of CM073593.1, read as the reverse complement.
CTATGGTTACTACGGTTTCATTTTATGAAAATGATTGGTAAATATACTATTATTCTGCTAAAAAAATATTCTATAATTAAACTAAATTTTTTTTGTCTTTCGTTACGATGTGCACGATCACGGGTGACGAACAATTATTTATTGAGACAGTTAAGATTTTCTTTACGATTGAAGTGTCGGCAAGCAACAGTATTTAAGTTTAGTCGACAACTTATGGTCACATTCACAGTTGCGAGCACAAAGACATTTCGGAGGAACTTATTCCAGGCCGAGAATCCCGCGAGAGGTTGACATAAGAAGCACTTTTCATCGACGCCGCGGAGTGAAATTGTTGAAGATCGATCCGCTAGAACGGCTCACTAGAGATAATTTCCCTTCGGTCGTATGATGCATTGAACCTTCTGCGAACTTTGACGCCATTAGAAATGCTATAGCCAGCCTAGTAAGTTACGACCCTAATATTTTATACATCTGTGGAGCATTATTATTTCATGGATCCTGTTCAGAATAGTCGTGACTAATGCATTAATAAGAGAAAACCTAACTACATTTGCGTGCCAAACCATCGCTAATATTTGAAATCGTCTATTTTTAATTTGAAATTAAAGAGTCTTAACTATAATTTCGTTCTTTCCTGCCTACGCGGCGTCAATTAAGCGTTATTTCTGAATTTAATATTATCTTTATCTGTATGAAACGTTCATTTTTACTGTATTCCATGAATGTTATAGAAAAGAGAAAATAATGTGATTAAACTTAAAAAATTATTTTCTTAGTATGTTATATATTGCTACTTTTAATTAAGTAGTACTATGTATTGCTGTAGATTACATGGGTTTTGATGATTGCAAACATTACGCGAAAAGTTCAGCAATACTAATCACGTTTGCTGTTTTATTTCTATTCAACTAAATTATTTTATACGGGAAATCTCTTCAAGAAAGAAGGTGCGTTATATCACAAGCATTAATTTAATGATGACGTTTGATTTATTGTGATTTTATTTATTTAAACTTGGTATTAGTCAATATTGAAGAATTGGGATCCGTTCCACTGCTCTGAATTCTTATGAAGTGAAATGGGAATGCTCGGGTTAATGGTGTAGACAGAGCGTGCGGCCGGCCTGTCTGCTGATTAATTGCTGGAAACTTCTCTCCCCAAAGGCAACTTGGATCCGCAGCTCGGCAATTAGCAGTCATTACATCTCACGTCGCACCTGCGCCAAGAGCCAAGTGCTCCAGCGTCTCATGCAGAGCTGCTTCTGGAGGCACTACCAACTAGTTCTCCAGCGGAAATCTTCTCACGTCGAATACCAAGTATTGGCGACCTACAAAACAAGATTTGTGGCCTTATTTCATATTTAACGTCATATTAAAGAACAGGCTTACCAATTTTGATCAAGAAGGAAGTGACACAAATTCTGCTGAAATATGCGAATGAATCTGGGATCTCGTTCCCAGCTCGCAGTAACTTGGATGTCAAGTAAAGGTATGCAAATTGGATCCAAAGATAATTAGGAAATTAAATATATTTAATCTTATCTCGACATGAGATACCAATTGAAATCGATTCCTTTTGGTAGGATACAATGGTGTTCGATAGCCATATCACTGTATTTTTCTGAACTTTAAAACACGAGCTACTATTTCGAAATAGGATCTATGAATGTTCCAAATGTTTTCTAGTAATAACGTATACTTAACACCTGTGTGGTATACACCTGGCATACACTTTGGTATGTTAAACCCTTGTAGATAATATTAATATCCTGGAAACATAAAATTTATTCTTTTGATTCACTGCACTTACACGTCTGTTTGTGAAGAATTGCTGCTTTTCTTTTAGTTCGAACGAATATTATTTTCGTCACTTTTATACTCCTCGTATACTTTGTAATTAAGAATTATTATTCTGTAGCGTCATTTTCTTAAATAAAAATGAATTCAGTCATCATCTAACTGCAGTGATTAATTTAACTTGTTCTAATAATGAGCTGTAACTCAATCATTTCATAAATATGGTACATTTAATGGCCAGCTACTAAATTCAGTATACAATAGATACCAAATACGTATCATCTAAAAATACATAACTTTTCAGTAACGTCACATCAGGTTTGCTTATTTAAACGAATTGAGGTCTTGTTCTCAATGCGTGATGAAGCATATAGCTGGTGTTCCATCGTCAGCAATTCAATTTTATTTTATTAAAGAGTGTTAAAAGTTAATTAAATTACTTTATATTTAAATTTAATACTAGCACATTTGGTTTCGTTAGGTAAGTGTTCATATTTCATATAAATTACGATAGTAGCAAATTCTTATAAAAACAAAACCAAATCTATGCGTAGTCAACACAAGCGAATTTATAAGTGTTCCCATTTCTTGGTTCATCAGGGTGTATGACTTCATTCAAATATAAAAATTAAATAAATTGTTTATGAAACCTAAATATATATATATATATATCGACAGTTGTTTTCAATGTTGATGAACACACTATTTGGCTAATCAAATGACTAAATTTCGATACCAGTGCTGTGCATCTTTAGCTGATAATCTGTTCGTAGCAGATTTAGAGTTTAGCAGTAAAACAATTTTTCATTCTGTGATCCGATTATTACCCCTTTACAACTGTAATTAATTGATTACGATTACTTATATTTTTCACTGTTGTTTCCTGAACGAACATTTAGTCGCTGCAAATTGTTTTCGACATTTCGGTGAAAAACCGGAACTTGTTGCTATTTATCGCTTGACGCTGGAATGAAGCAGCCATCAATTTTCTTGCCATGTTACAAATGCTCTCAGAGCTCAGCAATATTGTTTGACATCTGGCGAAGAGTTTCGGATCGTTAATGGAGCTCAAAATCAAGTGGCAAAGTCGTAAGAACAAGTTATCCTTAAAGTTTTTCATGTTCCAGAATTTGAGAAACAACGCTCTTGTATACAATGTTTCTTATATAAACTAAAACTTGTCACGGTTGTTAAAATATTTTAATAAAACAGTAATTGTATTTAACGATTAGCTAATATTTATGAATATTTACAGTAATTTTATTTATTCATTTAAAAGTATAATTACAGTATTAAAATTGCAAAGTATTTACAAATTTACTATATTATTATTTCTCCATATATATTTTCAGCTCCCGGGGCAAAAATATATAATTTCATAATTAAAATCACCCGAGTGCACTCGTGTGTATTAACGTAGGGGTTATTTCACTCTATATTACTTAAGACTGTCGCTGCGACTTGCTGATCGTTAACGCAAGTCTCACTGAAAATTGCAATAACTTAAAGTTAAATGGAGAATCGCCGAAATTTTTGGGAGTTTTATTTTACTGTCTCTTGTTATTACTGTCACTTCGACGACGGCCAACATTTTTACACATACCATAGGCTCGTTCCTTTGCAAGGTTTAGAATGCACGGAAAGATAACAATGAGACTTATATTCACTGAAAGTTGATCAAGTGGAAGACTTGGCGAAATTTCTACAGACGTTCTTGAGTTTGAACATCAATCCAATTTTTTATATCAACATTTAATACGATTATCTATTTTTGTTACTAGTATCTAATATTTTGTTTTCTTTTCATTAACAAAAAATTTTGGTGTTGCCCTTTCTTTCTGAGTTTTTCCCCCCATTCCTCAGAAGTCACTTCATATCTTCTGTGATACTTTATTAAATTCACACTGGTAATAAAAAATCTTTGAGATGCGTAGTTAAAAGCGGTTCTACATTTTGGTCTAGGACAAACTCCTATTTACATGTGCTTATTAAGTAATTATCATTTTACATTGGTAAATATAAATATTGTTTGTAAAGTAGAAATTGATAATAAGTATTTAATTTTGTTACGAGTGGATGATTACATGAGGGTAATATACGTGGTGGCAGCTCCCCTTTAATAGCATAGTAAGGGATTTGAAAGGGAGCAAGATAAACAAGGATTAACTAGGACAAACCCTAGAATACCTGCATCAGGTAGTTCGGTCTCTTGGTACGGGTCTCACGGACTTCCGATGACTGAAGTGGGAAATATCTGTTGGGACGCAGCATTTTCTTCTCCAGACTAGTTCAGGAGGCAGACGGTCGACTGTTCCAATAGGAACAGAGAACAACTTTTTTAAAATAACGGGCTACATGAGGGTAAATCCACGTGGTGTCAACTCTCCTTTCATAGCATCTGTGTCCACAGATATAATTAAAATATTTTTTTGTATGAGAACCTTAAAGAATGTGTCATAATATTTTTTCTCTTTTTCACAGGTAACGCAAGTACTATTAAGCTGCTGATCATTTGCACTTTCATTTAGACTACACTTCAAAAATTGAGGTCAGTTATATTTTTTTAATGCCTGTGGAACTTGTTTGACTACATCTTAGATCACTTAAAGCCTTAAAAATAGTTTTCGTATTAAGTGTACGTTTAGAAAAATCGAGCGAACGGAATACTTGTAGAAATGATCCATTGGCATGCAGTTGATCCTTTATCGTCGTAATGTACATAATTAAGCTAGGGTTAACGATGACAGATGAAAGCTTTTAGTCTGTTTAATTCTCGTTACGACGTTTTATCTATTATTTTCTCAGACCCTCCGTTTACTTACGGATGTTTCAGATCAACAAATAAACTACAGGGGACGGGAGGTCGCTAACCTTTCAAACTACAGTTCAGCACTCAATATTAACAAAATAATTATACGCGACGACTTTAGATCGTAGACATCCAATGATGACGGTAAAACATTTCAATATAAAACCTAAACTCTAATCCACAACGCCCAACAAAAAGACAACGTCGAATAATAAACCACTTGTAACAAATTTTAATATCTACATTTCTTCAAAAAATAATCTGAAGTCTGAATCCATTTTAATATGGTATTGGCCAGTATCTACGAAAAGTTCGACAGTGATAAATAAATTTTACGATTGTGCTTTCAATTTGATTTGATTTAGTTTACGTAGGGTTAGTAATCTATAATTTTCAAATAGCCTTAGAGCTGTAGTTTACAAATTTCGGCATGAATTTTTATCTTTTTAAAAAAATAATGGTTTTAATACTACCTTATTATAATTCCTCAATATGTTCTTTATTCAAAAATATAAATAAATGATTATCTTACGCAGATGAAACGTATTTACTTGGTGTTTTACTGTCAGCTCTGTGTTGTGGGGTTTTGTCCCAGGATGTCCCTTGATGTACTGCTACGAAACTTCTGAGTCCAACCGACGCCTTTAGCCCACATCACCTGAAATCAGGTGTCCTGCATTAATAGCAGATTACTCTCACTTCCCCCAGTTCCACTTGTAATAGTTTGTCTCGAAATAAATAATAGTTCTTAGAACATTCAACAAGTGATTAAATTTGTTGTATGATTTCCCGTATCATTCCTGGTGATAAATTTTGAGACGTTTTTTTGGATAACAGGCTACATGAAGGTAATCCACATGCTGGCAACTCGACTTAAATGACATAGGAAGGGATTTGAAAGGGGAGATGAGGAAGGGTAGGAGAAGGTAGCCAAGAGTTAACTACGGCCCCCGGGTAATAGTTTAAGGATCCTAACCGTCATTCGCCCAAAGTGATGCAGGACAAACCCTATAAAGATTTCATCAGGTAGGTCGGGCATTTGGTACTTGTCCCACGACCTTCCTATGGCGGGAGAGAGGTTTTCTGTGGGGACGCAGCATTCCCTGTTCCGTGCCTCGACCAGTTTAGGTGGCAGCTGGCCTACTGTTCCAGTGGGAACAGAGGAAACAACTCTTACCGTATGTCCAAGATCTGTGACCCCAGAACATACCACCTCTCAAAACATTGGGTTGTGGAATCTAGCTCAAAAACAAAGAGGAGAATGCGTCCCTATCAGTCTCTGAATTGGGACACTTATTTCTGGGTCAGTATCAGGAAAATTAAACAATCCATTGCGAGTGACAATGGTTATCGTATGCATATGGCATCGCTTAGGATTCTGATATGTTCATTCTTTAAAATATCTCCATCATGTGCTCAGAGCTTTATGTTCAAATGTCTCCCGTGTTTGTCTATGAATCCTTCTGCAAGGAAGAAAAGTAAATAATTCCGTAGCGTTCTTTGTCCGTATTTGTTCCACTTGCGAAACCTTTCTGCTCGGGAATTTCCGCGGCTTCTGTTGAAAGCGTATGACTCCCCGAAGACGCCTGGGATCACTTCTCTGTTGTCAGGCGCCCCAAAAACCAGTATTGGACGGATATTTCCACTCATCTCAAGATCATAGTATGTCGGCTTGGAATTTTTTTCCTGAACGTCAAATCTGTAGGCTGCTGCACGGTGTTGGATCTTATTTTATGCGTCTCGTTTCATTACTAATTTCTTCGATGTAATTATGTTTATTACGATAGCAATTTACGTAAACATACCTTCACTAACGAATTGAAATATCTAACAAACTTAAAATTAAGGTTGTAATGCATGCATTGGAATAAATAGATTTGGAAAGCGCGGAACTATAGAAGGCAGAATGCTTGTCCAACACGCTTTGAACAGTAATGGATTCAAAGGAAGATATTGCTACCAGGCTGATACTTGTTGTTTTAACGTTGAAAATATGTAAGTTTATTTCCTTGCGTTCGGCGGAAGGAGCAATGATGGACAGGAACAAATGAGGCGTATAATTCGACAAGAAAGTGATAGAAGCCAAGAAGTGTGATGTGCGTGCTGCGGACTATCGGAAATTTTGACGAAACAATCAATTTGTTTTGGCCTATTTAATGGTGAGTCAGAAAGTCATACAGAAAATCGATAAAAAGGATAAGACATCGTCCATTTCTATTTCTCGTTGCTGATGTCGCCGTTACTTGCTATCAACTAAGGGAACGACAGCGCGGCTGTCTCTGTCGCTGCAATTTGAAAAATAAATACTAAGGATGTCTGGATGATCCGGAATTACTTAATTTTAATTGAAGTATTATAGTGCCTGTTTCAGGTAACGATGATAATCTTTAAATGATTGACTGTAATAAGAAGGTTCCGCTCCCCTAGAGTATTTCTCTTTCACATCAATAAAATGAACAACTTTTAAAATTAAATGCGTCAAAAGAAAACATCGATCAGAATGCCGTTTTCTGGTCGATAAATTGAGTGCGTAATAACTAGTATTTCTAATAGGCTACAGCAAAAGTAAAAAATGGTGGCTCAAATAATTCAATAATTTTTAAAATTTTAACTGTAATGTAAAAAAAAATTATTTAGGGCTGACACAGTATTAAAAATTTTTGGGAATGAAAATCAATTAAATTGTATGAGCGTCCACCAATCTTGTAGGGCGATACCCCCTTAGTTTAGATCTATCCGGGAGAATTACGGCTTCCTCCAACTTCTTACTACTTAATCAACAGATTTATTTTTACGAATATAATATAGATCTCTAGTTACCTATTTTGTTTTCAGCCTCTTCAACTATCTTAGTCGGTAAAATACTCGTGTAAAGTATTTTTTTATTCTGCGGCTACTAAATTTTTATTTTTTAATTTAGTTCTCTAGAGTACCACATGTGGATGTTAACTTTTATCGTCTACTATTCTAAAACATTTATTTTGCAGCGGCCTGTTTTGTGTTGTGGCCTACACCTTCATCTGCTGTAAAATTGCAACCACTATTTGTTCTCTATTGTCCTCCATATGTGTCTACTAATTGACAAATTACTGGTGCAATGAAATTCTCATGAAATCGAAACACGCGTATTTGCTGTGAGCCTGGGGCGTGCAAACTGGTTAATTGATGGTGTCACTCGTTCCTCTGGGACTTCAGTGCATTATTCAAGGGAAAAAGACACACGTAGTTGCCATCGTCGTCGACTAGAACCAGCTTCAGACCAGGAGGAGTCGTAAACCCCACGTTCGTTCAATTGTCATATACTGAAGTGACTCCAACGGTGTCCATCACAACAAAAAACTGAACATTTCTAAGTGATAGAATTGAATTATTATTATGTACTGTATCGTATGGTGGGGTTATAGCGTTTTGCTGATATCAAAGTGTATACTACGAATATAATTCCACTTATTACGCAAAGAATATGATTAATTTAAATAAGAGGTAAAACGTAATTTAAATAAAATTAAACACGAATTGAATAATTACCTGCGTCGACAGTTTAACCCACGCAGACTACTTTGAAACAATAAACGAATCTATCTTAAAGAAAGTCATTTATCATGAATTTAATATAAACGGAGCGGACGACCCGAAAGCGTTCAGGTCGAAACTTAAAGTCTTTCTTTCTGACTTCGGCCAGGTAAACCAATTTGTAGGACGGCGGAATTAAGTTCTTCAGCTTTTTTGTTGACTCAGGCCTTCCAGTGCTCGAGCTTCAGGATTCCGTCCTCTTACAACTCTTCTTCAAGATGTAGTAGTAGCTCTTGTGAAAATGTCTGAAAGTGTGAAAACATTTGCAGTATCTTCCCACATTTCCCATATTTTACTGTAAAAATAACACTAATAATTAAATTTACTTTGTTGTCCGTGTTACATGTGAGTTTATCAAAAATTCGTACACACAATAAGATTGAAATGAAAAAAAAATTACGTCGAATTGAGAATTAATTATGAGAAAGATAACCAAATACAGTCAAAATAAGTGATAACATAAATACCGTACAACTATTCTGGGATCCTTGTCCCTTTCTTCAGGATCTATGTGTTGTATTTATGTTATCACTTATTTTGTCGGTATTTGCCTATCATTCTTATCACAACAAGATTGAATTACGGTTAAATTCTTTGTTAACAAGGCTTAAATAAGAAATTACAATTAAACGTCGTACGGTACAGGAACTGAAATATTGGTACTTGTTCCACGTTCTTCCGATGGCGAGAGAGGGGTTTGCTGCGGGGTCACAGATTTCCCTGTGCCTTGACCAGTTTAGGAGACAGCTGACAGACTATTCCAATAGGAATAGCGGACAACTCTTACCGAGAGAATGCTATCACAGGCTTCCTTCTTAACAATTATTGCTATTTACATAACGAACTGCGGAAATAAGTAAAAATATGGAGTTTGAAAGTTCGTAGCTTTTGTATTGGGCATATAGTCGAATTTAATCGTAATATTTTTACGAAGATTTTGACCTATAATGAATTATTATACCCATAAATAATTCCACTAATGTCGACTTTACTGGCCTAAGTTTATTACTATATGTGAGTTCATAGTAGTTTGGATAACGGACAAGTTCAAATCTCGGCAGAACTATAACATAAGTTGTCGTTCGAGTGGAATTCTACAAGATTAAAAATGTTGTCTCATAAATAACATTATTCACAAAATACATCAAATTTTTTAATCAGGATTCTGGATTTTGCAAGGACGAGCACTTACATTTTTTGACCCACGAACAGAGTTTACCTGATTCATTTCGGCAATAAAACTATCGTGGAAAATTTGGCGATCGATTTTGGCGGCGACTATTAAGTTGTTTGGGCGTTCTGGACGCAGTTTGTTGTCGGCAATGTGCTGTTTGAGTTTTAAATTAGTCCGTACGAGGCGCGGCCAGATAAACACGCCTGAGCTAGCATTGATAAGTCTACTGTTTGTTTTGAACAGATCCCGACCACAGCGGGCGAATTTTTCACGGTGTGCAGCCGGCGCGTATGATAGCGCAATATTAATGCGAGCGCGGTGCAAGGAGAATATTAATGCGATCACATCCGTATCCCGGGACTTTCATCACTTAGCCGGCGCGCCGATCAAAATATATTGGAGTGTATGGATTGGCGCGGAATAATGGCGGGATGTCATCTTCCGCGGCGTGCGTGATGAATAGTGAAAGCGGTCTGAGCGAATTTCGATTCCGCGGCCATTAAACGCCACCGCCGCTGCAGATTCGCGTCGCGTCGTTTGTCAACGCTGCGAAGACGCCTTCTCGATATCTGCATCAGAGATACGGGACGCCCCCTGTAATGGCGCGCCTCGTTACACGACGTGTCTTACACCTTCAACATCGTGTACAACGCCTCTATGTCTGGCCAAAATGAATTGCAGGGTCTTTATCACTGTCCACGGACCGACGGGTTCAACATCACAACTATACAAGAAGAATGACTCAAGAGTTCAGTGGCTACACACGCTAGAACGGTGAATGAGAGAGCTCAGAATTGTTTTAAACAGTTGGTTGAATTCTCTTAGACACCAAATCAAACCAATTTCGTGAAGGATGCTCATTTTAAATTCCATAATAATGTATCATATAACAAAGAAAAACGATTTGTGTCTAGCCGGGATAATTAATTTATGAAGTGCTAACATGTTGACTCAACAAAACTACCTACTATACCTGCGTGGTTTAAGTCAAGGAGGAGGCAGAAACATGCTCCCAGATTAATTTCTTACCGCAGAACTTACTTTAATAAAATCTAACAGTTCATTATTTAAGATACATTATTTATTAATTTAACCACGTATTTGTCAATATAATGCCATCTATTTGTGACTGAAAGGTTTAAAATATTGCATTTTATCAGGAAATACCTTGATTTGCTTTCGATGTTTGAAGTAAATATCGGATATTTCCTCTTCAGAGTGTATAGTCCGCTAGGATCCTGTAATAGCAACTATACCTCTTCTGCTCGATCATAAACAGAACAATAAATCGAACACCAATCACCAGGTCCAGTTTCGTCAGTGCTGGCTTAATTGGTGTGTATAGCTGGTTCTTTATGGAACACTGTCACGTCCAAGCTCACGCAGGCACGAGTACTGCGTGATTAATGCTTTGTAATCATCGATAATGTTGCGTAGCCTGTAGCGAACTGTATGAAGTGAGCTTGAACATGCAGATATACAGTGCCTGTAATTGATGCGTTCAAAGGGCGGCCATGCTGAGGTAAGATTCTGGGGCCATTATCGGTAATGGGAAATTATTTCAAATACGATTAACGCACAATTACGTTTAAATCCTGGCAAGTTCAGAACCGTGCTTCTCTTTATTTACTACATATCACTTTATTTGAATTTAATACGGACATGATTTTTACGTACTGATAGCTTAATGATAAATTTGCAAGACGAACAAGTAATGCAGTCAGATGTTAAATAAATTTTACATTCAAGTATAATTACGTTGAGGCGTTATTACATCCTCCAAAATATTCAATTATTGATCGAAATTAGAATTAAAATATCGACTCTGAAGTGTAGTTGTTCATTTGTTATCAGTGAACATAGATCCCGTGTTGTATGTTACCAACAGCAAATTTTACAAGCAAATTAAGAAATGAACAGTATTAACGTGTTAGTTAATATTAACAAGTGAAAATGTAACGGACAAAAATTTGAATAAAAACCGTGCGACGTTGCCTCTCTATTGGCAGACATTTTAAAGTTAAAAAATCTGAGAAAATTAATTTTCATATAAATTATATGGTCTTACTTAAGGGGTCCCAATAGGCAGAGGAAACGTCGTAGGGTTTTTTATTCAAATTTCTGTCTGTTACATTTTCACTCATATATACGAAAGTTACAATTTTATAATTACCCGAGATAAACTTTTTGAAAATCTTTACTGCACAAGTACACTTAGAAAAGTATTAGAATATTTACGTTAAGACTTCTATCTACAACACTATTCAGAGTAACCAAAATCGTCAATCGGGTGAAACCAAAGTGTAGGAAAAACCCTTTGTCCAGAAAAAAGGCAACTGAAAATATACTAATACTACGCAATATAATAAATTGAATTTCTAAGCAAAAGAACGAAACGAAAAGAAGAGCGAGATGGAAAGATTGCTTTGGACAATAAATTATTGATATTAGAGTGGGAGATAGAATGGATTCTGGACATGTGTGCATGTCTGAGATCTAAGTTAAAAAGAGGTTACATTCATAGAGAAGAATAAATTGCTAGAGGTTCATAGTATGCATCAGTCCGCCAACTGAAGTCGCACTTAACAAGGTCCAGACACGACAGTTAGTCGCTGCATTCCAATAAGCCAGCTTATCCATCACCATGGTTCAAGTCTTTGAGATTTATACAAAACGTATGATCTCATAACACAGGACAAACTTTACGAAATTAATTTTTCATTCAATTAGTGTTTAATTAATATATTCCATTATTACTATTAATAGAACATGTTTCCACATTTAAGTATTACAATGCGAGTAACGATTTAATAACATTTCTAGACTCTCGGAGTTTGAATAAGGAGTTTACTTTTCCATTGCTTAAAATAAATTACAAATTTTCTCTTTTGAGTTATTACGACACAACTTTTATCTTCGCTTCATATTTTTCCGTGATCTAGACTTCGTGTGAGTACGACCCTAACAATTCTTTATGAAATTTAATTTCGATGCTACATAATTTTTTGTTTGTACCATAATGTTATGTTCTTCATTAAGTTAAAGCGTGCCGCCGATACGATTAAAAGTCATTCAGTTGAGCGTTCGTGACTTTCTAAGCTAGCCGACTTGTTTTTGTTGCTCTCTTGTAAAAGTTCGTAGTACTTGAAATTGGAAACGCTTCTATGCCTCCCCCTCCCCCCTCCCCGTCACCAGGCAAAACTTGAGGATAAAGACGCCTAAAGATTCTCTAACTCGCAGCACTTCCTCTCAAACTGCTGACTACGCTCATAAATATAACAACTTAATGATGAAACTCCTCGGCGCGGAAGTGGCGACTGTTTCCTTTACGAAATGTTGCGCCGTTTAGATTCCAATTATTCTATCCTCTGTAGGCAACACAGATGGCATAGAAGTACCGATTAGAGATTCATTTTAGAGTTATTATAACTATAACTACAGTCTAAATGTTACTGATTGGTGCAATATATGTGTTTTGTTTTGTGGCTATGACAGACATTTAAATGTTGTGAAATTGACTTCATGGTTAGGACTATATATTTCATATTTAGGAGACGGGATAAGTGCTCATATGCCAAAAGGATATTTTTGTATCGTACGTCTTTCAGAGTTCTCATTTATTATTGTTGACAAGAGAAGTGGTTGAATCCTTAGTTAGAGTAAAATTTGGACCACCTGACTTAATTATGCCTACTCTGTTCAAAGACATATAATTTAGCGATTACACAGATTACGTAGTATTATTTTTTGTGAGACTAACTAAGATGAAAAATGTTTAGTTAACTTATTCGTACAATATTTAATAATTAACAATTATACATGATCAGTGAATTTGAGGAAACATATTATATTACTATCCATAAATAAATTTGTTTGTAATATTTTTATGTGCAGGGGAATAGGAGGAATTAACATTAACACGTTGGACGCCGAATAATTAATTTAGTGAAAATAAAGCTCATCAGCAGCGAATACGCAGAGCATGCCGACACATTGTAACGCAGATCAATATGTGTATATAGGTCAGCTAGTAGAATATAGTAGAATACAGTCCCTTAATACCATAGGATAAGGAACTGAGGGTACGATGCGGTACATGTAGGAAAATAATTGAGAAACATTAAATCAAGAATTTAATTGGAACTGAAGATGCAGGTATTACATTAATACGTTCTCTATTAATGTAATAAACGCATAATAAAAGTTTCCGGTTAATTAAGAACAAACGAATATGAAACTAGTAGTCTTCAGAATGACTTGAGATCATGTAAGGGATGATTTCGTGATAATTATGGTGATAGTAGATACGTATACTAAATCAAAAATGGCAAAACACCATGCGGGGAAATAAAAAACTGGCAAAACGATTTGAGAACTTTATCCTATAAACGACCGCCAGACGACTCACTAGATGAAAACGGTGGGATATAGTGAAGAATTATTTAAAATGATTAGTAAAAAAAGTGGTAAATAAGTGACCGTCGATGAGTTGAAATCGCTGATGGTGATGGTGATGAACCATATTATTTTCAAAAGTACTGTAACAATTACTGCAGTGAAAGAGAGCGGTGAAGTCATTTTAGTGAAATTAAATTTATTTAAAATTTTTTCGACCAATATCAGTCAATATTTTTTTTATTTACGACAACGTTTCGGTACGTGGTTTTACCTTCAACTGGTCTTTCCTAAATATGCTAAATGTTAAAACCTTATTTCACATCCTATTGCTGCGACTGCACTTGAGTGTAGTTTGTAAATAAGTGCCTTCGAAAAACTTCTAAAGTTTGTGTTTTTTTTTAATAGGATGTGAAATTGGGTTTTAATATTTATCATATTTGGGAAAGACCTGATGAAGGCACAAATACGTACCGAAACGTTGTCGTAAATAAAAATATATTGTCTGATATTGGTCGAAAAACTGCATTGTTTATTAAATATAAACAGACGTAAAAATACAATTATTTAAAATTTATTGTAAATAAAGGTTCAAGTAGATAATATATAACCACTTTATTTAAAAGATAAATTGCTCAGTCTTTCTCAATTTAAAATTGCAGTAGACGATTTCTAGAAACTATCAGGACAACGGTAAATGTAACAGAGATGTCTGTAAGCACACTAAGAATTCTAAATATTTGTCACTCAAAATTATATATAGGTATTTAATTTCAGTATAACAAATTTTCAGAGTATAGGATAGACAGGATAAGAATTATCGTTTTATTACAGGATCTGAATAATGCGTGAGAATAAAAAGGGGTGGTGGAAAGTGATAAAAATATATTTAAAAACGATTGTAACCACAAGATTCTCACCAAATTTCCAAACTATAAATTTTCAGATGATGAATAATTGATGGATACTAATTAAATTAATACTTGAACCTTGCTGACCTTAGTCATAATTATAAAAATTTTATAATCTTAAAAGTCACGCTTAGCGGCCGCATTCATAACAACGTGAAAGGCGCAATCAAGGAGTGCTGTTATATAACACGTGCAAGAGACCGCGTTTTCCATAGCTGGACGAAGACGTTAAAGTCGATTGCTGCCCTGTTCTTGATTTATGGAAACATCCCTCATTCCTCGAAGAGTCGTTGCTAGCCTATAATCTCTCATTGTCACAGGGTGTTGGTTGACGCGTACTGTAAATGAGTGGAGGTTGGATAACCTTGGCGAAGGCTAATGAGCAACAGGTCGGTGCTCGACGAGAGCGGCCTCATTAATTCCCCCACGATCGCTCTTCCACAGCTCAACCTTAGCTCACCTCACCTCAAGAAGCAGTATCGGCTGCTTCCAATTAATAGCGACGCCCTCAAAAGTAACCCCATTATCATGAATTTGGTGCGAAACTTTTATTAGTCTCGTGCAGTTCTGAGGATAAGGGACTGAATCAGTAGGACAACTGGTAACTTGAACCTGGTGGAAAATTACATGATCCGTTCCAACTTCCAAATGGTCGAGATTTTCCATCCTGATACTTTAACTCAGGTCTATGACTGAGCTTTGATTCAAGCTTCTTTTTATTCCTTCTTAAAAATATTTTTAATCCTAATAATAATGAAGACATCCAATATTTTTAATCCTCAAATAATTTTTCTACTTTTCAAAATATAATCACAGTAGTTTTTTTAGAGAATATTGTTCCTTCCCAGGCAGGAGGTACAATTTTTAATTTTCTCGATATGTACACAATAGAATGTTAATTGTTCCCTGTATGGTGTAGTGTCGTGTTTAACCGCAGAATCAAATCAAAACACTATAAAACGTTTGTTTCAGCGCCGTTCTTTTCTTTTCAGTTGTTATGGAAACGACTGTCTGCTTGACGACTGTCAGTCGTCGTCTGCCCTGAGATAATAAAAGCGTGTTTTCATTGCCACGCACCGTCAGGACTTTACGTGCCATCTTTGAATATTCCCGCTATTGTTAACCCTGAATAAATTACAATATATTTTCGTGTAGAATGTCGCGGGGAACAGACGTCGAGTTTTTGTCTCTCCGGACTTGGGTTCACTCGCTACCACTAATCCCGAATGCCTAAGCAGTCTTTTCACTACTCTATTTGGACAGAACACGCGTTATGAATTTCTTTTGCAGCTTTGTCGTTTTTACAATTTGAAAGGCTAAACAACGTCGGCTCTTCGTAACTAATCCAGACGCCGAACTTTGACCGTTAAAAAGTATTTGAAGGGTCTTTAAATTGAATTTGCTATAATGAAACTAATAGAAGGAACTGATGAGTGTTATCGTTGAATAAGAAAGCGATAGAAGAGAAATTAACGTTAATTTAATATTGCTTTGCGAGTGAAATAATGTTTTTATAACTAAATATAAATTATTTCCCTATGATACAAATGTAGATACATTTTTGTAACGATACAGAAAATAGTACATATTCATCGCCTTATGTCAGGCTTGAATCTTGTAATAACATCCTATGTATTGACATAATACATCCTATGTATTGAGTTCACTTTGAAAATCCATTTCCCCTTTTTATTTTACACTTGCAATGGTTGTCTGCAGCAAGTGGAGATTGAAATACATTTGCAGAATTTCCTAAGAGTATGTTTGCTACGGAAGTAATAAATAATTAAAACTTGACGAAAGGGACAAGGATCCCAGAAACGTTGTGTGGTAGCTAGTTATATTACCCTTTTTTGTCTGTATTGGCTAACTTTCTTATTCAATAAAACGTTTTGTAAGGAAATTTCTGGTCACAGAGATTTTGTAAATATCTGAAACGTAAATAACCAATAATAATTAATAATCCACCAACGTAATAATCAGTAGATACCAAGAAATTACCGGAGAATTAATTTTATTTCATTCAGTTTTTTTTAATGTACTTGCTCAAGACTACAAGAGATCTAAATCATGTTTCCTATACCCAGCCATCAAAACCAGAGGTTTTTCGACATTTGTGAATTGAAGATTTGTCGATTTATTATAAGTTTTTTTTTACATAAAAATCCTCGAGATGGTACTGTAACGCGTTTATTTAGGTTTAAGTTTTTCTTTGTCTCCGAAGTGTTGTTTGCTGTGGTCCTGAGAATTCGAAACCGTGCACGCGCGTGGGGGTGGAGGAGATAAATATATCCATCTAAGTAATTTCGTGTCTTGTCTCGATTGTTGTCCTCAACGTGACAGAATAGTTAGCCATTGTTGACTACGGAACTGCAGCTGCGTGCTATAAATCTTGTGACACTGGAAGAATCAGTAAAACTGACGAAGTTTTCTAACAATGAAAAAAGTAAAAGAATGGGAGGATATAAGGGAGGAGATAAGCTTTTGAAAAGGACGGTTGTTCTGCGATCACCAAAGCTGGTGGATGTGATTAAGAGAGGCTCCGTAAAGTTATTGTCTCTGATATAGTTCGAGGCAGAATCGTCGTGAGAAAGGGGCCACAATTTGTTTGTGAAGAGTTCACAGAATAGCATCACACAATTTAGTACGACGGCTTGCCAGCATTTAATCCCGGAGGCCGACGCCTTAGCCAGTGATCAACCCCTGAGTCGACGCCAGTACGTCGGTACGAGAGCTACAGCGGGCAACACAACACAGAATAGCAGTACGCATTTGGTACGGGCAGCAGATCTCTTCTATGTAAAAACCACAGGTGCCTGAGATAAGAGTTTTCATGTTTAACTTTAATAAACTTGTATAAAATTTCTTTATTGGTCAAATATTTATTTTTATTTAACGTAAAAAACCCAGCCCACAAAAATAATTCTTTACAGTACAACAGAGTTACGGATAATATTAATATTGGAGATATTTATTACCTGTTACTACTCTGTTGATTTTTAGAGTGAAGTTTTCATTTCGTCTTTTTTTAAAATTAGCAAGGTTTCTGTAAATAAATTCTCAACTTCTGATTCCCCAGAGCTCTGTTTCATAAAACAAAGTATTTATTCATGTTTATTCACTATCATAGTAATGGCATCACTATTTCCTGTGGTCGTTAATCATTATGTTATTGACTCGTGACTATTTCCGCGGAATATCAGTTTACGTGCGATAAGAGAGGCGATTATAACGTTGTTGTTTTCGAGAATGGCCTCGTGTTTTCCGTTGTCCGCAACTTAGCTTCCGAAACTCAAATCGCGAGTTCAAACGTGTGCGGCTTACCATAATGGGCGACGGAGGGTTTGAGCGCTCAAACCTTTGATTGGAACAATTAGCAACAGCAGAGCTCTCGTAATAGTGTGGAAGCAGACTCAAAAACAAGAAACAGAACAGATGCGAAGTCGACCCCTGTAAGCCACTCGGCGTGATTGTATGGGTTCCGTTCAATTAGCACGATGATGCGAACGTAATTAAGTAAGGGAGCAAAGAAGCTTTGCTGGGGACTCCGGTTAACTCAAATGTCAGTAGTGTGGCATTATTGTGGGTTCGGAAACTATTAAATATTTATGAGCGAATCTTAACAGGTGGTCTGTGAAGTGAACTCACTCCGGTAAATATTTCATGATACCCGGCCGCGATGTAAATTTGTTTCAAATTAATATTGTTAGGATTAAATATACTTTATATTCTGCTGTATCGTATTATCAACACTACTCGAAAATTAATTTGAAGAGACATATTGGATGTATACACAATTCTAAATTCATGAGCGTGATTGTATTTTTTGGAATAAAGTACACTCTAATTCAAAGTCTGCAACTTTTATAAGATAAATAATTAATAAATAATTATTTAACTCAACAATATTAAGTGTCGCAATAATGTAATGTAATATAATTTACTTTTTTTTTACATTTTCCGAAGCACGATTTTCATCAACGGCCTACATTTACATTCTAAATCACTATGTCGCCAGAGACTAAATAATGAATAGAGAAAAATATATTGAACATGAGCAACGCTAAAGCAGATATTAAATTCTAATTTTCATATGAAGGTCGTGGAGCATTATATTCATATTCTAAGTCAGTGTCGCCCCCCCCCCCCCACAATTTCGTTATTCACGGAAAAATTATAAGCGGACGTCACTGTTGATTTTTTAATAGACTCGCTGGTTTACTATTCATCAGCAAAATCTCTACACAGAAACGCATTCTCCAGTTCACTCTGAAAAGTTTCCTTTGATCGGAGAAATGGTTTACTTCCATAATATTTATAATAGTTTAGTGAGACATCAGTCGCTATTAACAAATATGACATTGAACTATATTGCACAAATTTTTTGGGAAAAAAATTCGTTGCTTAAAGTAAAGGGCATCGGACGGTCGAGGATATTGCATCCAGGCGAATTTCTGCTACAAAGTGATCAACGATTAAGTACAAACGCGAACTAATGATCTACGTACTTCTATATTCTCTGTGGGGTTCTGTGCGTTGAATTGACACATCAACCGTCCTGCCCATTAGAACTTATCAGTCGTAACTCAATTTGTTCTGACCCCGCTGTGGAAGAGCAGATAAGACTGAAGACACCATCGTATCTGTTAAATGAAACAAACAAACAGAATCCATTAAAAGCGTCCTGCATAAATTCGCAGGTTCTACAAAGCAATCGATTCCTCACAAACACGACTACGTCCTGCTACTTTTACATCTGTAACTTTCCGTAACGTCACATGCTGGTACTGCGGGTAGCAAGTAAATGATGTATGCTTTTGCCGTGTCTTGTTCGTACACTCTGAATTCAATTTAGGCTGGTTTTCTTGCTGGTATGTAGTCTGTATTTCTGTTCATAACTCGTGACTGAACCCTAGTGTGATTCATGCCCTCGCAGCCTCAACAAAAACGTTGCTTTCATCTCCCCTCGTTCTTAGACGTATTCATTGCCAGGACATTGAATGGAAGTTCTATAGTAGTTCATTCTCGTGAGAAGAACTGATGTCGTCAATGTCATGACACTGCGTTTGTTTAGCTTGAACTGCAGTTTTCAAGGGTGAAGTAATGGTCGTATTAATTAATTTCATTTTTGTATTCAGGTCTTCTATGAATTTTCTAAATGCTACGTTCTCTAGATTATTTTAATAATACACCGAGCTCATACATAATTGGACTCTACTAGATTTCACCTTTAAAATAAAAACTGGCCGTTTCCGTACGGAAATTAAGTTTCAATCCCTACATGTGTATCGTAAAATTATTAATTAATGTTACGTCATACCTTCTAGAATATATCGTTAAATGAAAGCGCACGGTTGTCCCAATTAAGGATCATCAATTCGCGTAAAGTTACTCTCATTCAATACGCATCAAATATTTGATTAATAGCCTAATGCTGCGACCCCACAGCCAACCCCTCTCCCGCCATCGGAAGGACGTTGGACATGTACCAAATGCCCGACCTACCTGATGCAGGATTTATAGGGTTTGTCCTGCATCACTTTTAGGCGAATGATGGTTAGGTTCTTTAAAATATAGCCCGGGGGCCCTAGTTAACCCTCGATTACCTTCCTCTACCCTTCCGCATCCCCCGTTTCAAATGTCTTCCTATGCTATTAAAGTGGAGTTGCCACCATGCGGATTACCCTCATGTAGCCTGTTTCTCTAAAAAAATAGTCATATATATAGTCTGTCTGCACTTTCTTCTTCGCCTTAGTAACCCTTGGCTACCTTCCTCTACCTTTCAGCTCCCCCCACCCTTTCCGTTCCTCTCCTACACTATACAAGGAGAGTGGCACCTATGTGGATTACCCTCATGTAGCCTGTCTACAAATTCTTCTTCTTACTAAGTATTTTTATAAATGGAGAATTCAATGTGGTAAGTAAACGCGAGTTGAAAAAGTAAATATTCAAATTATACGACTTATTTTCTAAACCAAAATAGTTAAACATATATTAATAAGAAATAAGAGTAAAGAATGTCGATATTGACTAGTAAAGTTACTTACATGAGTATAAGCCCTCCAAAGCTGAAAAATTCTATTAAGTTTAGTGTCAGAAATGGAGAAATGCTAGAAAACAAGAATCCATTCAAAGTTTTAAATTAATAAAGCCATATGTCTTATAAACTCGTAACCTAGTACCTCTTTTATATTAAATTTTGCACTAACATCAGATTTTGCATGGAAATTTTAAACGCTTTGCAGATCCAAGATATATTGTATACAAATTTACAATATTATAATTGACAACATTCATTTGTTTGACAAGTGCAGTGCTGTATTTTGTGTCATTTCAACGATATGGGTTGATAACCTTTTAATTGATGGAACGTAAAAGGATACGAGTTGACTTATCTAAATCTGTGGGTCGCTTTATAAAGAGATTTTCCCAGCCGGCGAGGATAAGGCGGCGATAAATCACTATAAAAGACAGTAGCAACGTAATTTATCTAGGAAATGTGACAGCAGTTTTTCTTTCTTTTCGAATCACGACGGAGTAGAAAGAAACTAAGCAGGGTACCGAGTAACTCCCTTACTGACACTACGTAAAATCTCGATATTTTTTGAAAACCGAACTTGGAATTGCGACTTCATCGTAGGAATACCAAAGCATCAAGCCGTATTTCCCACTGTACTGAATTGATATTTCCTGTAATTAACCAATGCGAATTCGAATTGCAGTTTGGCTCATTTTAGACCGCATTGTTCGTCGACCGGTTTTACTGTCAACTTCCCCAGTCGCGCAAACAAAACGTTTAACCCCGTTTCTCACGCACGGAGGGGCTGAATAGCTACGGTCC